>CAJQUW010012279.1:0-127974 GCA_907163375.1 Prostheceraeus crozeri | reverse complement strand
CCAAAATCGATCTCACAACATTACACCAACAGCTTCCAAACAGCAAGTATTACCCGGGCCGTCCTCAAATGTTAGTGGTGAAGATGAACAATTCACGGAATCTTCAACTCTTCCCAAATGGGACTGTACAGATTCTCGGCGCCCTTTCTCATTCATCGGCGCAGTCAATGCGCTTAGAGCTACAAAGACTACTACGTCGGATATGGAAGAGGGAGAGGTGTGTGATGTCGAATCTGACTGTGGACAATATGGTGATCTCTACTCAATTGAGTGACAGTCTATCATTTTTGAAGATTCGTACCAGCAGTTACAGTTTGTGTTATGAACCCGAACTTTTTCCTGCAGCTCTCATTAGTTGTTGGTTACCTGTGCATGTGGCAATCTTTCATAATAGTAAAGTGATCATTACTGGACTAAAATCTCATGAACAAGCAAATATGATCCTAGACTATCTCATTGAGTATGTACGTACCCAGCGGATTGTAAAATAAAAAACAATTTTTTCCAACATGATGTTTTTATTTCAAATCATGATAGAACTTACAAATCATTTTTTCATTAGAGGATGGATTACATGAAAAGTTTTGAATAACAGATGCAAATCGAGATACATGTAAACGTTTTAAGATGAAGTACAGTACAAAAGCACCACACGTTGATGAAAGTGGATGTTGTAGTATGCGTTCATTTCGCTGATATTGACGCGTATGTTTTCTCAACCACTGCTGTGTTGGTATATTTGGAGGTTGAGCAAGAGAGTCAAATAGTTCACCACGTCGGTCTTCTCCAATAAAGATCGCTTTCCAATGCTCACCGCCTAAATTCTGTGAATGAGTGTTTAGCACAATAAAGATGGGATAGTGATTTACTGTAGGTGGTAAGGTATCGAGTGAATAGACATTATCGAAAGCTTTCAACGTCGCTTCGTCTGCATTACGCTGCACTTTAGTCTTAATATCGTCAGCAGTCAACCAACTCATTAACGATTATACTGAAGAATCACGTCACGATACTTTGTAATTTCAATATTTGAATCGAAGACTGCATAAATTAATACATTGATCGTCTCAGGTAGTGTTCTTTTGAACGTCAAATCCAAACGAATATTATGAGGCACGTTCGCTTGACGATAGGGTGCACTAATATCGCTGTCAGCAGTCAAATCAAATGCATAAATAGTATATCCACTCTTAAACTCTTTCATAGTCAGTCCGTTGGTGTCATCCGTATTGTAAAAGCCAAAGACATCCATAAAATCAACATAACTGCGCATAAATTGATCCGAAGCAAAATCTGGTTTGTAGGGTGGACCAGGATGACTCACACCATTTACACGTAAAGCAATTTCACTTAACTGATTGTGTTTAAAATTGAAAGGATTCTTCTTTATATTACCATTAAATGCATCATTTTCAACCATTGCCACCATGAGGAGCTTCGGTGCTTCCGATGGAAAGAGGCCATCTTTCATGAAACTCTTTTGATCTTTCGGAATTGTAAAGGTGAGAAGCTTTGTATGCTGAACGGGGTAAATGGCATTTTGGCGGTTAAGACCTTCAGCATGCCCTCTAATGACACTTGGATTCGGTACTACTCGACGAATGTAAAGTGCAATATCTTCCACATGAATTCTAAAATTGTCAACTTTAGCAAATGCATTCAGCGCAAATTCAGGCTTATTCAATGTCAGCTTGAGTCGCATGCTGGTATTACAGAGTAAAAACTTTGACTGTCTAAAGAAGTCTAAATTCAGCGGACCATATAGCTGACATACTCTACTATCTTTAATCATAGCAGATCGCTTTACAAAGCCACTGTTTGTTTCAACATCAAATTTTCCTGCTTCATCTCTGTACCATCCCATGGCTTCCATATGACTTTTTGTGCTGCTGGATGAAACTGTGATACATGATTGAAATATGATTTATAGGGATAATCGCTTTGACCACCTTCCACCTGCTGCTCTCCAATCGTTAGAGAAACATCGCGAAGTAATGTAGTCAATGGTAAATTGTTCAGTCCAACTTTATGTGCATCGTCAATAGCAGTTCCATCTGCTTGCTGAATTCTAAACCTCAAATCAAGCATCGCATAACTCAAATCTATGTAGTCATCACTACCACCAGGAATAACAAATTCAATGGGGCCAGCATTCTCAGCTGTTCGAGGATGATAATCTACAATACTTGAACTAAGAATATCTGTCTGTATGGCTTGTTGATCGAACAAACAAAAACCGGAAGTTTTACACTCCATGATTAGAAGTTATAGCAGCGTCGTCGTTTAGCGCCTGATGAATGATTAGAGCCTCTGCGACGTTTGCGTGAATGCCTTTTGACTGAAGATCGCACCTTACCAGCTCCGCGATGTTTCCTCCTTCCTTTTCTCATTCGTTTAGGTGATTTCTTTCCTTGAGTAACACCAGCAATGGTCTGCTTCAATGTTTTTAAACCGCGTTCCTTCCCACGATTCAACAAACTGCTCTTAAAACTTCTACCTCTGGAAAGATCACTAGCAACATCACCAGCAAAGCCAACGGCATTACTTAAAACATTTCGTTTTAAAGATCTACCGACATTGGATATGAGAGGTGCTACAACAGATTTCAGTGCACCAAGTATGCTACCTCCACGTTGGCGGCGAGCACCGATGTAAATTTGTCCTCCACCACTTACGTAGGAGGGTCGTGAATAAAATGAGGCAGTTGGATTCATAGCTCAAACCCTAAACATTGTTAGTTACAACTTTGCATGAATCACTGTCGATCACTTAGATGAAAGATGTCGGCACGACGCATCCAAGAGTTCATACTTGAAGGATAACCAGTCCATTTAACAAGACACCATTCTTCACCTTGCCGTTTTTTACATCGAATGATTTTCTCTACCAAATATGTTTCACTTTCAGTGACTACCTCAATCTCATCGCGGTAAAAGCTACCCTCAATTTCTTCATTATCGTAATCTTTCAACTTGTAGGTGGTCGGAGAGTCTTTTTGATTAATCCTTGATACTGTAAATACCTCCTCTGTCCAATTCGGGAGGTACCCTTTAGCAAAAACACTTTTCACTTTTGAGATACGAACTTTATCGCCAATTTTCACATCACTTTTCACATGAGTGCGTTTACGTTGGAATGATTCGCGCACTTTATCTACATTGTCAGCATTTACATCTACTGGTCTGAGTCCAATAGAACGATGGATAGAGTGATTGTAGGCATGGAGTGTATCTTGTAGAACCTTTGTCCAATTTTGTGTCAAGTTGGCAGTAAAATGTCGCCACAAACGATTTTTTAATGTGCGATTAAAACGTTCAACGAGTGCAGCTTTATAAGCGCTCTTTACACTAAACAACTCAATGTCATGCCTCTCAAATAATCTTGTCACATGCTGATTTTCAAACTCTTTTCCTTGATCACTCTGAATTCTTTTTGGAATGCGACCTTCTCGAAAAATTGTTTGGAATGCTTTTGCTACTCCTTTCCCTTCTTTAGTTTTTAAAGGTTGAGCCCACGCATAACGCGAGAAAATATCAATGACGGTTAAAATAAAATTATTGCCCGAGTTATGTTTTGAAATGGAGGCAACATCGCACAAATCTGCTTGCCACTGTTCATCGATGTCATGAACAATATAATGGCGGGTGCGGTACTTCTTTTTCGCTTGTTTGTGGAGTGTATAGGTAGCCTGACCCTTTAACCATCGTTTCACTTGTGATTGTGGAAGACCACTCGCTTTTGATAATTTCTTGATAGATGCAAATCCTGCCGGATGTTTTACATCATAATAGATTGACTTCAAACGTTCAGTCGATGACGGCTGACTCTTTTTCCTCCTTCTCATCTTTTTTCTTTCTTGCCTTTCTACATTTACAACAACTGCAGCATTTAGCTTTAGCGGTTTTGCGATCGTGTTCACATTGCTTAGGGGTTTCATTATGAGAGCTGGCGCAGCAAGTGCAAGTGACAACGACATTCACCTCTGGCGGCTCATTACATGGCAAGCAACACATCTGCTTCATATTAATAGTCTGAGAACATGTATTTCCTAGGAGGAGCTGTTTTACGTTTTCCTTTTACCAGTTTTAGTGGCGATACAGATCTACGTCGAGTTCTTCCCCTTGTTTGCTTAGTGAGTGTGGGAGGGGATGTAGCAGGTGACGTCTTAAACCAATTTGTTGGCATTTTCATCGCCTGAAGCATTGGAGTAGTAGCCACTGTTGAATCAAGTTCTTTCAATGTCTCATTATTTAAAGCAAATTTTGGCACATTATGCTTTTTCAATAGTTTAAGAAAGTATGACCAACCAGGTGGAACATAGCCCTGACGGCGCTTTCTACGTGTCGCATACTGAATCAAGTCTTCATAACGTGAAGCATCAATCACTTTATTTTCATCTGTAATGATTTCTCCTCTATCATTTACATTGAGATGGGGTTCAATACTGTTGAAAAGAGATATGGCATGTGCGCGAGATGCTAAAGGTGTAGCAGTCGATACAGAGTCACGCATCTTATTCTTCAAGTTTTTCAATTGCTCAACAGTTTCCGATTGTAATAATACAGCACGATGTGGATCTTTGATGCGAACATTTTGCTGATAATCTATTTCTTTCCTATACATTTGATTTGCAAGAGGTTGCTTTACTTGCTGCATGGCAGTCAATTGTACATATTCATCCTGAGGAATAACAATCATGCGAGAATAAGAACTCATAGTTTGTAGATAATCATGGGAGTTTTCAAAATATCACTTCGAAATCTAAATTCTTCCGGACACTCTTGCGTAAAGTCAATGAATAAGTAACCGTATGGTTTTTCAGTAGCTGCTTGAAAAATTTCAATTAAGGCTTTTGATCCTCTGGGTGCAACTTGTCGCGCTAAAATTTCAAATTGACTTTTATCTCGCGGATTCTTGAAAATAGCATAATAGTGTGTATTCAGGTTTCGTGTACGAGCTTCTTTTCCATCAGGAAACAAATTTTGTGTAATATAGATGATAAAACACCTTTTATGGTGTGCTGCGCGAGTGAACATATCTGTAACATCTTTTGAATTCTTACTTTCTTTTAATAAATCATCCAATACAACAACATCATTAGACTGAAGTTTATCCACTGGAATAATTCCTTCATGTCGAATAAAGTTGCGACTTTGCAATTCCTGAAACAGCGACGGTTGATAAATACCATAACACCAAATCACTCGATTGATAGGTTCCTTAAACAACTCCCTTCTTTTATCCAATAAATTCAGCGTGAAAACAGTTTTACCTGCATGAGATGGACCTGATACAGTCAGAACTTTATCACATTGAAGTCTGAAATCCATTTTATTACTTTGAGACTCAACATTTGCATAATTAACGCTTAGAGCCAAAGATATTTCCCAATAGGTTGCCCACGGCAGGAGCTATCATTGGAAGTATTGCTGAAAGGAAACCGCCCTTTTGTGTTAGAGTTTTCCTCTTTCTTTGAAGGGCGACTTTAGGATTGGAGATGAAACGCAATTTCGTAGCATATCGCTTAAGTAACTTTCGTTGTTTTGGCGCTAATTTCTTCGTCCTCAACTTCCTCACATGAGAAATAATTTCACAAATGAATTTATCGTTAGCATGTCGTATAGCATTGTATCGCTGATTTGCTTTCATTCGTCGGAGAGCTTGAATGGCTGAAGAAAACTTTTGACTTTTACGTTTCGTCATTTTACGTTTCGCCATTTTCCGTGTTAGTCTTTGCTAAAACCTATCTTTACCACATTTGCATAGGTACTAACTATTGCGACATAAGTGACACTCGAAATGAGCAATGTCACAGTGGTTACATTGGCAAAGTTGAATGCAATTACGTATGAAACAGCGTTGACAAAAAGCATGCTTACATCTCTTGAAGATGCGCTTTTCATTTCCATCCTTTCGCTTACATACATCGCAACACATAGTTTCACCGTTACTGATGTCTATAGCAAGTCTTTTTGAAGATATGAATTTGCTAGCCTTTTCTAAATAATAGACGCATGTACAGAAGGAATATACTTCGAGAGTGAGCAGACATAGCTCGAAAACCAGTTGTGCTACAATCAAGTACCACTGCATTTTCAATTTTTCTTTATGGAAAGTTGAATGTGAATATCTGAAATCGCTTCAATCACTAGACTGCTACCATGATGGTTAAATGCGTTAAGACGTTCAGCAATTTTTATCATATGTCTTTTAAAAAATTCTTGGGGGTGATCTACCACTTCCATTGAATAAGAAGCAAAATGGAAAGAGCGACTTTCCACCTCTTCCTTTCCAAAATGACTAAACTTAATTTTCGCAACTAATCGCGCCATGACAATGCTATCAGAGAATGTATTCATTAACTCTAGAAATAGAGTGCTAGCATCATCGACCACTGCTTCGATGTCGGTCTCATCTTTATGAAATTTTATCACATAATCTTGAACAGCTCCTTTTAAACTTTGCCTATGAAAACGTAATGTTCCGCAGTCGTTTGAGAAAGACATGATCGCCCTTTATCTAACCCATCCATTGCATGAAAACAACAACTCTTCTCATAGTAACATTTATTGAATAATGGTAACAAGCATGCATTATAAATCAATGGTTTGAAAGAGATAAAATAGATACAGCTGGTAACTATCATACAGAGAGCAATGATAACCATACAGGACTTTGGCAGTGTTGAGGTAAGGAGGAAAGAAGCATTGGTTATGAACGTAGCTACTACAACGAACAGACAAAATAGGAACACACAAATCCTTAAAACGTTTCGTGACTTCATGATAATGTTGATTCACTCTACTATCCCAAGGCGGGAGCAAAATATCATCAATGATTAGATTGGGAAATACTTTCCTCTCCTTACCAGGATTATTACAAAAGATGCGTATAACATTGAAAGCAGCTAACCATCGTTTAAAGTCAATAAGAAGAGCACTCTCACAAGAAAAGCCATAGTCTTGCAAATATTTCAGATTAAGTCCATGAATGTGTTTTCTCGCCCATTGATCAACATTGGGATCGCAGTTGGCATGTTGATGATAGACACTGACAATCTGATATGTCCAATTGTTCATAGCAATAGCACTGAGCTCCTGTACAGGTTCACCCTCACAATCCATAAAAATGATGATAGAAGCCTAAAACGGAAATTTACACATCTAAGGAAGCGTTCTATAACATATTACAAAATGAAGAATTACATCGATGCTTTTCACGACAAAATACACAAATGATATGATGGCAACGAAGAAGTAAAATGTATCTAATAAGACCACGTCTGCGACACTCAAAGCACATAAGCGAATTGTCATAGGGTAGAGTTAGGAAAGGACTAGTAATTCTCCTTCTTTGATTTGCGTTTTGATGTAGCATTCTTCTCCGACTTGCGCTTCGTACCACTGCTGTTAAGGATTTGATCAATTATGTCGTCCACGTTGGGTGGTTTTGGAATATATAGGATGGATTCCATATGCATGGAGAGAGAGGCTATTTTATTATCCTTGTGTCGACCATAATATAGCCCATTCACTTTGAAAAGGATATCCCAAGTACCTTCTCCGAGCTCATCACATCTGATGGGTATTGAATGATCTCCCTCCTTCTTATAGTAAGTACACCAATGTGATACCGGTAGGCAAATGTGATTACCATCCCAAATCTTTCTATAGGGAGTATCCTTGTCATCTCTCGCCTTCCACTCTTGAGCAAGAGGAGTAGGAATGTCCATATTTAATGTCACGTACTCCTCAATAATATCAAGTTGGTGGCGAATATACGGACTCACGGGGATCAGTATGTAGTCCCCATACTGATTGTGCATTATCTTGACATCCGTGGAAGGGAGCATTCCCGTTTGGAGTACTACGCTATGATCATCATAACGCAAGGCTTGTTTAAATTTACGCTGTAGCGGTGTAGGATTATGTACCTTGGATGTTTCTTCCACTGGCCTCAGTTGTAGATGATCTGACCGTAGCGAACCTTGTAACGTTTGACCGCCATTTTGTCCTACTAGTGCAGCAGATGGAGTAGATGCCTGAAAATGAAAAAAGATTGTATTAAGTTTACGTTCAAGGGAGGAGAGGGAGGGAAGTAGCGACTTACCATTTTAGTTGGATAATAGAACAGGGAACTAGAGAGAGAGAGAAAATGTGCGTCCGTCACTCGTGTGATTCAACGATGGAATGATTCTCACTGTGGAAGGCTCGCTATTTATAAAGAAATGCTTGATTCTCATTGGATGATGATCCTCATTGGATAATAACATCAAGCTGATTCCAAATCTGGCCTCCGTTTACCAATCCGAGCCTTCGTTTTGGTGCTACAGCCCAAAACGTCCCAAATTCTAACTCTGTCGTTTTTCGCCAATGTCCCAAAATCTTAAATGGTGTCTCACATCTAAACGAAGACAGATAGGAACAAGCCGATTGTTTCACTGAATTTGTCTCACTCTTAGCTTTCAAACGAGCTATCGCACGACAAAATCCGTCCACTAGAAGCCAAAATCGAAGCAAGCTGTCCAGAGGGGGGGGGGACGTCAGCGAAATTTGATGAAAAATGTTTTGGTGACGGTCCCAGGTCGAAATTCCACACTTTGGAAAATTTTCAAAATTTTACCCATACAAAGTCACTCTGACACTTAGGATTTTTTCAGGTAAGCGAGCTCCGACCTAAAATCTTGTAACCGCTCTAACTTTTGAACGAAGACAGATAGGAACAAGCCGATTCTTTCACTGAATTTGTCTCACTCTTAGCTTTCAAACGAGCTATCGCACGACAAAATCCGTCCACTAGAAGCCAAAATCGAAGCAAGCTGTCCAGAGGGGGGGGGGGACGTCAGCGAAATTTGATGAAAAATGTTTTGGTGACGGTCCCAGGTCGAAATTCCACACTTTGGAAAATTTTCAAAATTTTACCCATACAAAGTCACTCTGACACTTAGGATTTTTTCAGGTAAGCGAGCTCCGACCTAAAATCTTGTAACCGCTCTAACTTTTGAACGAAGACAGATAGGAACAAGCCGATTCTTTCACTGAATTTGTCTCACTCTTAGCTTTCAAACGAGCTATCGCACGACAAAATCCGTCCACTAGAAGCCAAAATCGAAGCAAGCTGTCCAGAGGGGGGGGGGGGGAGGTCAGTGAAATTTGATGAAAAATGTTTTGGTGACGGTCCCAGGTCGAAATTCCACACTTTGGAAAATTTTCAAATTTTTACCCATACAAAGTCACTCTGACACTTAGGATTTTTTCAGGTAAGCGAGCTCCGACCTAAAATCTTGTAACCGCTCTAACTTTTGAACGAAGACAGATAGGAACAAGCCGATTCTTTCACTGAATTTGTCTCACTCTTAGCTTTCAAACGAGCTATCGCACGACAAAATCCGTCCACTAGAAGCCAAAATCGAAGCAAGCTGTCCAGAGGGGGGGGGGGGACGTCAGCCGAAAATTTTTTCTCTCCGATTTCGCTGGAAACATCCTTCCTAACCCAAAATTTCACGTAGATTCCGAATCTGGCCTCCGTTTTCTCATCCGATGCTTCGTTTGGGCGCTACACACCAAAAACATCACACACTATAGCCTCAAGACTAATCCTGGCGGTCGCCCACGTCAACCTAGACGGTCGCCCACGTCCACCAGGCGGTCGGACCCACTCACCCGAGTCTCACACTCTGTCGTTGCAGAGGGGGGGGACGTCAGCGAACATGTCGTGAACGTGGACCCACCCGGCCGGCACACCACGACAGACCACAACCTCTGTCGTTCCAGAGGGGGGGGGGGGACTCAGACACGAAGCACCACGGCGGCCGACCACGACACTCTGCCGTGCCAGAGGGGGGGGGGGACGCAGCCACGACGGCAGCCATCTTGCGCTATCCAGAAGTGGAGTTTTACTTACTACTCTTGTCGTCTAGTTTCTCAACTCCATGGTTCGAGCTCAATGCTTCTCATGTTCCTGTGCCGATTATTTGCATCGCGACATGTAAGTATCAGCATGCAAATTCATATTTTAAGTTGTGATTGAAAGAAATAAGAACTTTATTTAAGCTTATAAGTGATATATCGTCAAAAGAATTCATTCATATGTTAACAATCGAAATCCCTAGAAACATTATTGTGCTTTTGGGAAATGTCTTAATTTATATCAGATTACAAGAATATTTATGATGATGATTCAAAATGCATCAGTTATCCAAACATATATATCATATTTTGTCTTCAATATCATCAATCAAGTACACATTATTCACACGATGAGAGATTTTTAAGAATATCTTGAAGAAAAGCCCTTTAGAGACGGTCCTGGAAAATCTTGATTTTTTTAAAAAAGCCTCTGACTTTCACAGGAATAAAGAACTCGAGATTTTTGACTTAAGGACGCTGATGATAACACTCACCAAGATAAGTCGCGTTTTGATTAACCTTGTGCATATTTTATGAAATCTTATACATATTTCCACATTGCATTTTTACACATATTTATTCTCGTTGCAATATCAAGTTTAAACAATTTTGTAAATTTTGCTTGCTATGCGCACCTAAATTATACTTTGTCACTCGATCTCGCTATAAGAATCTCGACGCGTTGCATCAAGAATCTCACATTTTTTAAATTCCTGCAAAAATCAGAGGCAATTTCAAAAATATTTAAGATCATCCATGGATGATTATTTGAAACTCTCGAAAGTGTGTTAGCCTATATGGAACTGTCAAAACGAACTTGCAATTTTGTAGCGGTAGATGATAAATTGTATTATGTAAATGTATTATTCATGTTGCAAATATAATTATTCATTCATATTCATAAATTGCATTCATATAAGATATTTTAATATTATTCAGTTGATCACATAATTCTCGAAAAACTAAACATTGCTTTCGTTAATGCCTATTCAATATTCAGTTCATTGTATTGAGGTATATTTATCTTGATATTGAGACTGTTAATTAATCGCAGTTGCCACTCCTGAGCTATTTCGATGTTTTCCGCACCATTGCGCTCTTTTTGAGTGATATTGCGCAAATCATTTTGATGTCAATGCAAAAAATGATAAAAGAGATATCTCCGACCGACATACATTATTGTTCATGAAACATATTATAAAAGATATAGTATGAAAGATATACAACCGAATTCAATGAATAGAGGAGGTCAAACGTGTGGATAAAACTGTAGCGGAACTGGATAAGCGCAACGTGAAGTTACCTAGACGACGGTCATACCGGCAGCAGCCGAGTTAGCCTATACTCAAACAAAGACAGTTTGACACAAATCTTCTTGATATCATGAACGTTTTAATGACACAATTCTACCCAAAGAACGTTGTTTCTTTAAATTAGATTTGAAGTTATTGTTTTTCAGATGTATGTTCAGATACTAATTTCATCATCCGGTAGATTACTTTATTTCCAACATTTTTTTAAAAGTTTTCAGCATGTATGAGCTGTTTATGCACAGATGCCTGAAATTAAGTTCGTATGTTTACTGAGGATCTTGATTGGATGTTAGCTGGTTTTATCTACTAGTGTTTCTATTTAAGATAATGTAACGTGCAGGTAGGGTATATATACGTAAATGAGCAAACTTTACTTTGGGTCAGGTTTCGATTTTTTGTCTTAACTGACTGTCTGCGATCTTTTCAGGATTTTTTCGAGTGGCAACTTTATAATTAATTACTGCCAAATCATTTATTTTTACTTTATATTATCAGCCAATTATTTCTTTGAATTAGCTTATTAATTATTTGACTACATGTTGGCGTTTTGGTAATTCGGTCCGAATTTGTACTCCCGGTCCCCATCTTTGGTCCTGTTTTATGTGAGAGCACTGCTCCTGACCTATAATGGTCAGTAAACTTTGCTATTTAATGCTATATTATCAACTTTTCAGGTATGGATGTCCTTCCTGCCTTGTGATGGGTGATTACAATTATCAATTCAGAAAAGTTATATTCAATGAAATGGAGACTTATCTACAAGAACAACTGAGATGTGCCAGCAGCATTTATGTTGTTTCTACGAATTCTCCGGCATTTGGAGTAAAAAGGCCTACTAAAGTTTCTGAAACATTGAAGCTGCCTAGCCTGGTGGTGTTGATCCCATGCACCTTTTCTATCTCGGTGTGAACAAGGCATTGCTTTCAATTATTCTCAAGAACGAGCTTGTGGATTGCTTGGTTTTGTCCTCAACCATCGAAAAAGTGGTAGTTCCTCATTATTTTAGAAGAAACACCGAAATTCGAAATACCGAAATGAATTTACGTAGCGGAAAGCGCAAGAGCATCGAGTACGTATTCCTCTTAAATTACGCGCCCTTAGTTTTTATGTATTGCTTGCGGTTGTCCCAAGAACAATCTAACGATATATTTTTCGTTTTCTGTCAATTCTCTCGACGTCTGTGTATTTATTATGGTCTGAAAATGAGTGCGATATTATTGACACTGAATTTTGCATAAAGAAATTTCAATCTTATCTGGTGAGTCTATTAGGTGATTCCGTGAGAACTCTGACCCTACACTGTCTATCCGACCTTCCTGAGCAAGTCCGTCGATTTGGTCCCTTGCAGAATGTCTCAGCAATGTCATTCGAAAACTTATCGCTATTTGAACTTCCAAATTAGTGTTTCATCGTCCAAATATTGTGAAACAGTTCCGCATGCAATCTGAAAATAGCCACCATTCAAAAGATTTAAAGTGGGTGACTTTGTGTTTCATACCAGTAATTACAATAAATTTTTGAAACGTGAGTCATGCTACGTTTTTTGAATGATCTTCGTAAATTTTTGAAGAAAAAAGCTTTGAATGTAATTAACCGTGAAACATTCATTGTGCAGTGCAGAGTATGTGATGACATGTTCCCAATTTTTCATTGTCAAGTAATTTGAATTTGCCACCAAATATTATGACTAATTGTCAAATAACTGTCCGCATTTTATCTTGAAGAAGGGAGGAATCCGTGAGATTTCGCCTATTGATTTTTCCCATCACGCTATTATCATGAAGGAAAAAGATTCATATTTTGGTGTTAAGGTGATCAACAATTATGAACATGAGCAATTTCCTGAAAGGTTGACTACTATAACCTTTGTTTCTCATGTCTACTGTTTTTGCTTGAAATTTTTGAAGCAATTTATTTCAACACTTGATGCAACTTCGAAAGTGGTAAAAGTCATGTAAACGCACAATTTTTGGAACGATTCATCAAATTTAAACCTCAAACTAGCCAATATATTGACTCGTGTTTAAAACGTTTCTTCTGTTTCGTATCGCAACGAGATCGTGTCTTTTCGAGAAATCAATTTATTGCTATCTCGTTATTTTATTGTTATATGTGCTCTTGGTGTTCGCGGGAACTCTCGTAGGAAAGAAATCTAATTTTTTAATTCCACCTTTCGTTTGGATGTGTGGCTTTTCATATAAATCGATGCAATCTTATCTGAATATTTATAGGTTCAGTGATGTTTTGACATTATCGTTGTTTTGTCATGGCTGCGTAAGGTGTTGGGTAAGCTTAACTACAAATGCATAGCCTAGTGGGCTGCAGGGCATTACCGACAAAACCTAATGGGAAACTATTCTATACTTAATGGGAATCCGTATAAAACCGAGCCAAATTAGTAGGAAACTGGATTAAACCGAACAAACCTAGTAGGAAAAGCGGCGAAACTGGAATAAACCTAAGAAACCGAGTAGTCAAACCAGCGAAACTGGAATAAACCTGATGGGAGACCAATTTATGCAGAATAAAGCTATTGGGTACTTAGCAGGTTTTGATGTCTGAATCACTGGGTCGACTTAATAAGTTTGTTCGCACTATGCGTCAATTCTTACTTAATCTTTGAAAGATTCTGTCAGAATCTTTGTAAGATCGTGGAAGATACAGCAAGATCTGATCAGAATCTGACAGAAAATGTAGGATCTTTGTAAGATTCTTATGCTTAAATGGGATTCTGACAGAATCTTAGAATCTTTAGATTTTTCGCTCTCAATTGATTATCGCTCATCCTTGAGCATTTTAATGTTGGCCTAATTAAGCTACATGTCCCGTAATATGAGATAACCAGTATATCCGTTGAACAACCGAGACAATTACTCCATAACGACTGATTCGAAGAAAAAATGGACAAACTTTTTTGAAGTGCTTGTTTTATTCCAGTTTAAAAAGAAGGCAAAAGAGTGTAAAGTTAAAAAGTTCAAAAACACTATCAGTTAGCAAAACTTTCCAATCTTTCAAGACCTTTTCTCCAAATCACGAATTCTTTGATTTATGGAACGTCTGATAACGTCCCAATCATATTCTCCGAACATGTTGTCCACATGATCTGAAATTAAAAAGAATATTCTTTTGAGCCGCTGATCTGCAATCATTTCATGTTTTCTTAGTGCATCTTCAATGATAATGACGGCCTGCGAATTCCCTTTCAATGCTAAATTTGTTCAATCATTGAATGACGAAGTTTCTATCAGTCAAAATCTTGAATAAATCTCAGACATATCCAGCTTTAATGCGAGTCGGTTAATAATTAAATAGATCATTGAATGCTAAGAAGACTACCAAACATTTAAAGAAAATCTGCATTTCACTGTGACTTAGCTTTTTCTGCTGCGCAACATGCAAGTGACATAAAGGGAGGGTGGGGCAAATTGAGCATGTTTTTGAACTTTTCTCAACGGTTTTAATATTCTAAATCAAATGGGCCAAAATAAAACTCGGATGAGAAGTTTAGGGCATGCTATAAGTTATAACTGAGCTGTTTCTCAGACATTTCATCTCCTCACAATTTTAATTTTAAGATGTTTACCAAAGTGGTAAAGTCAAATTAATTTGACCCCACCATTTGTGGGGCACATTGAATCACCTTTATTTATTACTCTACTGTTCAACTTTACTAGATTTTATGTGTCAGATCTATAGCTTCAGTTCATGAATAATCGAAATCAAATAACAAATTCACAGTTTGAGATTTTTATTGGCAAAAATGATAGCATATGTTTGATATGAAAAATACATGTTAGTTTCTGACAGTAAAATGTTCATGGACTTTCAGAATTCTAAGATTAGTAACATTATTCATGATAGAAGAGCATTCGTAAGAGCATTAATACTAAATTTATTGACACACAAAATTATATTCATCATTGTAATCAATAAGAGCATGATTGTGGACTTTGCGCATTATATGTAGACATGACACGCGTAGGCCTAAGAAATTAACAATTCAATTTTTTGACCAGAAAGTGAGGCTCTAATGTTCAAAGCCGAATCATTTTGATTGAGATCAATGTGCAATATTGAGATATACGCCGGCTATTCGCAATGGTTATGAAGCCTACGCTATATTTTGACGATTAGTAACACTCAGATTTAATATATTTTACAACTGTACTTACTGTACGTTTTAGCTGACTGACGATCTCTGATAGAGTCAATCGAGACTCATCAGTTTTTTTCTGCGGCTCCATAATTTTCCCGCGCACGTCCTTCATCAATATATTCAAAATTTTCCAGGCCATCTGCCGTTCATCTGCAGCATGCAGCTTCGCAATATCCACATCCTCATTATTATAGTTTTTGATGATCTGAAATTCAGTTATTTTGTCAAAATACTTGTACAGTAGCATATTTTCACAAATTGATGAAAATCTAAGCACAGATATCATGCTGTCATGCATGCTCTAATTTATCAGAAAAAATATGTTTCCCTGTTTGATCCTCTATTTTTCTCTCCTTCGAAATCATAGAATAATGACAATGGAATATCATCAATTTAACAAACAGATATCGTTTCGACCAGTGCTGATGGGAAGTCATGATCTATAGACGACCAGACGAGAGGACACTCCCTTTTGATTAAGGTCCGATACAAATTATCCGGCGCCAAAATTCAGAAAAATTCAAAGATGAATATACCCATGCAATTGCAGAAAAACAGCAAGAAACATAATGATGGCGATCAAAAGTATAGTCATGCTCATGCAGGGCGAAAATTGAACTTACGTATGACTTGTGCTTAACCTTGGTCGGTTTGTTTTTTTCCTCCATCAAAGTTAGTATTTTCACTGCAATCAATGTACACATGCGTGCAAGTAACTTTTCAAAACACAAAGAACTTAGTTATTTTGGAAGTTTCCCTGTCGGTCTTAATAAGTAAGGTAGGTTTACAGTAATGCTACCATACTTTTCCGGAAGATAGCAGTAGTTAGCAAGCTTTTGGCTCTCAATGTTAGTTAATAATATCTATCATGCAATGAAAATGTCGGCTGCATATTTTGTTCATCAAGCTGAGCGTTTCAAATATACGTTTGACAACAATTGTACCACTAATTTGATTTCTTTTGTGATTCCATCGACATTGAAGAAATAAAACCAGCATTGAAACCAAGCATTTGAGAATGGCAAAACTTACGATTCGTTTCCTTGATAGTCCTCAGTTCTGATAAGATAGATTTATTGATCTCGACCAATTGCATCAATAAAGGAGATCTTTTAATTTTCGTCGCATTGGTTGTGGGTTGGGAAGGTAAAGATGCTGTGTCGCAGCAGACTTCCTGCAGCGGTGATCTTGCACAAGTCGTAGCACCGTCTGTCTCATCTGGCCATCTCAAAGAGGGAGATACGGGCGTCTGACGTGGTGTCCTTAGTAGAGAAGACGTGCGGACAACCTCGATGTTCCGAATCTGTTCTTGTTTCTTTGACTGCAAAATAGTTTTAATGAATTTTACGTTTGAGAAATACTTCTGATATACCAAAGCAAAATTGATGATGTATGAAAAAAAGTGCTGACGTTGATAAATAAGTAAACAATCACAACTAAGACCTTGCGGTTATGCGGCTTAAAATACCATTGAGTTCTTAATAAACTATGAATGGACGCGGTTTGGTGAATGATCTTACTTACTTTACCAATAGGTGCATTTTCCGGCTCTTTCAGCGCGTCCACCAGGCCGTCTGTCGACACTCCCTCATCTATCACGTCTTCGAGCCTATTGGAAAGTTCGACCATCTCATCTATGTGCCCTCGACCGATAACCATGGCAGACCATTTTTCTCCACCACTCTTTAGTGTGACACAATCCCTCCGAAAGCAGAAAATAACGAAAGAATGAATTACCGGAATCGCTCTCTCTCTCTCTCTCTCTCTCTTTCACACACACACACATATGCTCACACTCACCTCATTCAATGCGAGTCTGTCTTCCATTGGCATGTCAATGAAGCTACTGCCAATATAAATTGGCTCACTGTAAGTCTTTGTTTTCAAATAGTAAAAAAGGAAATAGTCTGCCTGACCAGGAAGACCAGGGAATGATTGGGGCTTTTGCTTCCTCGGACGTTTTGCTGGGGGCGTCGACATTCTGAAAAATTCATTTGAATTAGATAATTTAAAAATGCACCTGACATAGGGACTAAGGCACATTCCAACAGAAAGTTGGAAAGAGTAGTATAGCTCAGTATATAGCACAAAATACAAAAATGTGCGGTAATGCAAATAGCTTGTGGAAATTACAAAATCTATTCTACCATGAGATTCGTTTGTTAATACCAATGACAAACTTCCTTTAAGTTTCAAAATCGGAACTTGACCCTTTCCATAATCTCAGAGACTTGAGGATATTCAGTGGATCAATTTTATGCATTCTCATTTTACTTGCACATATTGTTGTCAAAACATCAGGAAAGTCAGGCAAAATAATAGTATACACGTAGGTTAGAAAAAGTGATTTATGATGATGATTGCTAAAGTTGATCAATTGTGAATAACTGCGGATAAATTGTCAAAAAACTAAAGTGAAAACTTGTCCAACTTCTGAGGCGTCGAATCATCAAAACAATGATAACTTTCATCTTCAGAAATTAGATTGCAATTAATTAATTCAAGCGTCTTCTATTGAACAACGCTTTCTATGACTTAACAATTACTTACAGATACCGTTTAGGAACTTTTCAAAATATAAGCAGTAAACCATGCCAATAAAACATACTGAAAGAAAAACACTGCTTGTACAAATGGTGGTACCCACGTGACATTTATTAGGCATAATCGCTGAAATGTATTACTGGAATCAAAACTTCAACATCAGCGCTATCTAAGTTAACTGAAATTTGTATGCATAAACATGATATGTTTAAAACATGAACGTGCCTGGACAACGATGTTTGTGAAGAAATTATTACAATGTCATCAAACAAATCAAATAACGAAATTATTGGACTATCAAAAGTCATTTCCTGATGAAATTGTTGAACAACTTCAAAAGTTTCAATGTCGGCCACAGTCTGACCTGATAAAATCTTTGAATGATCCCATATTTGACATCTGTTTCTGATTCATGAAATTTACAAATGTAACTGCAAGAATTTTGTTTCCGAGGATAATGCAGTGTTCGTACTGGCCGATTTCGCATTTTTCGCGCCCCGCCCTGCGATTCGCGCCCCCAACTAATTGGTCTCAGATACATGTATGCACGAGCGTAAGGTCAATACATACATTTTTCAAACATATATGGAATTCATATAGGCATATTTACGGCATATTAGCTCACATACATGTCCTAAACAAGTCAGAGACATCTCAATACACACTCAATCGACCTAAACAACTCATGCTATACCTAAAATTACCTGCTCTTCACGATGGAGCAATTATATCCCGCTCACAAACCTAACCACACTCACCAGGGACCACTAACTCCCGAAAAATCAACATAAAGCTCACATACATGTCCTAAACAAGTCAGAGACATCTCAATACAAACTCAATCGACCTAAACAACTCATGCTATACCTAAAATTACTTGCTGTTCACGATGGAGCAATTATATCCCGCTCACAAACCTATCCACACTCACCAGGGACCACTAACTCCCGAAAAATCAACATAAAGCTCACATACATTTCCTAAACAAGTCAGAGACATCTCAATACACACTCAATCGACCTAAACAACTCATGCGATACCTAAAATTACCTGCTCTTCACGATGGAGCAATTATATCCCGCTCACAAACCTATCCACACTCACCAGGGAACACTAACTCCCGAAAAATCAACATAAAGCTCACATACATGTCCTAAACAAGTCAGAGACATCTCAATACACACTCAATCGACCTAAACAACTCATGCTATACCTAAAATTACCTGCTCTTCACGATGGAGGAATTATATCCCGCTCACAAACCTATCCACACTCACCAGGGACCACTAACTCCCGAAAAATCAACATAAAGCTCACATACATGTCCTAAACAAGTCAGAGACATCTCAATACACACTCAATCGACCTAAACAACTCATGCTATACCTAAAATTACCTGCTCTTCACGATGGAGCAATTATATCCCGCTCACAAACCTATCCACACTCACCAGGGACCACTAACTCCCGAAAAATCAACATAAAGCTCACACACATGTCCTAAACAAGTCAGAGACATCTCAATACACACTCAATCGACCTAAACCACTCATGCTATACCTAAAATTACCTGCTCTTCACGATGGAGCAATTATATCCCGCTCACAAACCTATCCACACTCACCAGGACCACTAACTCCCGAAAAATCAACATAAAGCTCACATACATGTCCTAAACAAGTCAGAGACATCTCAATACACACTCAATCGACCTAAACAACTCATGCTATACCTAAAATTACTTGCTCTTCACGATGGAGCAATTATATCCCGCTCACAAACCTATCCACACTCACCAGGGAACACTAACTCCCGAAAAATCAACATAAAGCTCACATACATGCCCTAAACAAGTCAGAGACATCTCAATACACACTCAATCGACCTAAACAACTCATGCGATACCTAAAATTACCTTCTCTTCACGATGGAGCAATATATCCCGCTCACAAACCTATCCACACTCACCAGGGACCACTAAGTCCCGAAAAATCAACATAAAGCTCACACACATGTCCTAAACAAGTCAGAGACATCTCAATACACACTCAATCGACCTAAACAACTCATGCTATACCTAAAATTACTTGCTCTTCACGATGGAGCAATTATATCTCGCTCACAAACCTATCCACACTCACCAGGGACCACTAACTCCCGAAAAATCAACATAAAGCTCACATACATGTCCTAAACAAGTCAGAGACATCTCAATACACGCTCAATCGACCTAAATAACTCATGCTATACCTAAAATTACCTGCTCTTCACGATGGAGCAATTATATCCCGCTCACAAACATATCCACACTCACCAGGGACCACTAACTCCCGAAAAATCAACATAAAGCTCACATACATGTCCTAAACAAGTCAGAGACATCTCAATACACACTCAATCGACCTAAACAACTCATGCTATACCTAAAATTACCTGCTCTTCACGATGGAGCAATTATATCCCGCTCACAAACATATCCACACTCACCAGGGACCACTAACTCCCGAAAAATCAACATAAAGCTCACATACATGTCCTAAACAAGTCAGAGACATCTCAATACACACTCAATCGACCTAAACAACTCATGCGATACCTAAAATTACTTGCTCTTCACGATGGAGCAATTATATCCCGCTCACAAACCTATCCACACTCACCAGGGACCACTAAGTCCCGAAAAATCAACATAAAGCTCACATACATGTCCTAAACAAGTCAGAGACATCTCAATACACACTCAATCGACCTAAACAACTCATGCTATACCTAAAATTACCTGCTCTTTACACTGAAGCAATTATATCCCGATCACAAACCTATCCACACTCACCAGGGACCACTAAGTCCCGAAAAATCAACATAAAGCTCACATACATGTCCTAAACAAGTCAGAGACATCTCAATACACACTCAATCGACCTAAACAACTCATGCGATACCTAAAATTACCTTCTCTTTACAATGGAGCAATATATCCCGCTCACAAACCTATCCACACTCACCAGGGACCACTAACTCCCGAAAAATCAACATAAAGCTCACACACATGTCCTAAACAAGTCAGAGACATCTCAATACACACTCAATCGACCTAAACAACTCATGCTATACCTAAAATTACCTGCTCTTCACGATGGAGCAATTATATCCCGCTCACAAACCTAACCACACTCACCAGGGACCACTAACTCCCGAAAAATCAACATAAAGCTCACATACATGTCCTAAACAAGTCAGAGACATCTCAATACAAACTCAATCGACCTAAACAACTCATGCTATACCTAAAATTACTTGCTGTTCACGATGGAGCAATTATATCCCGCTCACAAACCTATCCACACTCACCAGGGACCACTAACTCCCGAAAAATCAACATAAAGCTCACACACATGTCCTAAACAAGTCAGAGACATCTCAATACACACTCAATCGACCTAAACAACTCATGCGATACCTAAAATTACCTTCTCTTTACAATGGAGCAATATATCCCGCTCACAAACCTATCCACACTCACCAGGGACCACTAACTCCCGAAAAATCAACATAAAGCTCACATACATGTCCTAAACAAGTCAGAGACATCTCAATACACACTCAATCGACCTAAACAACTCATGCTATACCTAAAATTACCTGCTCTTCACGATGGAGCAATTATATCCCGATCACAAACCTATCCACACTCACCTGGGACCACTAACTCCCGAAAAATCAACATAAAGCTCACATACATGTCCTAAACAAGTCAGAGACATCTCAATACACACTCAATCGACCTAAACAACTCATGCTATACCTAAAATTACCTGCTCTTCACGATGGAGCAATTATATCCCGCTCACAAACCTATCCACACTCACCAGGGAACACTAACTCCCGAAAAATCAACATAAAGCTGACTGATTCCACTGATGTTTTGCTTCCACTGATGAATGAATTAAAGTTGCTTAACCTAATGACAAATCATTAAACGAAAAATTATTAAAACTTGATAAAAAGGATAGAGAGCTAGAAGCAGATATAGCAAATCTTTTTAAAAAGATTTCAGAACAATCAAGAATTTTAATATTGCTTTCTATAAAGTTAAAATCTGCAGTCATTAAAAGTAAAATTCAGATAAAATTATTGAAAGAACAATTAGAAGATGAAATAGAAAAACTTCCTGAAAGAATTAATAAAAATTTAAAGCAATTACAAACTACATTCCAAAAAAGTGTTGATGAATTGAGTTCTAAAATTACTCAACAAATGAAAAAGATGAATAGAATAATAAATGAAGCAAACTCACAATCAAAAAGTTGATAAAATGAAATCTCTTAAAATCAATTTAGAAAATGAATTGAAGAAAAATTTGCAAGATTATAGATTTATATACACGATACGCTTGGGCAAAGACTTTAAAAAACAAAAGTGGTCTGTCAGTTAAATGTCGGTTTGAAGAAATCTTTAAAGAATGTAATAGAAAGCCAAAAAAATTGTTTGTTGACAAAATGATCTGAGTTTTATAAGAGAAATGTTAAGCCACTATTCGATTTAGTTTATTCCACAGAAAATGCTGGAAAGGCTGTAGTAATAGAGGAATTTAATAGAAATTTTAAAAAGTAAGATCTTCAAGAAATTTACAGAACAAGGAAACAGAAATGGTTAAAAATATTACGAGGAATTGTAGATCAGTACAATAATAAAGTTCATTCAGGTATTGAAGAAACTCCAAAGAATGCTTCTGACGACCCTGATTTAATACGAAAGAAAATATTCGAAAATAATTATTCGAATGAGAGTAATCCGAATTTACAGAAACGCAAGCCGAAATTTAAGATTGGAGATAGAGTAAGGATATTTAAGTATAAGAATGAATTTGAAACAGGCTTTGTTGGCTATTGGACTAAAGAAATATTTGAAGTTTCTAAAATAAATCAAACTTATCCGATTACTTACGAAATCAAAGATTTAGATGATCAGGAAATCACTGGCAGATTTTATGAAAACGAATTACAAAGAAGTGATTTTTAATTATCATTATCATTGGAACTAACGTTTTTCGGGAATTAAATTCCCTTATTAAATTCTAACATAGTATCAAGAAATGGTACTCCTTTTTGCAATTTGTTCAAAACATATAGACATAATCGTCCACACTAAGTAGTTCCTGGTGTTTGAATTTGAAAAGTATTGTATGTTCCATTTCCAAGTAATTCTTTGACTTCACTTGTTGGAGGCAATCCATATGAGTCAAAATAATAATTAGAACCGTTTTTATTTCTTTGTTCCGCTGACCAATGTACTCCTTTTTGATCTGACGTGTGGAGATTTGTTATGAAATTTACAGTTGGCTTATTTTTGATCAACTGTAATTCGTCTCTCATTAGGATATGAAAGTTCTTTATTCCTAATCGATTAGCGATTTTCTTTAGGTCGAAATTTGTCGTGGTTTGTTTGCCATATATTTTTAAGAATTCAGTCAGACTTGTCATTTTTCATAAAATAAATTGTTTCTATTATATTCCCGTAAATGTGAAATTAAAAACAGCACATGGATATTTCAATTTGGGTATATGTATATTTCCAAAATGCATCTGCACAAGTCTACAAATATTGCACGAATATGTATATTACGAATTTTCGTTCTACAGTAACATAAAATAAATTTAGCTACTACTATCCAACTTCTTTATAACAATCGTCTACTAACTATAATATTACAAATTTCTGTCCACGCCTGGACAAGGTTTCATTGGATGAGAGAAAAATGACGTCATATAACAACATAATGAAGATGATTAATGACAGAAGGGTTGAATAATGAATTATTCCAAAAACACTCATATTGTGAAAGACACTGCTCTAAGATTGAAAGATTAGTTTTTAACAGTCGTATAGGAAGCGAGACTCTACAAAGAGTCTGAAATTTATCTGCCAGTTTTGCCAATTTCATTGTGAAGCTCAATTCAGTTCGTGAATAGTTAATATTGTTATGCTTTAAGAGATATGTGAAATCTCCTTTATTATTCTCACACAAGGATAATAAATGATTGGCGTGTTTTCCAATAAAAATGTTACATGTGACACTCAAAAGATGGCTTTGGTTTTCGTAATATAAGTGTTGTTTGAAAGAATTCACTGACGTTGAAATGTCCCCCCCCGGTTCTTTAAAATATTCCAATGAATCGATGAATGTATGACGCTGAACAACACTTTCAACTGTTTTGTAAATGTTTCGATTCTGAAAGGAAGTGCTGCCTCCTTCTTTGTTTTGGCTGCGATTTTCTGTTGTTCTTTGTATGCTTTTCGAGCAGAACGTATAACGTCAGGATTGAAGAGTAGAGGCGCTTTCTTCACTTGCTGGTCTATATACGAAAAGTATTCAGAATGTTTCTCCGATGGAATGAACGACTCCGCAATATTTTTGAAGAACTGGGGAAGTACCGTTGCTATGTTAGCTTGCTGTTCAACGACTGCTTGACTCATGATTGACAGATAAATTAGTACAAATCACTATGTTCAAAATATAAGAATAACGTAATTAAAGATAGTGGAACGATGAGAGCAAGCAGATGATAAGTGTTGATTGAAATAATATCACAACAATCTGAGCACACGATACAATGACAGAAGAGAGAGAGAGAAATGAAACAGTACAGCTGGCAGATGTCTTGACGTCATGCGGGTGTGCTGACGCACTGGCAAGAATTAAAACAACTTGGTTAACGTACAATTAAAATCTCATTGTTTCACAGAGCAGTAGCAACTACTGGAATTACTAAAACACCTGAAGATATAACAATTGTAAATACTCCTAAACTTATTGTTAAGAATATGCCAATTCCTTGTGTTACATTCTTAACTTTAGACCATCTCTTTCTTAATTTATCATAATGCTCTAATCTTAATAATAATTGCGTTTCCTTGTTTTTCATATAACGTACTCTATCTTTGTGTTTTTCTTTATTCATCTTTTCGATGTTCAATTCAGTTATTCTTAATTGTGATAACGAAGGATATATTCTCAGGGTTTCGTCCATTTTCGTCGTCGCCGTCCCCGTTGAGGTTTCTTCCACTTTTGAATATGAATTAGAGGGTTCTTAACCTGGTTTAGACATAGAAATGATTAAAAATTCATAAATTTAGGGTTAATTGGGGTTATTTTAACTACTCCTAAAATTACCAATTTTTCTGATGTTGTGTCCTGGAACGGTCATGATTTCCAGGAGAAAATAATCATAATCTCAAATTTCAGATTCTTAACTTTCATGATTTTCGGTATCCTGGAACGGTCATGATCTGAGCAAGAAAATAATCATAATCTCAAATTTGAGAATTCTTAACTTTTATGATTTTCGGTGTCCTGGAACGGTCATGATTTTCAGGAGAAAATAATCATAATCTCAAATTTGAGATTCTTAACTTTTATGATTTTCGGTGTCCTGGAACGGTCATGATCTGAGCAAGAAAATAATCATAATCTCAAATTTGAGATTCTTAACTTTTATGATTTTTCCGTGTCCTGGAACGGTCATGATTTTCAAGGTAAAAATTGCAATTCTCAAATTTGACATTTTGAAAATTTTTGAAAAATTGGGTATTTTTAAAAACGCCTAAATTTA
This sequence comes from Prostheceraeus crozeri, assembly GCA_907163375.1. Taxonomy (NCBI): domain Eukaryota; kingdom Metazoa; phylum Platyhelminthes; order Polycladida; family Euryleptidae; genus Prostheceraeus; species Prostheceraeus crozeri. The sequence continues at coordinate 102,441 of CAJQUW010012279.1, read as the reverse complement.
CGAATCTAGGTCTTCATAACCTAAAAAATGACCTAAATTCTTAAATTTAGGCGTTTTTAAAAATACCAATTTTTCTGAATTTTTCGTTGTCCTGGAACGGACTTCTTCCCATCACAGATATAATTGCTCCATCGTGAAGAGCAGGTAATTTTAGGTATAGCATGAGTTGTTTAGGTCGATTGAGTGTGTATTGAGATGTCTCTGACTTGTTTAGGACATGTATGTGAGCTTTATGTTGATTTTTCGGGAGTTAGTGTTCCCTGGTGAGTGTGGATAGGTTTGTGAGCGGGATATAATTGCTCCATCGTGAAGAGCAGGTAATTTTAGGTATAGCATGAGTTGTTTAGGTCGATTGAGTGTGTATTGAGATGTCTCTGACTTGTTTAGGACATGTATGTGAGCTTTATGTTGATTTTTCGGGAGTTAGTGTTCCCTGGTGAGTGTGGATAGGTTTGTGATCGGGATATAATTGCTCCATCGTGAAGAGCAGGTAATTTTAGGTATAGCATGAGTTGTTTAGGTCGATTGAGTGTGTATTGAGATGTCTCTGACTTGTTTAGGACATGTATGTGAGCTTTATGTTGATTTTTCGGGAGTTAGTGTTCCCTGGTGAGTGTGGATATGTTTGTGAGCGGGATATAATTGCTCCATCGTGAAGAGCAAGTAATTTTAGGTATAGCATGAGTTGTTTAGGTCGATTGAGTGTGTATTGAGATGTCTCTGACTTGTTTAGGACATGTATGTGAGCTTTATGTTGATTTTTCGGGAGTTAGTGGTCCCTGGTGAGTGTGGATAGGTTTGTGAGCGGGATATAATTGCTTCATTGTAAAGAGCAGGTAATTTTAGGTATAGCATGAGTTGTTTAGGTCGATTGAGTGTGTATTGAGATGTCTCTGACTTGTTTAGGACATGTGTGTGAGCTTTATGTTGATTTTTCGGGAGTTAGTGGTCCCTGGTGAGTGTGGATAGGTTTGTGAGCGGGATATAATTGCTCCATTGTAAAGAGCAGGTAATTTTAGGTATAGCATGAGTTGTTTAGGTCGATTGAGTGTGTATTGGGATATCTCTGACTTGTTTAGGACATGTATGTGAGCTTTATGTTGAATTTTCGGGAGTTAGTGGTCCCTGGTGAGTGTGGATATGTTTGTGAGCGGGATATAATTGCTCCATCGTGAAGAGCAAGTAATTTTAGGTATAGCATGAGTTGTTTAGGTCGATTGAGTGTGTATTGAGATGTCTCTGACTTGTTTAGGACATGTATGTGAGCTTTATTTTGATTTTTCGGGAGTTAGTGGTCCCTGGTGAGTGTGGATAGGTTTGTGATCGGGATATAATTGCTTCACTGTAAAGAGCAGGTAATTTGAGGTATAGCATGAGTTGTTTAGGTCGATTGAGTGTGTATTGAGATGTCTCTGACTTGTTTAGGACATGTGTGTGAGCTTTATGTTGATTTTTCGGGAGTTAGTGGTCCCTGGTGAGTGTGGATAGGTTTGTGATCGGGATAATTGCTTCATTGTAAAGAGCAGGTAATTTTAGGTATAGCATGAGTTGTTTAGGTCGATTGAGTGTGTATTGAGATGTCTCTGACTTGTTTAGGACATGTATGTGAGCTTTATGTTGATTTTTCGGGAGTTAGTGGTCCCTGGTGAGTGTGGATAGGTTTGTGATCGGGATATAATTGCTTCAGTGTAAAGAGCAGGTAATTTTAGGTATAGCATGAGTTGTTTAGGTCGATTGAGTGTGTATTGAGATGTCTCTGACTTGTTTAGGACATGTGTGTGAGCTTTATGTTGATTTTTCGGGAGTTAGTGGTCCCTGGTGAGTGTGGATAGGTTTGTGATCGGGATATAATTGCTTCATTGTAAAGAGCAGGTAATTTTAGGTATAGCATGAGTTGTTTAGGTCGATTGAGTGTGTATTGAGATGTCTCTGACTTGTTTAGGACATGTATGTGAGCTTTATGTTGATTTTTCGGGAGTTAGTGTTCCCTGGTGAGTGTGGATATGTTTGTGAGCGGGATATAATTGCTCCATCGTGAAGAGCAAGTAATTTTAGGTATAGCATGAGTTGTTTAGGTCGATTGAGTGTGTATTGAGATGTCTCTGACTTGTTTAGGACATGTATGTGAGCTTTATGTTGATTTTTCGGGAGTTAGTGGTCCCTGGTGAGTGTGGATAGGTTTGTGATCGGGATATAATTGCTTCATTGTAAAGAGCAGGTAATTTTAGGTATAGCATGAGTTGTTTAGGTCGATTGAGTGTGTATTGAGATGTCTCTGACTTGTTTAGGACATGTGTGTGAGCTTTATGTTGATTTTTCGGGAGTTAGTGGTCCCTGGTGAGTGTGGATAGGTTTGTGATCGGGATATAATTGCTCCATTGTAAAGAGCAGGTAATTTTAGGTATAGCATGAGTTGTTTAGGTCGATTGAGTGTGTATTGGGATATCTCTGACTTGTTTAGGACATGTATGTGAGCTTTATGTTGATTTTTCGGGAGTTAGTGGTCCCTGGTGAGTGTGGATATGTTTGTGAGCGGGATATAATTGCTCCATCGTGAAGAGCAAGTAATTTTAGGTATAGCATGAGTTGTTTAGGTCGATTGAGTGTGTATTGAGATGTCTCTGACTTGTTTAGGACATGTATGTGAGCTTTATTTTGATTTTTCGGGAGTTAGTGGTCCCTGGTGAGTGTGGATAGGTTTGTGATCGGGATATAATTGCTTCAGTGTAAAGAGCAGGTAATTTTAGGTATAGCATGAGTTGTTTAGGTCGATTGAGTGTGTATTGAGATGTCTCTGACTTGTTTAGGACATGTGTGTGAGCTTTATGTTGATTTTTCGGGAGTTAGTGGTCCCTGGTGAGTGTGGATAGGTTTGAGATCGGAATAATTGCTTCATTGTAAAGAGCAGGTAATTTTAGGTATAGCATGAGTTGTTTAGGTCGATTGAGTGTGTATTGAGATGTCTCTGACTTGTTTAGGACATGTGTGTGAGCTTTATGTTGATTTTTCGGGAGTTAGTGGTCCCTGGTGAGTGTGGATAGGTTTGTGAGCGGGATATAATTGCTCCATCGTGAAGAGCAGGTAATTTTAGGTATAGCATGAGTTGTTTAGGTCGATTGAGTGTGCATTGGGATATCTCTGACTTGTTTAGGACATGTATGTGAGCTTTATGTTGAATTTTCGGGAGTTAGTGGTCCCTGGTGAGTGTGGATAGGTTTGTGATCGGGATATAATTGCTTCATTGTAAAGAGCAGGTAATTTTAGGTATAGCATGAGTTGTTTAGGTCGATTGAGTGTGTATTGAGATGTCTCTGACTTGTTTAGGACATGTGTGTGAGCTTTATGTTGATTTTTCGGGAGTTAGTGGTCCCTGGTGAGTGTGGATAGGTTTGTGAGCGGGATATAATTGCTCCATTGTAAAGAGCAGGTAATTTTAGGTATAGCATGAGTTGTTTAGGTCGATTGAGTGTGTATTGGGATATCTCTGACTTGTTTAGGACATGTATGTGAGCTTTATGTTGATTTTTCGGGAGTTAGTGGTCCCTGGTGAGTGTGGATATGTTTGTGAGCGTGATATAATTGCTCCATCGTGAAGAGCAAGTAATTTTAGGTATAGCATGAGTTGTTTAGGTCGATTGAGTGTGTATTGAGATGTCTCTGACTTGTTTAGGACATGTCTGTGAGCTTTATTTTGATTTTTCGGGAGTTAGTGGTCCCTGGTGAGTGTGGATAGGTTTGTGATCGGGATATAATTGCTTCAGTGTAAAGAGCAGGTAATTTTAGGTATAGCATGAGTTGTTTAGGTCGATTGAGTGTGTATTGAGATGTCTCTGACTTGTTTAGGACATGTGTGTGAGCTTTATGTTGATTTTTCGGGAGTTAGTGGTCCCTGGTGAGTGTGGATAGGTTTGTGAGCGGGATATAATTGCTTCAGTGTAAAGAGCAGGTAATTTTAGGTATAGCATGAGTTGTTTAGGTCGATTGAGTGTGTATTGAGATGTCTCTGACTTGTTTAGGACATGTATGTGAGCTTTATGTTGATTTTTCGGGAGTTAGTGGTCCCTGGTGAGTGTGGATAGGTTTGTGATCGGGATATAATTGCTTCAGTGTAAAGAGCAGGTAATTTTAGGTATAGCATGAGTTGTTTAGGTCGATTGAGTGTGTATTGAGATGTCTCTGACTTGTTTAGGACATGTGTGTGAGCTTTATGTTGATTTTTCGGGAGTTAGTGGTCCCTGGTGAGTGTGGATATGTTTGTGATCGGGATATAATTGCTCCATCGTGAAGAGCAAGTAATTTTAGGTATAGCATGAGTTGTTTAGGTCGATTGAGTGTGTATTGAGATGTCTCTGACTTGTTTAGGACATGTATGTGAGCTTTATGTTGATTTTTCGGGAGTTAGTGGTCCCTGGTGAGTGTGGATAGGTTTGTGATCGGGATATAATTGCTTCAGTGTAAAGAGCAGGTAATTTTAGGTATAGCATGAGTTGTTTAGGTCGATTGAGTGTGTATTGAGATGTCTCTGACTTGTTTAGGACATGTGTGTGAGCTTTATGTTGATTTTTCGGGAGTTAGTGGTCCCTGGTGAGAGTGGATATGTTTGTGATCGGGATGTAATTGCTCCATCGTGAAGAGCAGGTAATTTTAGGTATAGCATGAGTTGTTTAGGTCGATTGAGTGTGTATTGAGATGTCTCTGACTTGTTTAGGACATGTATGTGAGCTTTATGTTGATTTTTCGGGAGTTAGTGTTCCCTGGTGAGTGTGGATAGGTTTGTGAGCGGGATATAATTGCTCCATCGTGAAGAGCAGGTAATTTGAGGTATAGCATGAGTTGTTTAGGTCGATTGAGTGTGTATTGAGATGTCTCTGACTTGTTTAGGACATGTATGTGAGCTTTATGTTGATTTTTCGGAGTTAGTGGTCCCTGGTGAGTGTGGATAGGTTTGTGAGCGGATATAATTGCTCCATCGTGAAGAGCAGGTAATTTTAGGTATAGCATGAGTTGTTTAGGTCGATTGAGTGTGTATTGAGATGTCTCTGACTTGTTTAGGACATGTATGTGAGCTTTATGTTGATTTTTCGGGAGTTAGTGGTCCCTGGTGAGTGTGCATAGGTTTGTGATCGGGATATAATTGCTTCATTGTAAAGAGCAGGTAATTTTAGGTATAGCATGAGTTGTTTAGGTCGATTGAGTGTGTATTGAGATGTCTCTGACTTGTTTAGGACATGTGTGTGAGCTTTATGTTGATTTTTCGGGAGTTAGTGGTCCCTGGTGAGTGTGGATATGTTTGTGAGCGGGATATAATTGCTCCATCGTGAAGAGCAAGTAATTTTAGGTATAGCATGAGTTGTTTAGGTCGATTGAGTGTGTATTGAGATGTCTCTGACTTGTTTAGGACATGTATGTGAGCTTTATTTTGATTTTTCGGGAGTTAGTGGTCCCTGGTGAGTGTGGATAGGTTTGTGATCGGGATATAATTGCTTCAGTGTAAAGAGCAGGTAATTTTAGGTAAAGCATGAGTTGTTTAGGTCGATTGAGTGTGTATTGAGATGTCTCTGACTTGTTTAGGACATGTATGTGAGCTTTATGTTGATTTTTCGGGAGTTAGTGGTCCCTGGTGAGTGTGGATAGGTTTGTGATCGGGATATAATTGCTTCATTGTAAAGAGCAGGTAATTTTAGGTATAGCATGAGTTGTTTAGGTCGATTGAGTGTGTATTGAGATGTCTCTGACTTGTTTAGGACATGTATGTGAGCTTTATGTTGATTTTTCGGGAGTTAGTGGTCCCTGGTGAGTGTGGATAGGTTTGTGATCGGGATATAATTGCTTCAGTGTAAAGAGCAGGTAATTTTAGGTATAGCATGAGTTGTTTAGGTCGATTGAGTGTGTATTGAGATGTCTCTGACTTGTTTAGGACATGTGTGTGAGCTTTATGTTGATTTTTCGGGAGTTAGTGGTCCCTGGTGAGTGTGGATAGGTTTGTGAGCGGGATATAATTGCTCCATCGTGAAGAGCAGGTAATTTGAGGTATAGCATGAGTTGTTTAGGTCGATTGAGTGTGTATTGAGATGTCTCTGACTTGTTTAGGACATGTATGTGAGCTTTGTGTTGATTTTTCGGGAGTTAGTGGTCCCTGGTGAGTGTGGATAGGTTTGTGATCGGGATATAATTGCTTCAGTGTAAAGAGCAGGTAATTTGAGGTATAGCATGAGTTGTTTAGGTCGATTGAGTGTGTATTGAGATGTCTCTGACTTGTCTAGGACATGTGTGTGAGCTTTATGTTGATTTTTCGGGACTTAGTGGTCCCTGGTGAGTGTGGATAGGTTTGTGAGCGGGATATAATTGCTCCATCGAGAAGAGCAGGTAATTTTAGGTATAGCATGAGTGGTTTAGGTCGATTGAGTGTGTATTGAGATGTCTCTGACTTGTTTAGGACATGTATGTGAGCTTTATGTTGATTTTTCGGGAGTTAGTGTTCCCTGGTGAGTGTGGATAGGTTTGTGAGCGGGATATAATTGCTCCATCGTGAAGAGCAGGTAATTTTAGGTATAGCATGAGTTGTTTAGGTCGATTGAGTGTGTATTGAGATGTCTCTGACTTGTTTAGGACATGTATGTGAGCTTTATGTTGATTTTTCGGGAGTTAGTGGTCCCTGGTGAGTGTGGATAGGTTTGTGAGCGGGATATAATTGCTTCATTGTAAAGAGCAGGTAATTTTAGGTATAGCATGAGTTGTTTAGGTCGATTGAGTGTGTATTGAGATGTCTCTGACTTGTTTAGGACATGTGTGTGAGCTTTATGTAGATTTTTCGGGAGTTAGTGGTCCCTGGTGAGTGTGGATAGGTTTGTGAGCGGGATATAATTGCTCCATTGTAAAGAGCAGGTAATTTTAGGTATAGCATGAGTTGTTTAGGTCGATTGAGTGTGTATTGGGATGTCTCTGACTTGTTTAGGACATGTATGTGAGCTTTATGTTGAATTTTCGGGAGTTAGTGGTCCCTGGTGAGTGTGGATATGTTTGTGAGCGGGATATAATTGCTCCATCGTGAAGAGCAAGTAATTTTAGGTATAGCATGAGTTGTTTAGGTCGATTGAGTGTGTATTGAGATGTCTCTGACTTGTTTAGGACATGTATGTGAGCTTTATTTTGATTTTTCGGAAGTTAGTGGTCCCTGGTGAGTGTGGATAGGTTTGTGATCGGGATATAATTGCTTCAGTGTAAAGAGCAGGTAATTTTAGGTATAGCATGAGTTGTTTAGGTCGATTGAGTGTGTATTGAGATGTCTCTGACTTGTTTAGGACATGTATGTGAGCTTTATGTTGATTTTTCGGGAGTTAGTGGTCCCTGGTGAGTGTGGATAGGTTTGTGATCGGGATATAATTGCTTCATTGTAAAGAGCAGGTAATTTTAGGTATAGCATGAGTTGTTTAGGTCGATTGAGTGTGTATTGAGATGTCTCTGACTTGTTTAGGACATGTATGTGAGCTTTATGTTGATTTTTCGGGAGTTAGTGGTCCCTGGTGAGTGTGGATAGGTTTGTGATCGGGATATAATTGCTTCAGTGTAAAGAGCAGGTAATTTTAGGTATAGCATGAGTTGTTTAGGTCGATTGAGTGTGTATTGAGATGTCTCTGACTTGTTTAGGACATGTATGTGAGCTTTATGTTGATTTTTCGGGAGTTAGTGGTCCCTGGTGAGTGTGGATATGTTTTTGAGCGGGATATAATTGCTCCATCGTGAAGAGCAGGTAATTTGAGGTATAGCATGAGTTGTTTAGGTCGATTGAGTGTGTATTGAGATGTCTCTGACTTGTTTAGGACATGTATGTGAGCTTTATGTTGATTTTTCGGGAGTTAGTGGTCCCTGGTGAGTGTGGATAGGTTTGTGAGCGGGATATAATTGCTCCATCGTGAAGAGCAGGTAATTTGAGGTATAGCATGAGTTGTTTAGGTCGATTGAGTGTGTATTGAGATGTCTCTGACTTGTTTAGGACATGTATGTGAGCTTTATGTTGATTTTTCGGGAGTTAGTGGTCCCTGGTGAGTGTGGATAGGTTTGTGAGCGGGATATAATTGCTCCATCGTGAAGAGCAGGTAATTTTAGGTATAGCATGAGTTGTTTAGGTCGATTGAGTGTGTATTGAGATGTCTCTGACTTGTTTAGGACATGTATGTGAGCTTTATGTTGATTTTTCGGGAGTTAGTGGTCCCTGGTGAGTGTGGATAGGTTTGTGATCGGGATATAATTGCTTCATTGTAAAGAGCAGGTAATTTTAGGTATAGCATGAGTTGTTTAGGTCGATTGAGTGTGTATTGAGATGTCTCTGACTTGTTTAGGACATGTGTGTGAGCTTTATGTTGATTTTTCGGGAGTTAGTGTTCCCTGGTGAGTGTGGATAGGTTTGTGATCGGGATATAATTGCTCCATTGTAAAGAGCAGGTAATTTTAGGTATAGCATGAGTTGTTTAGGTCGATTGAGTGTGTATTGGGATATCTCTGACTTGTTTAGGACATGTATGTGAGCTTTATGTTGAATTTTCGGGAGTTAGTGGTCCCTGGTGAGTGTGGATATGTTTGTGAGCGGGATATAATTGTTCCATCGTGAAGAGCAAGTAATTTTAGGTATAGCATGAGTTGTTTAGGTCGATTGAGTGTGTATTGAGATGTCTCTGACTTGTTTAGGACATGTATGTGAGCTTTATGTTGATTTTTCGGGAGTTAGTGGTCCCTGGTGAGTGTGGATAGGTTTGTGATCGGGATATAATTGCTTCAGTGTAAAGAGCAGGTAATTTTAGGTATAGCATGAGTTGTTTAGGTCGATTGAGTGTGTATTGAGATGTCTCTGACTTGTTTAGGACATGTGTGTGAGCTTTATGTTGATTTTTCGGGAGTTAGTGGTCCCTGGTGAGTGTGGATATGTTTGTGAGCGGGATATAATTGCTCCATCGTGAAGAGCAGGTAATTTGAGGTATAGCATGAGTTGTTTAGGTCGATTGAGTGTGTATTGAGATGTCTCTGACTTGTTTAGGACATGTATGTGAGCTTTGTGTTGATTTTTCGGGAGTTAGTGGTCCCTGGTGAGTGTGGATAGGTTTGTGATCGGGATATAATTGCTTCAGTGTAAAGAGCAGGTAATTTTAGGTATAGCATGAGTTGTTTAGGTCGATTGAGTGTGTATTGAGATGTCTCTGACTTGTTTAGGACATGTGTGTGAGCTTTATGTTGATTTTTCGGGACTTAGTGGTCCCTGGTGAGTGTGGATAGGTTTGTGAGCGAGATATAATTGCTCCATCGAGAAGAGCAGGTAATTTTAGGTATAGCATGAGTGGTTTAGGTCGATTGAGTGTGTATTGAGATGTCTCTGACTTGTTTAGGACATGTATGTGAGCTTTATGTTGATTTTTCGGGAGTTAGTGTTCCCTGGTGAGTGTGGATAGGTTTGTGAGCGGGATATAATTGCTCCATCGTGAAGAGCAGGTAATTTGAGGTATAGCATGAGTTGTTTAGGTCGATTGAGTGTGTATTGAGATGTCTCTGACTTGTTTAGGACATGTATGTGAGCTTTATGTTGATTTTTCGGGAGTTAGTGGTCCCTGGTGAGTGTGGATAGGTTTGTGATCGGGATATAATTGCTTCATTGTAAAGAGCAGGTAATTTTAGGTATAGCATGAGTTGTTTAGGTCGATTGAGTGTGTATTGAGATGTCTCTGACTTGTTTAGGACATGTCTGTGAGCTTTATGTTGATTTTTCGGGAGTTAGTGGTCCCTGGTGAGTGTGGATAGGTTTGTGAGCGGGATATAATTGCTCCATTGTAAAGAGCAGGTAATTTTAGGTATAGCATGAGTTGTTTAGGTCGATTGAGTGTGTATTGGGATGTCTCTGACTTGTTTAGGACATGTATGTGAGCTTTATGTTGATTTTTCGGGAGTTAGTGTTCCCTGGTGAGTGTGGATAGGTTTGTGATCGGGATATAATTGCTTCATTGTAAAGAGCAGGTAATTTTAGGTATAGCATGAGTTGTTTAGGTCGATTGAGTGTGTATTGAGATGTCTCTGACTTGTTTAGGACATGTGTGTGAGCTTTATGTAGATTTTTCGGGAGTTAGTGGTCCCTGGTGAGTGTGGATAGGTTTGTGAGCGGGATATAATTGCTCCATTGTAAAGAGCAGGTAATTTTAGGTATAGCATGAGTTGTTTAGGTCGATTGAGTGTGTATTGGGATGTCTCTGACTTGTTTAGGACATGTATGTGAGCTTTATGTTGAATTTTCGGGAGTTAGTGGTCCCTGGTGAGTGTGGATATGTTTGTGAGCGGGATATAATTGCTCCATCGTGAAGAGCAGGTAATTTTAGGTATAGCATGAGTTGTTTAGGTCGATTGAGTGTGTATTGAGATGTCTCTGACTTGTTTAGGACATGTATGTGAGCTTTATTTTGATTTTTCGGAAGTTAGTGGTCCCTGGTGAGTGTGGATAGGTTTGTGATCGGGATATAATTGCTTCAGTGTAAAGAGCAGGTAATTTTAGGTATAGCATGAGTTGTTTAGGTCGATTGAGTGTGTATTGAGATGTCTCTGACTTGTTTAGGACATGTATGTGAGCTTTATGTTGATTTTTCGGGAGTTAGTGGTCCCTGGTGAGTGTGGATAGGTTTGTGATCGGGATATAATTGCTTCATTGTAAAGAGCAGGTAATTTTAGGTATAGCATGAGTTGTTTAGGTCGATTGAGTGTGTATTGAGATGTCTCTGACTTGTTTAGGACATGTATGTGAGCTTTATGTTGATTTTTCGGGAGTTAGTGGTCCCTGGTGAGTGTGGATAGGTTTGTGATCGGGATATAATTGCTTCAGTGTAAAGAGCAGGTAATTTTAGGTATAGCATGAGTTGTTTAGGTCGATTGAGTGTGTATTGAGATGTCTCTGACTTGTTTAGGACATGTGTGTGAGCTTTATGTTGATTTTTCGGGAGTTAGTGGTCCCTGGTGAGTGTGGATATGTTTTTGAGCGGGATATAATTGCTCCATCGTGAAGAGCAGGTAATTTGAGGTATAGCATGAGTTGTTTAGGTCGATTGAGTGTGTATTGAGATGTCTCTGACTTGTTTAGGACATGTATGTGAGCTTTATGTTGATTTTTCGGGAGTTAGTGGTCCCTGGTGAGTGTGGATAGGTTTGTGAGCGGGATATAATTGCTCCATCGTGAAGAGCAGGTAATTTGAGGTATAGCATGAGTTGTTTAGGTCGATTGAGTGTGTATTGAGATGTCTCTGACTTGTTTAGGACATGTATGTGAGCTTTATGTTGATTTTTCGGGAGTTAGTGGTCCCTGGTGAGTGTGGATAGGTTTGTGAGCGGGATATAATTGCTCCATCGTGAAGAGCAGGTAATTTTAGGTATAGCATGAGTTGTTTAGGTCGATTGAGTGTGTATTGAGATGTCTCTGACTTGTTTAGGACATGTATGTGAGCTTTATGTTGATTTTTCGGGAGTTAGTGGTCCCTGGTGAGTGTGGATAGGTTTGTGATCGGGATATAATTGCTTCATTGTAAAGAGCAGGTAATTTTAGGTATAGCATGAGTTGTTTAGGTCGATTGAGTGTGTATTGAGATGTCTCTGACTTGTTTAGGACATGTGTGTGAGCTTTATGTTGATTTTTCGGGAGTTAGTGTTCCCTGGTGAGTGTGGATAGGTTTGTGATCGGGATATAATTGCTCCATTGTAAAGAGCAGGTAATTTTAGGTATAGCATGAGTTGTTTAGGTCGATTGAGTGTGTATTGGGATATCTCTGACTTGTTTAGGACATGTATGTGAGCTTTATGTTGAATTTTCGGGAGTTAGTGGTCCCTGGTGAGTGTGGATAGGTTTGTGAGCGGATATAATTGTTCCATCGTGAAGAGCAAGTAATTTTAGGTATAGCATGAGTTGTTTAGGTCGATTGAGTGTGTATTGAGATGTCTCTGACTTGTTTAGGACATGTATGTGAGCTTTATGTTGATTTTTCGGGAGTTAGTGGTCCCTGGTGAGTGTGGATAGGTTTGTGATCGGGATATAATTGCTTCAGTGTAAAGAGCAGGTAATTTTAGGTATTGCATGAGTTGTTTAGGTCGATTGAGTGTGTATTGAGATGTCTCTGACTTGTTTAGGACATGTGTGTGAGCTTTATGTTGATTTTTCGGGACTTAGTGGTCCCTGGTGAGTGTGGATAGGTTTGTGAGCGGGATATAATTGCTCCATCGAGAAGAGCAGGTAATTTTAGGTATAGCATGAGTGGTTTAGGTCGATTGAGTGTGTATTGAGATGTCTCTGACTTGTTTAGGACATGTATGTGAGCTTTATGTTGATTTTTCGGGAGTTAGTGTTCCCTGGTGAGTGTGGATAGGTTTGTGATCGGGATATAATTGCTCCATCGCGAAGAGCAGGTAATTTTAGGTATAGCATGAGTTGTTTAGGTCGATTGAGTGTGTATTGAGATGTCTCTGACTTGTTTAGGACATGTCTGTGAGCTTTATGTTGATTTTTCGGGAGTTAGTGGTCCCTGGTGAGTGTGGATAGGTTTGTGAGCGGGATATAATTGCTCCATTGTAAAGAGCAGGTAATTTTAGGTATAGCATGAGTTGTTTAGGTCGATTGAGTGTGTATTGGGATATCTCTGACTTGTTTAGGACATGTATGTGAGCTTTATGTTGATTTTTCGGGAGTTAGTGGTCCCTGGTGAGTGTGGATATGTTTGTGAGCGGGATATAATTGCTCCATCGTGAAGAGCAAGTAATTTTAGGTATAGCATGAGTTGTTTAGGTCGATTGAGTGTGTATTGAGATGTCTCTGACTTGTTTAGGACATGTATGTGAGCTTTATTTTGATTTTTCGGAAGTTAGTGGTCCCTGGTGAGTGTGGATAGGTTTGTGATCGGGATATAATTGCTTCAGTGTAAAGAGCAGGTAATTTGAGGTATAGCATGAGTTGTTTAGGTCGATTGAGTGTGTATTGAGATGTCTCTGACTTGTTTAGGACATGTATGTGAGCTTTATGTTGATTTTTCGGGAGTTAGTGGTCCCTGGTGAGTGTGGATAGGTTTGTGATCGGGATATAATTGCTTCATTGTAAAGAGCAGGTAATTTTAGGTATAGCATGAGTTGTTTAGGTCGATTGAGTGTGTATTGAGATGTCTCTGACTTGTTTAGGACATGTATGTGAGCTTTATGTTGATTTTTCGGGAGTTAGTGGTCCCTGGTGAGTGTGGATAGGTTTGTGATCGGGATATAATTGCTTCAGTGTAAAGAGCAGGTAATTTTAGGTATAGCATGAGTTGTTTAGGTCGATTGAGTGTGTATTGAGATGTCTCTGACTTGTTTAGGACATGTGTGTGAGCTTTATGTTGATTTTTCGGGAGTTAGTGTTCCCTGGTGAGTGTGGATATGTTTTTGAGCGGGTTATAATTGCTCCATCGTGAAGAGCAGGTAATTTGAGGTATAGCATGAGTTGTTTAGGTCGATTGAGTGTGTATTGAGATGTCTCTGACTTGTTTAGGACATGTATGTGAGCTTTATGTTGATTTTTCGGGAGTTAGTGGTCCCTGGTGAGTGTGGATATGTTTGTGAGCGGGATATAATTGCTCCATCGTGAAGAGCAGGTAATTTGAGGTATAGCATGAGTTATTTAGGTCGATTGAGTGTGTATTGAGATGTCTCTGACTTGTTTAGGACATGTATGTGAGCTTTATGTTGATTTTTCGGGAGTTAGTGGTCCCTGGTGAGTGTGGATAGGTTTGTGAGCGGGATTTAATTGCTCCATCGTGAAGAGCAGGTAATTTTAGGTATAGCATGAGTTGTTTAGGTCGATTGAGTGTGTATTGAGATGTCTCTGACTTGTTTAGGACATGTATGTGAGCTTTATGTTGATTTTTCGGGAGTTAGTGGTCCCTGGTGAGTGTGGATAGGTTTGTGATCGGGATATAATTGCTTCATTGTAAAGAGCAGGTAATTTTAGGTATAGCATGAGTTAATTAGGTCGATTGAGTGTGTATTGAGATGTCTCTGACTTGTTTAGGACATGTATGTGAGCTTTATGTTGATTTTTCGGGAGTTAGTGGTCCCTGGTGAGTGTGGATAGGTTTGTGATCGGGATATAATTGCTTCATTGTAAAGAGCAGGTAATTTTAGGTATAGCATGAGTTGTTTAGGTCGATTGAGTGTGTATTGAGATGTCTCTGACTTGTTTAGGACATGTGTGTGAGCTTTATGTTGATTTTTCGGGAGTTAGTGTTCCCTGGTGAGTGTGGATAGGTTTGTGAGCGGGATATAATTGCTCCATTGTAAAGAGCAGGTAATTTTAGGTATAGCATGAGTTGTTTAGGTCGATTGAGTGTGTATTGGGATATCTCTGACTTGTTTAGGACATGTATGTGAGCTTTATGTTGATTTTTCGGGAGTTAGTGGTCCCTGGTGAGTGTGGATATGTTTGTGAGCGGGATATAATTGTTCCATCGTGAAGAGCAAGTAATTTTAGGTATAGCATGAGTTGTTTAGGTCGATTGAGTGTGTATTGAGATGTCTCTGACTTGTTTAGGACATGTATGTGAGCTTTATTTTGATTTTTCGGGAGTTAGTGGTCCCTGGTGAGTGTGGATAGGTTTGTGATCGGGATATAATTGCTTCAGTGTAAAGAGCAGGTAATTTTAGGTATAGCATGAGTTGTTTAGGTCGATTGAGTGTGTATTGAGATGTCTCTGACTTGTTTAGGACATGTATGTGAGCTTTATGTTGATTTTTCGGGAGTTAGTGGTCCCTGGTGAGTGTGGATAGGTTTGTGATCGGGATATAATTGCTTCATTGTAAAGAGCAGGTAATTTTAGGTATAGCATGAGTTGTTTAGGTCGATTGAGTGTGTATTGAGATGTCTCTGACTTGTTTAGGACATGTATGTGAGCTTTATGTTGATTTTTCGGGAGTTAGTGGTCCCTGGTGAGTGTGGATAGGTTTGTGATCGGGATATAATTGCTTCAGTGTAAAGAGCAGGTAATTTTAGGTATAGCATGAGTTGTTTAGGTCGATTGAGTGTGTATTGAGATGTCTCTGACTTGTTTAGGACATGTGTGTGAGCTTTATGTTGATTTTTCGGGAGTTAGTGGTCCCTGGTGAGTGTGGATAGGTTTGTGAGCGGGATATAATTGCTCCATCGTGAAGAGCAGGTAATTTTAGGTATAGCATGAGTGGTTTAGGTCGATTGAGTGTGTATTGAGATGTCTCTGACTTGTTTAGGACATGTATGTGAGCTTTATGTTGATTTTTCGGGAGTTAGTGTTCCCTGGTGAGTGTGGATAGGTTTGTGAGCGGGATATAATTGCTCCATCGTGAAGAGCAGGTAATTTTAGGTATAGCATGAGTTGTTTAGGTCGATTGAGTGTGTATTGAGATGTCTCTGACTTGTTTAGGACATGTATGTGAGCTTTATGTTGATTTTTCGGGAGTTAGTGTTCCCTGGTGAGTGTGGATAGGTTTGTGAGCGGGATATAATTGCTCCATCGTGAAGAGCAGGTAATTTGAGGTATAGCATGAGTTGTTTAGGTCGATTGAGTGTGTATTGAGATGTCTCTGACTTGTTTAGGACATGTATGTGAGCTTTATGTTGATTTTTCGGGAGTTAGTGGTCCCTGGTGAGTGTGGATAGGTTTGTGAGCGGGATATAATTGCTCCATCGTGAAGAGCAGGTAATTTTAGGTATAGCATGAGTTGTTTAGGTCGATTGAGTGTGTATTGAGATGTCTCTGACTTGTTTAGGACATGTGTGTGAGCTTTATGTTGATTTTTCGGGAGTTAGTGGTCCCTGGTGAGTGTGGATAGGTTTGTGAGCGGGATATAATTGCTCCATTGTAAAGAGCAGGTAATTTTAGGTATAGCATGAGTTGTTTAGGTCGATTGAGTGTGTATTGAGATGTCTCTGACTTGTTTAGGACATGTGTGTGAGCTTTATGTTGATTTTTCGGGAGTTAGTGTTCCCTGGTGAGTGTGGATAGGTTTGTGAGCGGGATATAATTGCTCCATTGTAAAGAGCAGGTAATTTTAGGTATAGCATGAGTTGTTTAGGTCGATTGAGTGTGTATTGGGATATCTCTGACTTGTTTAGGACATGTATGTGAGCTTTATTTTGATTTTTCGGGAGTTAGTGGTCCCTGGTGAGTGTGGATATGTTTGTGAGCGGGATATAATTGCTCCATCGTGAAGAGCAGGTAATTTTAGGTATAGCATGAGTTGTTTAGGTCGATTGAGTGTGTATTGAGATGTCTCTGACTTGTTTAGGACATGTATGTGAGCTTTATTTTGATTTTTCGGGAGTTAGTGGTCCCTGGTGAGTGTGGATAGGTTTGTGATCGGGATATAATTGCTTCATTGTAAAGAGCAGGTAATTTTAGGTATAGCATGAGTTGTTTAGGTCGATTGAGTGTGTATTGAGATGTCTCTGACTTGTTTAGGACATGTGTGTGAGCTTTATGTTGATTTTTCGGGAGTTAGTGGTCCCTGGTGAGTGTGGATAGGTTTGTGAGCGGGATATAATTGCTCCATTGTAAAGAGCAGGTAATTTTAGGTATAGCATGAGTTGTTTAGGTCGATTGAGTGTGTATTGGGATATCTCTGACTTGTTTAGGACATGTATGTGAGCTTTATTTTGATTTTTCGGGAGTTAGTGTTCCCTGGTGAGTGTGGATAGGTTTGTGAGCGTGATATAATTGCTCCATTGTAAAGAGCAGGTAATTTTAGGTATAGCATGAGTTGTTTAGGTCGATTGAGTGTGTATTGGGATATCTCTGACTTGTTTAGGACATGTATGTGAGCTTTATGTTGATTTTTCGGGAGTTAGTGGTCCCTGGTGAGTGTGGATATGTTTGTGAGCGGGATATAATTGCTCCATCGTGAAGAGCAAGTAATTTTAGGTATAGCATGAGTTGTTTAGGTCGATTGAGTGTGTATTGAGATGTCTCTGACTTGTTTAGGACATGTATGTGAGCTTTATGTTGATTTTTCGGGAGTTAGTGGTCCCTGGTGAGTGTGGATAGGTTTGTGATCGGGATATAATTGCTTCATTGTAAAGAGCAGGTAATTTTAGGTATAGCATGAGTTGTTTAGGTTGATTGAGTGTGTATTGAGATGTCTCTGACTTGTTTAGGACATGTATGTGAGCTTTATGTTGATTTTTCGGGAGTTAGTGGTCCCTGGTGAGTGTGGATAGGTTTGTGATCGGGATATAATTGCTTCAGTGTAAAGAGCAGGTAATTTTAGGTATAGCATGAGTTGTTTAGGTCGATTGAGTGTGTATTGAGATGTCTCTGACTTGTTTAGGACATGTGTGTGAGCTTTATGTTGATTTTTCGGGAGTTAGTGGTCCCTGGTGAGTGTGGATAGGTTTGTGATCGGGATATAATTGCTCCATCGTGAAGAGCAGGTAATTTTAGGTATAGCATGAGTTGTTTAGGTCGATTGAGTGTGTATTGAGATGTCTCTGACTTGTTTAGGACATGTATGTGAGCTTTATGTTGATTTTTCGGGAGTTAGTGGTCCCTGGTGAGTGTGGATAGGTTTGTGATCGGGATATAATTGCTTCAGTGTAAAGAGCAGGTAATTTTAGGTATAGCATGAGTTGTTTAGGTCGATTGAGTGTGTATTGAGATGTCTCTGACTTGTTTAGGACATGTGTGTGAGCTTTATGTTGATTTTTCTGGAGTTAGTGGTCCCTGGTGAGTGTGGATAGGTTTGTGATCGGGATATAATTGCTTCAGTGTAAAGAGCAAGTAATTTTAGGTCTAGCATGAGTTGTTTAGGTAGATTGAGTGTGTATTGAGATGTCTCTGACTTGTTTAGGACATGTATGTGAGCTTTATGTTGATTTTTCGGGAGTTAGTGGTCCCTGGTGAGTGTGGATATGTTTGTGAGCGGGATATAATTGCTCCATCGTGAAGAGCAGGTAATTTAGGTATAGCATGAGTTGTTTAGGTTGATTGAGTGTGTATTGAGATGTCTCTGACTTGTTTAGGACATGTATGTGAGCTTTATGTTGATTTTTCGGGAGTTAGTGTTCCCTGGTGAGTGTGGATAGGTTTGTGAGCGGGATATAATTGCTCCATCGTGAAGTGCAAGTAATTTTAGGTATAGCATGAGTTGTTTAGGTCGATTGAGTGTGTATTGAGATGTCTCTGACTTGTTTAGGACATGTATGTGAGCTTTATGTTGATTTTTCGGGAGTTAGTGTTCCCTGGTGAGTGTGGATAGGTTTGTGAGCGGGATATAATTGCTCCATCGTGAAGAGCAGGTAATTTGAGGTATAGCATGAGTTGTTTAGGTCGATTGAGTGTGTATTGAGATGTCTCTGACTTGTTTAGGACATGTATGTGAGCTTTATGTTGATTTTTCGGGAGTTAGTGGTCCCTGGTGAGTGTGGATAGGTTTGTGAGCGGGATATAATTGCTCCATCGTGAAGAGCAGGTAATTTTAGGTATAGCATGATTTGTTTAGGTCGATTGAGTGTGTATTGAGATGTCTCTGACTTGTTTAGGACATGTATGTGAGCTTTATGTTGATTTTTCGGGAGTTAGTGGTCCCTGGTGAGTGTGGATAGGTTTGTGATCGGGATATAATTGCTTCATTGTAAAGAGCAGGTAATTTTAGGTATAGCATGAGTTATTTAGGTCGATTGAGTGTGTATTGAGATGTCTCTGACTTGTTTAGGACATGTATGTGAGCTTTATGTTGATTTTTCGGGAGTTAGTGTTCCCTGGTGAGTGTGGATAGGTTTGTGAGCGGAATATAATTGCTCCATTGTAAAGAGCAGGTAATTTTAGGTATAGCATGAGTTGTTTAGGTCGATTGAGTGTTTATTGGGATATCTCTGACTTGTTTAGGACATGTATGTGAGCTTTATGTTGATTTTTCGGGAGTTAGTGGTCCCTGGTGAGTGTGGATAGGTTTGTGAGCGGGATATAATTGCTCCATCGTGAAGAGCAGGTAATTTTAGGTATAGCATGAGTTGTTTAGGTCGATTGAGTGTGTATTGAGATGTCTCTGACTTGTTTAGGACATGTATGTGAGCTTTATTTTGATTTTTCGGGAGTTAGTGGTCCCTGGTGAGTGTGGATAGGTTTGTGATCGGGATATAATTGCTTCATTGTAAAGAGCAGGTAATTTTAGGTATAGCATGAGTTGTTTAGGTCGATTGAGTGTGTATTGAGATGTCTCTGACTTGTTTAGGACATGTGTGTGAGCTTTATGTTGATTTTTCGGGAGTTAGTGGTCCCTGGTGAGTGTGGATAGGTTTGTGAGCGGGATATAATTGCTTCATTGTAAAGAGCAGGTAATTTTAGGTATAGCATGAGTTGTTTAGGTCGATTGAGTGTGTATTGGGATATCTCTGACTTGTTTAGGACATGTATGTGAGCTTTATGTTGATTTTTCGGGAGTTAGTGGTCCCTGGTGAGTGTGGATATGTTTGTGAGCGGGATATAATTGCTCCATCGTGAAGAGCAGGTAATTTTAGGTATAGCATGAGTTGTTTAGGTCGATTGAGTGTGTATTGAGATGTCTCTGACTTGTTTAGGACATGTGTGTGAGCTTTATGTTGATTTTTCGGGAGTTAGTGGTCCCTGGTGAGTGTGGATAGGTTTGTGAGCGGGATATAATTGCTCCATTGTAAAGAGCAGGTAATTTTAGGTATAGCATGAGTTGTTTAGGTCGATTGAGTGTGTATTGGGATATCTCTGACTTGTTTAGGACATGTATGTGAGCTTTATTTTGATTTTTCGGGAGTTAGTGGTCCCTGGTGAGTGTGGATAGGTTTGTGATCGGGATATAATTGCTTCAGTGTAAAGAGCAGGTAATTTTAGGTATAGCATGAGTTGTTTAGGTCGATTGAGTGTGTATTGAGATGTCTCTGACTTGTTTAGGACATGTATGTGAGCTTTATGTTGATTTTTCGGGAGTTAGTGGTCCCTGGTGAGTGTGGATAGGTTTGTGAGCGGGATATAATTGCTCCATCGTGAAGAGCAGGTAATTTTAGGTATAGCATGAGTTGTTTAGGTCGATTGAGTGTGTATTGAGATGTCTCTGACTTGTTTAGGACATGTATGTGAGCTTTATGTTGATTTTTCGGGAGTTAGTGGTCCCTGGTGAGTGTGGATAGGTTTGTGATCGGGATATAATTGCTTCAGTGTAAAGAGCAGGTAATTTTAGGTATAGCATGAGTTGTTTAGGTCGATTGAGTGTGTATTGAGATGTCTCTGACTTGTTTAGGACATGTGTGTGAGCTTTATGTTGATTTTTCGGGAGTTAGTGGTCCCTGGTGAGTGTGGATAGGTTTGTGATCGGGATATAATTGCTTCAGTGTAAAGAGCAAGTAATTTTAGGTCTAGCATGAGTTGTTTAGGTAGATTGAGTGTGTATTGAGATGTCTCTGACTTGTTTAGGACATGTATGTGAGCTTTATGTTGATTTTTCGGGAGTTAGTGTTCCCTGGTGAGTGTGGATATGTTTGTGAGCGGGATATAATTGCTCCATCGTGAAGAGCAGGTAATTTAGGTATAGCATGAGTTGTTTAGGTTGATTGAGTGTGTATTGAGATGTCTCTGACTTGTTTAGGACATGTATGTGAGCTTTATGTTGATTTTTCGGGAGTTAGTGTTCCCTGGTGAGTGTGGATAGGTTTGTGAGCGGGATATAATTGCTCCATCGTGAAGAGCAGGTAATTTTAGGTATAGCATGAGTTGTTTAGGTCGATTGAGTGTGTATTGAGATGTCTCTGACTTGTTTAGGACATGTATGTGAGCTTTATGTTGATTTTTCGGGAGTTAGTGTTCCCTGGTGAGTGTGGATAGGTTTGTGAGCGGGATATAATTGCTCCATCGTGAAGAGCAGGTAATTTGAGGTATAGCATGAGTTGTTTAGGTCGATTGAGTGTGTATTGAGATGTCTCTGACTTGTTTAGGACATGTATGTGAGCTTTATGTTGATTTTTCGGGAGTTAGTGGTCCCTGGTGAGTGTGGATAGGTTTGTGAGCGGGATATAATTGCTCCATCGTGAAGAGCAGGTAATTTTAGGTATAGCATGATTTGTTTAGGTCGATTGAGTGTGTATTGAGATGTCTCTGACTTGTTTAGGACATGTATGTGAGCTTTATGTTGATTTTTCGGGAGTTAGTGGTCCCTGGTGAGTGTGGATAGGTTTGTGATCGGGATATAATTGCTTCAGTGTAAAGAGCAGGTAATTTTAGGTATAGCATGAGTTATTTAGGTCGATTGAGTGTGTATTGAGATGTCTCTGACTTGTTTAGGACATGTATGTGAGCTTTATGTTGATTTTTCGGGAGTTAGTGTTCCCTGGTGAGTGTGGATAGGTTTGTGAGCGGAATATAATTGCTCCATTGTAAAGAGCAGGTAATTTTAGGTATAGCATGAGTTGTTTAGGTCGATTGAGTGTTTATTGGGATATCTCTGACTTGTTTAGGACATGTATGTGAGCTTTATGTTGATTTTTCGGGAGTTAGTGTTCCCTGGTGAGTGTGGATAGGTTTGTGAGCGGGATATAATTGCTCCATCGTGAAGAGCAAGTAATTTTAGGTATAGCATGAGTTGTTTAGGTCGATTGAGTGTGTATTGAGATGTCTCTGACTTGTTTAGGACATGTATGTGAGCTTTATGTTGATTTTTCGGGAGTTAGTGGTCCCTGGTGAGTGTGGATAGGTTTGTGAGCGGGATATAATTGCTCCATCGTGAAGAGCAGGTAATTTTAGGTATAGCATGAGTTGTTTAGGTCGATTGAGTGTGTATTGAGATGTCTCTGACTTGTTTAGGACATGTATGTGAGCTTTATGTTGATTTTTCGGGAGTTAGTGTTCCCTGGTGAGTGTGGATAGGTTTGTGATCGGGATATAATTGCTCCATCGTGAAGAGCAGGTAATTTTAGGTATAGCATGAGTTGTTTAGGTCGATTGAGTGTGTATTGAGATGTCTCTGACTTGTTTAGGTTGAGATTTGTCATTTTTTCTCATTAACTTTTGCTAGCTATTTCAAAAAAGATATTCCATTAATTTTGGATGCCTCGGGGATGTGCTGAGTCCCTTTCCTGTTATGATGCAAAGTTTCTTCTATATTTGTCGTGTATTAGAGAAGTTTTGACTTGTTTCGATTTTCATTGATTCGACTTGTTTATGACTTGTTTACAGTTTACAGTTTACCCGGGAAATGCCATTTTGTGATTTTTTTGCTAGTATGTTAAATGAGCATAATGTCTTGATTTCAACTGCTACTATTATGACTTTTTTTGAGCCCACCATTTCTATTAATTTCTTCGAATATTAATTGAAGTAACCAATATGATTCAGGCCTGCCACCCGTTTTTAACCGGAATTCCGCCTTTTTTTAAAAAAACTCAACCAAGTAGTGGGAAAATGCTCCCAAGGAACAAATAATTCGCTTCCTATAGCATTTCAGGGGCCATTTCGAGATGGTGAGTGGCCCTTGACGATTTTGAGGGGCCCCTCTTGAGATCGCTAGGCCCTTTGAGATTGTGAAGGGACCTTTTGATATCGTGAGGGGCCCTGTAGGATTGTAAGGGGCAGGGTGTCTACGCCCCTGGAAAACACCTAGAAAATGAATTTTATCCTGGAAATTTTGACTAATTTAAACACTAATTGCAAGTTGTGTGAAGTGTGTTCGATTTTTTCAGATTTTATTCTTCATATCTGTACTTATTTGTTGCAATTATAACCTTCATTCGCATACAATTTTTTGTTTTTAGAATATTTCAGTGATTGTAATGTCCTATCATAACGTATACAACATGAATGAGACTGAACTGCGTGTTATGGTAAACAATGAACTGTTGTCGAACTCCTAATCGTACAGTATGGTGAATTAGTAGCTGTGAATTCCCTCACATACGCTACGCGGTATGTTGAACTAGAAATTGTAAATTCCCTCATTAACGTCATGTGGTATGAGGAACTAGGAGCCGTAAACTCCTTTATTAACGCGCGGAATGGCAAACTATGAGCTGTAAACTCCCTCATTAACGTCGTGTGGAATGGTGGACTCTGAGCGTGTGGTATGGGGAACTAGGAGCCGTAATCTAGGATTAATGCTATTACACACTTGATTGCCGTGTGGCAGAATCTACTGACGCAAAATGGTACTGAACATATAACTAATTAGCCACCAGGCTTGTTCCGACTGATCCTAGGCTAATATCGAATATTTTCAAACACATTTCAAGTAGGTTTTAAATATGTCGATATTTTCTTTCCGGCACGTCGTGTGCCAATGAGCTTTCCTCGGTCAATTCTTCTCTTTGTCATTCTCTTAAACTGATTGTGATTACTCTCATGCATATGTAGCACATCAACCATTATGTTTATCTTTCTGGCTCTTGGTCTTCCACCTTCCACTTATTCACGCAGCAATGCTTCAGTTCAAATAGGAGAACAAAATAGAGAAAGAGTATAACAACTAATAACGAAAAACATAAGACATAGCAATGAAATGTGACTACAGATATTCCGTTAATGTTACATTTTATTGTTAAGTCGTTAATTTTTCGCTATTTATTGTTAAGCTCTTTCTCTATTTTGTTCTACTCAATCCGCAAGCTTTAAATTTGTTACGATCGATTATATGTTCTTTTTTATAATTATAATGTAGCCGTCTGATGCATATATTAGTATTTTTTATTTAGAATCACCTGCGCCATAAAAATTCAACCAATTTCACGCCACTTTTCAAATTTTTTCGTCATTGTTAATTTTATGGTGTGCAAGCTCCTTTGGGTAGATTTTTCCTGGAATTTTTCTTTGAAATATGACGCGTGCATTTGAGCAAAATTGATAGGGCCATTTTGAAATCGAGAGGGGACCCCTTGAGATCGTGGGGCCCTTTAGGATCGCGATGGTTTCTTATAGATTGTGAAGCTCGTGAAGTGGCCCTTCAATTTTAAACAATAATGAATTTCAAAGCAGGTGCTTTTTTAAAAATCGGCGAAACACTTGATCAGAAGATCATTCTACAGTTCCAAGAAATGATTTTAGGTTGGAATGCGTGACGAAAAAGTTGTACTGCGTTCGTATGGAGTTTTGATTCCTTTGATTTCTACAAAATGCGCCTTTCAAGAGGCGTGCTAGAAAAAGAAAAGTATGAAAGAGAAATCTACCATAAGTTTCGGAAATACAAGGAAGTGACGAATGAATCTTGCTATCAACTGCATAAGTGATTAGCATTACCTTTCGTATTGATGCCATGTTTACTTATGCCATGGCGTCAGAGCTTTAATCAAGTAGCTTTCACAACCTTGTTTAAAAATTTTTTAAGTGTCATTGTTTTTTCATTTCTTATGTTTGAAAAACAAGAGATGAGAGAATGGTTTTTATTTGAATCATTGCCGGACCTACAAGCACTTTTCAGTCGGAACTGTAAACGTTTTTGGCTTCTTAGCCGTCATCATTGCAATGTGCCCTATTGTAAGGAATCAGCATCTCACCGCTCTAACCATCAGTATGTGGATGTGCTTGGAAATTCGGCAAGCTCACATTTGCGCTATTTGCATTCCTGTTTGCA
Source organism: Prostheceraeus crozeri (assembly GCA_907163375.1). Classification (NCBI taxonomy): domain Eukaryota; kingdom Metazoa; phylum Platyhelminthes; order Polycladida; family Euryleptidae; genus Prostheceraeus; species Prostheceraeus crozeri. Next base: position 77,856 of record CAJQUW010012279.1, on the reverse strand, counting down.
AATATCAATTTTGAAAACGAGCTCTAGACAATGAGATTTCAAATACATGCATTTAATCAATTGTAGATTTCTGTATTTCGGATGAAGATTTATCTGCATGTGAGTTACTGATTATTTACAAGCATACTGACTGCATGGCTAAAATTCCAGTGCACTACTTCTCGTATTGGCTTAAATCAAATATCTCTCTCATCTCTTGCCTTTATCCTTCCGTGGTCTGGGCATCATTTTAGACTAAATAGCATGGTGTCTGTAATGTGCGATAGTTTTTAGTCGTCAATTCATGCTGTGTGACATGGATTAATTTTTTTGTGTAGCGTGGTGGATGATGCTTTACTTTTGAACTTTGTTTATAATATAATTTTCTTTCCTGTTAATATAGAGGATATCCCACAGTAAGCCCCAACGTCACTTTCCTATCAATTATTCTCTCACTGATCATTTCAAAGTTTTTTGAAATGGCAATTAGTTTAGATTCAAAAAGAAAGCAGTTGTTAACACTGGCAACACTAGTGCCTCTATGTAGTGATGCAAATGGAAAATTTTCCAGAAAATTTTGAAATTTTTTTTTCGGTGATTGACGTTTTTTCCTTTGTTTTGAAGACTTATTAAAGTCGTTTGAAAAGACTATGTAATATTCAAAGTCCAAAAACTTCTCTATCATTCCTGTATGTTAACTTTTGTAACCAACTGCACCTTTTCCAAGTCTATTTCAGATCTTTCCAAATGAATTTGAGACATTAGATGGATTTCAGATTTCTCTAGCTCTGAATTTCAGATATCTGTCACAAGTTCAACTTTGAAAAGATCTTTAATTCAACTGGAGATCTCCAACTCATCTATATCATATCTGCAATACATTTGGGCAGATCTGAAATCGATTTCGAACTATCTGAACCATCTGAACTAGAAATGGAGGATGTGTATCCTCAACGAAGATATCGGACAATACGCCAGAAGTTTGAAGCTATCATAGATATTCTTTTTCTCATCACAGATATCTTTAGTTCCCAACTGTCTCAGGAGTTTGCAGTCTTTATATCTTCCAATATGGTCGCTCATGAATGCTGCGTGGACTGTGTGCTTTTCACATGTTCATCAACACATGGAGAAATTGCATGTGATCAACGCTGTATAATAAAGCTTAACTTTGAAGCTAACAATTAGCAAACTCCAAAATAAAGTACATTATTTTTGCTCCAGATCTTTCGCATTGCATGAAATTACCCCTATTGTAAAGCAAGATTCAAGTTCCCAAACGGTGTCTGTGTGATAATTAAAATGCTAACAATTTAGTACAATTAAAGCCACTGGTGGTAAAGGAATGTTCAAAAATCCGCGGACGGAAATCGTATTACCACGATCGCTTTAATCGAAATAGTGATGAAATCAAGAGTTTTAGACCCAATTAATTGGTACGCAGCGGCAGCTGAAGCGCTCAAATTATAGGGCCTATCAAAAAATCAAAACTTTCAAAATTTTCCATAATTTTCCAAAATTTTCAAATTTTTTCCATAATTTTCCACGGAAAATTTTGATTCTAAATTTTCCGGAAAATTTTCATCACTACCTCTATGACAGTTAATCTTCTACTTGCTCACCATCTGCCCGAACACAATATAATTCTTCGGTCAGCAGCGCAAGAGCATGTCTCTACACAATCGCTCGTCAATTTGTTGAAAAACGGTGCAAATTTTGTTTTCCAGTTCATCCAAATGCATAGGATGAACTGATTGACATGACTACAATGCACAATTTCCTTACCGTGCTGAAGCGAAGAAACTGTCACAAGGCATTGAATGTGGTAATATCGGAAGCCATTCCATAGGCTGTCATGACGGTCAATCCATGATTTAGGAAAATGATTGTTGAAATAATTTACGATCGGTCGGCAGTAGTGCGCTGCCACTCCATCCTGCATGAAGATGCTCCTATCCTCAGTGACATTCGCTATCACTTTATACAGCATGGAAAGGAAGCTTTTACCATTCATTGTCAGTTTCTCGAAAGAAAAATGGCTCAATTGCGCTTCATAAGGAAATACCAGCCCAAGCTTTTAGACTGCGTTGATCCATGGATTTTGTGTTAAGGTATTTCTTGTGACCAGACCGCTCCGCAGAAGCAGTCTTCCAAACATTGAACAGCTGAACCGCATCTCCCAGTGGCTTCATGAAAAATCTTCGCATTAAAGACGAGATCTTGTATCGTGTGACGTCTTGGTATGATTAATAGAAAATGAGAGCTGCACGAGAATAATGCCTTTTAATTTAGAATGTAAAATTTTTGAACGAAATGAAGTTTATTTTTGAAACATGTGCTGATTATTCGTGCTGATTTTTTCGTTATGGGAGGGGGGAGTCTCAGTAATACATTCTATCTAGCCTTCAAAAGCAGCTCTTTTGAAAATAGTAGTTTTTCGAGACATGCATTCTAGCGCACCTGGCAAAAACTGATGATTGAAAAAGCATCAGTGCAATATTATGCCATTTATTTACTTTGCTGACTGAGGATTCATTGGCATCTTTATTGCAACAGACCCAACTTCTGCATGTAAGCTTTCAAAACTAATCGGATTGTGGGATATCGAATGATCGTAATCTTTTTTACTTTCAGGGGGCCCATTCCGATTTGACAATCCGGTTTTTATTTTTGATAAGAGTGGCAGCCCTCATGATTGCACATCTGGATAAAACACGTAATGAGTACATGAATTTGTTTCTTTTTCATGTGATTCTAAATGATATTTCTGAGGCGATGGTTATGTCGTAGCTTCGCTAATGATGAAGCTTTGCAAATAAGTAATGTTGCAACTTACAAAATGAACGTTTGGCTATTCACATCGAAGTCGATGGGTTGACTATAAACTCATTCGTATATCGTCATCGTGCAAAAATGGCGTAACTCAAAAAAGCATGATTCGAGAAAATCACGAAAAACCGTTTTTCTCGGAAAAAATCTATATAATCAAGACAAATCAAGTACCATTGTATAGAGGACAACATCACAACTTCGAATATATAACTTTTAAAAAAGTTGCAAAAATGAGATACGCCATTTTCATTCTGAAAAAATCGTCGTCAATGGTATGTTACGCCATTTTCTTATTAGCATTTTATTAAGTTTTCTGTTACTTTGCAGGCATTTTTGCCATAGCTTGGTGAAAATAGACGCATAATTTTTTTTACATGGACCGCATTATCACTATTAGGCCTAAGAAATAAGTTGACTTAATTAAAAAATAAGTAAGTCATTAATCTGAAAGGTACATGAAAGTTTATTGAAAACTTGAAAACCATGGAATAATGATTCCCTAGGAGGTAATTATCAGAAGTCAACTAATCCAGAATGCATGGTTCGTAGTTTGTCATTATCCTGAATTCTACAGGTATGATATGGGTAGAGTTGCAGTACCTTTAGTCTCACAGCTTAATTGTTGCTTGTTGATTACGCTACTTTCTTCCGCTCGTAGATAATACCTTTGGCCATAATTTACTGTAGTTTCAACCTACCTATACGATACACGAAGCCTATAAATTATCGCAATTATCGATTATTTTAGCGGAATTGTGTACATGCACATGTATGATTCATCAGAAAATGTTGATGTTTCATATACAAAGCAACTTACACGGAACAATGAGTAAAAATTCACTAACTTAAAAAGAACCAGAACAGGAGTGCAGTATTCGATGATGAAAAGATTGAAATGTCATTACTTACATGTATCAGAGTATTCAGCAAAATGGAACACACAGCATGATATTTGTTATACACTGTAGGGAAGGTTGTCATAGAAAGAATGATAATCTGGATTAATAACTTTATTTATTTCTTGCAAGTCTTTTAATTTTCTTCGGGAGATGGGGATCAAACCGGAATATAGATCTTGTAATTGAGAGATGCTCTTTCGCAGACCTGCCAACTGTCCCGGATTTTCCGGGACAGTCCCGGATTTTGGAGCTGTCCCGGATGTCCCGGAAAAGTTAAAATTCTGTCCCGGATTTTGAATTTATGAACCTAAGATGGATTCTAGATTGTTTAAGAACGCATATTTCAAAAATTTGCGCTGCGCGCGCAATCCTAAGATCGGGAAACATGCATGATGATGAAGTTTGTGGATTTCTTAGTGGCATTGTCTTTTCACACTGATGTCTTTTATTAATCATTATGTAGCCCGGTTATGCTGATTCAGAACGAATTTTCAGTATGGTCAGAAAAGTTAGGACTGAATCCTGAGCTTCAATGTCCGTACCTACCCTCGAAGCGCTTCTGATAAATAAGATGGGAGTCGGTGTACAATTAACTGATTCTGTTTTAACGAAGTGCAAAAAAGGCAACAGTGGACTTTTTGAGGAAGTGATCACCGGAGACTTTTAGACTCTTAGACTCTCTTAGCCTCTTAGACTTTTTGTCCTCAGATTAAATATAATATTTTGTTAAATATGTATATGCTTTGATTTGTCCAGATAAATGTATCTCAATAGTTTTGTTATCTTTTATTAAAGTAATTTACCACTTATGTTCACCACTTCCATTCTGATTAGAATAAACAAATTGCATTTTGTTTAATTGTTTTGCGTTGTTGCGTGTACAGCAATAAAATCTTTTCAGCTTATTTTGTTGCTTTCGTTGTGAAATTTGCAGGACATGAGAAAGCCAAGTACTTTGAGGAATTTCTCACAGAATTCGAGACATAGTAATACTGGCAGATATGTCACTAAAGTCTCGTGTCAGAAAGGCTTTACATTTGAACAGATTTTTGAATTCATTGCACGGCATCCTAGATAAAAGCATCCGTAGCCTTGATCTTAGAGTTTGGTTTCTCGAACCTATGGGTAGGAATCTGAATTTAACCAACGACAGAGATTTAACTATTAGGATTTCAAGAGTTGCTCTATATCGAAATGTTTATTCATTCGATCATTTGCCATCATAATCGACAAAATTCGCCAAGTCTTGTAGACCTTTAGTTTAACATTTTTTATGGTCCACAGTTGCCTTGCTGTTATCATTTATAAGTGATATTTTTCTACTTTTGATTCCAAATCATAAATGTTGAAAAGCTGATGAAATGGGATTGCTACTCGACCATTTTGGTAATACCGTAAATACCAGCATATAGGACGCACTTTTTTCTTCAGAAGTTGAACTAAAAGCCCAGGTGCGTCTTATCCATGGACACATTCATTATAAAAATAATGCATTTATCAAAAATCAAAAATTCCCTATAAACATTTCATACTTGCAATATTTGTCAATATTTATCAATATATCAATATTTTTGACTGACAGGATGAGTGAGTCATGAATCAGCACACACTGCGATCGTAGCAATTGAATGGAGATGACTTAACTTAATGAAACCGTTTCTATAAAAAATAGTGGAAATTGAGGATTAAAATTAGGATGCGTCCTATACGCAGGCGCACAGTCGTTCCTTCGCTTTTGGGGTCAAATATCCACTGCGTCCTATACATGGTATCGTCCTATACGCGGGCAGATACGGTAATAAAATTTGTCCCGGATTTTCATGTTTCAAGGTTGGCAGGTCTGCTTTCGGTTTCTTTGTGGCAGAAGAGTGAAACCTGTTGAAGTATCATGGGAAAGCTTATGGAATATATCGCCGGAGGGATCACATCTATACTCTTTCACTTCCGATACGTTAGGGTCTCCTTTCGTATAGCCTGGTCGGACGGATGATCGTGTCTGTATTTCTTCATTATGTGATTGATGTAGGATGTTCATATGTAACTTAAATGTAATATATAAAATATAAATGTAAAAATATATAATATATGTAACTTATATGTAATATATTTTTTGATCATTGGAAATAAATTTGTTTTTGATAGAAAAAAATCTCAAAACTTATTGGACACCCGAAGTATTTGATTTTTCCTTCATTTGATATTTTAGATAATCGCTACATGTGATAAAAAATACCCATTTAAAAATGCAATTTTCAGTGACAGAAATATCGGTAAACTATCGGCATTTTTTTAGATATCGGCCGATAACCGATATGTTGCAATGATATGACACTATGTTCCGATATGACACTATCCAAAATTGCCATGGCTTCAGCTGCAATAGTACTATGAACTATTCTTCGAATTTTCTTCGCTGACCAGTCAAGGGGGACACAACGCTTTGACTCTCCTTCGCCAGTCGTTAACAGGACAATACTACCAGCTGCACTAGAAACACCGACAGATAAATTTGCGCATGATGTATCAGAAAATACTTCAAGACGAAAGTCCCCAAAGGAACTCAAAGCTTTGGAACAATATCCCACTTTTCCTCATTTTTGCTTTTCTGATGGCTTTGTTCGTATCTATTAGATTCTGAACCCTTGGATGCTTAGTGTTCATGCTGAGTTGCAAACTGTCGAAGCCAACGTCCGGTTTGGTTTGTGTGCTGACCCAGTTTAGCTGACCAGTAGCACCCCTGTAAGTAGCATCTCTGTAAGGAAGCGGTCCTTATTCACCTTATGCTTATGTGACAGATCAATCTGGTCCATTTCATCAATGCTATCATTTTGTACTATCTAAATCAATTCTGGTTTCAAGAATATTTGCTGTGTCATTCTGAAGGTAAAGTTGAACTCAAGTTTCATGTCTGGTTTGCTTAGAAGTAACGGTATGTCGCTGTTCACAACATCTGTGGTTATCGCGTTATGCTTTCCAACAATCGTCACTGGTATTTTTATTTTTTCGATGGATTCGTGTTTCGTCTCACCGCCGAATTTGAACGTCGTGCCACCTGGAAAGTGGAGCATTTCCAGCCGCTCTTCTTCAGAAAGAGATTCGAGAAAAGTATCTCTCCAAGCTTTTCCGGCTACAGTTTTCGTGCAGGCACTATCCAAAATTGCTGCTTCACACATCAGAATCTGCTTATCAACTAAAGACAAGTCACCCACTTTCATAACTTTTCACTGGATTGTCCTTTTTTTGATGAATGTGTGTGCTCTACAGCGTCCGAACAGTCTCTTCTGAAATGCGTGATTGATTCGCAAATGCTGCATCTCATGTTTCCGAAAGAATCAGTTGGATTCGTCTTGCGCAATTGAGTACCCTGCTTCTCGGTTCGATGAAACTTCCTTGAAATCTTTGAGAATTCTTATAAAACCCACGAGGACCGCCTCTGTCCATTACACGGTTTCCGTATCTGACATGTTAGCTATATATAAAATATCCCTTGTTAGCTCCCCGATGATTTCTGAATTCTGTGGTTACATGAACTTCGTCAGCTGATGCCGCATTCGCACTTTCCTCTTTAATTTGCAATTCCTCTAAACTAGTATTTGACTGGGAAACAGTCCCGGTATCCATTCTTAACACACCGCATTACTAATTGACGGTCGAGTAAAATATTTCAGGAGTGCGGGATTGGCTGATAGTCCATCAAACATTTGATGACGTATACATAAGTAAGCCTATGTATTGTTTTTGGAAGTAATCGGAACCATGAATGTTTCTTGAATAAACTTACTTGGGTCTACCCATTTAGCCGGTTAGCTATTTTTTAAACAAACACAGACGATCACGCCTTCATTCAGTGGCTTGTAGCCTGTAAGCTATTACTGAAATAGAACTGCCACTCTTCCGGTTTTAACCGGATTTCCGGGGTTTTTTTAAAATAAAGTAAGTACCGTAGTGAGAAAGTGTTTTGCCAAGGAACAAATAATTTGGATTTTGAACTATTTTAGATTTTGAAGGGGACCTTTTGAGATTGCGAGTGCGCCTTTTTAAGATTGTGGGGGACCCTTTTGAGACCGCGAAGGGTTCCCTTTTAATTGTGAGGGGCCCTTATGAGACTACGAAGGACCGTTCTCGATGGGGAAGTCTCACATCGTCCAACCCTCAAAAGGAGAAAGTAAAATAAAAAGTAAGTATTGGATAATTTATCAAGTATGGAATAATTGAATTAATTTTTACTGCCTAGCTGATTCTCATTTTATCTCTATTTTCTCATTTTAATCTCAAATGTTTCAAACATTCACTCTCACATCAAAGTGCTTCCTCCCTTCAGTGTCATCATATCTGCAATGAAAAACGTTCTAAAATGAATAGAGATGGTTGCTTTTCAATCATGAAAAAATGTGAAGGGAGACCCAAAAGAGCTGTTAGTGGGGGAGTAATAGAGATTTTGTACCATTTTTACCATCTATTAATTCAGTTTGTGTAAATGTCCAGGCATATATCACAAGTGTACTCATATGCAATAGATTATTTTCTCAAGTTGAATGCCTAGTTGACTATTTAATACATCCACACCTTGATCTGTAGGCCTGATGTACTACCTATGTAAGCTTGGAAAGTTGATTATGCTGACAATAATACGATGATCATAATTTCATAGGTTGCTGTAATAGGAATGAATTCATATTGTTCCACTATCAGGCAACATGAAATGAAATGAATAAACATTCCTATTTATGCATGTAGCTATGATGTAATTATGGGCTGTGATGTGGTTTGAAAGTCAAATGGGTGTGGTAATAAGGAGTATGGATAGAAATTAGAAAAGGGAACCTATATCCCGTGATAGGACTTAATGGACATTTGAAATTCCGTCACTATGTAGCACCAATTTTTTTATTTTATTGATGTAATAATTATCACAACTAGGATAATAATTGGTGATAACATTGTCTACAAACCCTAAAACGATACGTCATTCATCACACACGCATTTTCATAATGGAACAGCATATTATGAGACATGTGCTAAATGCCTGTTGAAGTGAAGTTAACTTTTTGAAATTCCGTTACCGAGCAGTTTTATGGACACAGATTGGAGAAAATGAATTTCTCAAAAATTCTTTTCTGTGTCATTGAAGACCCCACCGAATTGTCACACGAAACATTTCAAAAGGAAAACATATCTTCATTGACTGAGTACCAGTCATGTTGACAGTAAAAATGAAATTCCGTTACCGCTTGGCCAGCCCCATAGATAATTTTATCTGCTTACAAGGAATGAGCCGGACCCTGTATAGAGGTTGTATAGTGCAAAAGTTTTTCTTGGCACTCTTCGACGCACCAGTCCAACAATTAATCACTTACATACCTGTTTTAATATGGAACACATCCATTAGTGTGGTGTCAGTCTTTAAGCATTAGGAGTTCGAATCTCCTGTCTCAGCGCTAAAGAGATTTTGGAAGATGCAATAACTGACCGACCTAAATAGCCTATTACGAACATGAAGAAATTTCGATGTAGCTAAAGATGCTGTCCAATATGAATTCTATCAGTGCATAGTTGCATAGTGGTATCTGCAGCATCTTAGTTGAAGCGTAGGTTTCAGCATGCTGCGGTTAAAATGTAGCTCTTAGTCGCCTGATATATATCGGTATGCAGTATATACCGCGAAACATGGTCATACTATGTTTCTGGAAATCCTTTGTCAACAAATTCCTTTATCATAACAAACGTCAAATTTACTGATCCTGAACTCCCAGCGTGGGTGCCAACCTAATTTGAGTAAAGGTCAGCAAATACTCTGCAAGTTTAGCTATTCAGCTGAATGCAGCCCATGACCACTTGCTGGAACGCGGATACTCTGACATGATGGGGCGGTGGGTGGCATTGAGGTTATGACGGTGCGGTTTGGCAGCACCAACATGCACGCATCCCACTTTGTTTCCCATTATCCCGGCCCAGAAAACAGATCACTCAGATGCATACTCGTAGTGCCCCGATGAGTTGAAGGAAGCGCTGCGAGCACATGTTGCATGATCAAGTGGAAACATAGATGATTGGATCATAGATGATTGACCGAGAGCTTTTATGCATCATTTGTGATAATTTCATGATCTGATCTCGTAAATATAATTCGGAATAAGCGCACATGTGATGTGTACATGCAGTCTACATGTATTTGATCCGTGTGTGTGTCTGATCAAGTGGAAACATTGATGTTTGGATTCACTTGATCATGATGCTCCTTTACTTTACACGGAATTACAGTTAAATGCCGTTTTTTTTCTATTAGGCCTAATTGTAATCCGATAACTACATGAAATTCAAGATTGAAAACATAATTTCAGTTTTACTACCCTTAGAATAGTGATGTTTGCCATGTATGCTTTTCGAAATTGTTTGGGTAATTTCTTGAATTAAACAATGATCTTTACATTTTTACAACTAATAAGTTATCTGGATGCGGCGCGATCGTTGGGCTCTACTGTTTCTATGATGCTCAGTATAATGGTCATGGAGACAGTCGTTAACCTGACCCTCGGTCAGTTTGTCTCTGTTCATGCACAATCCCATGCTTGAGGTGGCCGAGTTCAATAGCAGAAGTCGTCAACACGCGCGCATTCTCTCGCTGCGATAAACACTAACCTAATCACACCCGAAGTCCCTCTCCTCTTCATTCGATAGGTTGAGGAGCTATTGATGGGCGAGGCGTGATAAAGACCCCTCATTACGCACAGACAATCACGCACGAGTAATCTTCAATTCAGTTTGAGTAATCGTCGTGCACTAAAGAGGCATGCGTGCGTAAGACCGAGTCCCCATCAGTTTCATTTTGAATTATTCTGTCCGTGTCTTCATCCTAACGAATTTGCTCGTCAATTCCGTCACCGATTTCCGTTTCAGGTGCTGCAGTTTCCTTGAGTCGAAGACCAAAGTCAATCAACTACCTGGACAGCTTGAGTGGAGGAAGGATGTGTGACATTCTACTTTGTCAATGCCATTCATAAGTGATAGTGATCCCGGTCTTCATATTGCCTGAAAGCCACGGCGCGAAATTACGTGTGTCGAACGCCATCGTATGTATTACTTTAGTCAGCTTGGACATATCCGGTTTCCATACCTATTTCCAGATATTGTCTTATTATCTATCTCAACTGATTCCAACATACGACCACATTTACTGGGGTGAGGTGATGAAGCCCTTCCCTATTCATTACTGTCCAGTGGAATGTTGACGACGGCCATATCTAACATCTCCTGCTTTCGTATCCGTCTGTTTTGTCCTGGCGTCGTATATAGCATCCTCTACGCTGCTTCTGTGAAAATTGAACTGGCAAAAAATACATATATGTCAAAAATAAATGCCTATTCTTTCTCTTGTTCGTTATGCCCGCCATTTCATAGAGTGTTGATAAGTGGATTCATAAATCAGTTATATACTGCAAAACGTAAGTTCTACATAGGTTTCCGCTCCTTGTCTTTCAAAATATTATTAATAAACAAAACTTCTCAAAACGTTTCATAAGTTCTATTACGTTGAATATATATTGCAGCAAATGGCTTCTGATTTACGATAACATTCGAATTGGGAAAGCAGAAGTAATTGAAAGTGAAGTGAATTCAGAAGAATAAAGAAAATTGTAGGTTCCTTAAAAGATAAAATTGAAATTAGTGAATCATATTGAGTAAGCTGTATGTTGATACATTTAATACATTTCAATAGACGTAGATAATATGAAATATCTCAAAAAAAAGGTAGCATCTTTATACTGCACAATTTTCCTAGTGGACCATTTCTAGGAAAACATGAGGCGTACTAGTAACTTTTATGTCTGATCTCACTTTTAACGACAAAAAGGTTTCATTGGACTGATATTTCAATGGGAAGTAAGCATGCAAGAAATATGTACGAGCGTCATGTGTATGATATACTCGTATAATTGCAAAAGAGTATGTGTTGTTGGAAACCCAGTGAAATCCTTCAACTTCATCGGTCGCAGTTATCAATGAAAAAATTTTGAAATTCTACTACCGATAAGTGCACTATAAGGCTATGGTGACAATAATGGCAATAATTGTTGAGCAAATGTATAGACATAAAATAGGATCACAACATAGACGCACATTGCGTGTCATCGTAATATCGACCAAGTATTAACAAATTTTGACATGTTGAACAATGATTGCATGACACACGCGTATCAATAGGACAGGCATCTATGTGATTTCGTACTGAAAGGGTTACATGCGTATGAGGCACTCCGTATTACATTTAGCCATTGAGGGAAAGCTTAGAACTAGGGCTTCCAAATCCCGGACGATTTCTGATCCCGGGATCCCGATCGGGATTAGGAGATCAATCCCGGGATCCCGAACTTTTTTGACAGTTAGTGAATTATTGCGTTAAAAGACATCAGGTGTTTGTACACGGTCACACGAATGTTCCAAACTCTATTGATCCACATTATACGTGCACATTCACTGTATCCATTTGCTGTATATGTACATGTAAGTAAACTGACTATTTTCATCAATGTGTAATTTAGACGAAGCACAAGAATGTCATACTCTATACTCCATTGAAAAATTCAGATGACTCAGAAAAATTCTTTATGAAATATATGAACTCTCTGTATTGGAAAATACAAAACATCTTTACAGCTTGATAACAAGATCAACAAGTAGGCTAACAAACGTCAAAGTGAGCATCTAGAAAACTTAGAAGAAACGAAGGATAACTGTGGGGGAATCTACACTAGATAACTTTAACAAAAATGAATGAAAATAGTGGGCTATCAAATGCATGAGCTCTCTTCTATAAAAATTGCAAAACAAGCCAATCAGCATATTTGAAAGTTAGTAAAACTAGAAACAAAATAAGTCAACAAAATAAAGCTGATGACAATTGCATGTACTGTACATACATATCTAGGTGAACGTTCTATAAAAATCTGCTACGGAAAAACAATAACAACATACATGTAAGCTACTATACACAAGGGTCATGCGCAAATAGTATATGATGAGTAGAAGATGAACATTATGCATGTACAGACAGTACATTGTACATGTACGTTAAAGGCACTAATTTTAAAAGCAGTCAATGGGCAAATGTGCATGTAAATATGTGAAAATCTATAATCGGGTATCATCATGCAAGTTGAAATAGGATCGTAAGAAGGCCAGTTGGCTCAAAGTGTCATCACGAAGACTGCCTCGAACTTTGTTTAAAAATAGTCCTGCTGCAGAGAAAGCTCGCTCTGCTTCCACACTTGTTGGTGGAATAGTCATCAAGGCAGCGTGCAACAGTTCGAGGTACTTACCTCTCTGTCCAACTGACCTCAGGAACTCCAGCTCTCGTCCTATTGTCTTTTCAAGGCTGGGGGCCCTTGTTGCTTTGTCAGGTCTTGACCGATTGCCTTTTTCAGGCGTTCCTCCATAGTGGTGGGATCCAAGGGGGCAGCTGTTGAGGTTGTTTCTTCTTCACAATCCGGAGCGAGGTTCATCTTCTCCGCCAGATTTATCAGAAGATATTTTGCAGCATTGAATTCCGTGTTGTTGTTTGCTCTCCCGCCTTTGGATAGAAGACGGATTGCGATGATAAGATTCCCGCGCCTCTCTGATATGCGCGACTCAAATGCTGAACAGAGTCGTTTTGCAATATTGCTTTGCTGTCGCTGTAAGTCCTCGATAGCGAATTGAACCGCGGTTTCAGCCATGCTTAAATTGCACTCTCGACGCGACAATGTCTTCACGGTAAGCTCGAGCGGCTTCAATGCTCGGATAATGGCATTGATGAGGTTGATGGCTTTATGTTGGAAGGGAATGTCAAGGTCTTGACAGACGAGTGATTTCTGAAGACTCTTGCGCAGAAGATAGAATCGCTCCAGCATGTATAACAAGGAGTTCCATCTCGTCTTGCTGTCTATGATGAGTTTCATCTCCTTGCCGTGATCAACCTTCGCAATATTCTGAAGATGGTCGTTACGCACAGTACTTCGACGGAACGTGTTAACAAGCTTACGTACCATAGCAACCACTTCTGCGATTCCAGATTGCAACGCCGGCCGTTGAATCAATGTCCCATGGACTGGTAGAATCTTCATCATCTCCATCGACGTTATCCCCCTCTTCATCATCCAATTCAGTGTCATCGATGATCGCTTCCTTTTCATATAGAACGTCACTCACTGCCAGATGAACGCCATGTGCATAACACAACTGATGCTCACATGGGATGATAGTCCCGAATTTCTTCATCACAGATGCACCATCCGTTGTGCAGCAGATGATGTCTTTGCACAGCTGCAAGCCGAAGCTGTCAATATGTGCAGTCAACAGTTCATTCAGACTCACGGCAGTCCCTGAACCGGGTACTCGGATTAGGCCCAGGTTGAATAGTTGATCCTTGGCATGAATATTGACGTTCATGTATTTCTTGTTGTTGAGTCCTGTCCATTCGTCCAATGTCAGCGAAAATCGCTCGCCTTTATCACGCCGCAGTTGCAGTTCAGTCTTGTATTGCACTTTCACTGTAGCGGCGAATTCAAGCACGCGAGCTCTGACAGTTGTCGAAGAAGTTGGAACTTTCACGACATACGAAAGCAATGGAACTCGTAAGTCCTTCGATGTTATGAAAACGCTGAAAGGGATACCGTCCTTGGCAGCCATTCTAGCCAAGACTTTGTTCGTTGAATCGACGTTGGATTTGTAATAGTCTGTCATTAAACGAGTTTTTTTCGTCGGGGCTTGGTCACTGTCTGCGGCGGAGCTCTGTTTCGACGTACTGCCACCATCACCAGGTTGTGTTTCGTCGCTCCTAGGATCAATTTCATGTTTCGTACGAAGATGAGTGAATAACCCTTTCGTCGATCCGCCCCTAGTGCTGATGATCACCGAACAAATTGTGCACTTTGCCTTCTCGTTCTTCACTCTCTCGAAGTGCTTCCAAGCTTTAGATTTCAATAGCAGTGTCATATTACGAAATGTTCTGTACTGCAACATGCGGAAGGAAGTCCAACGAAGTTTACGAATCCCACGAAGACATAGTGAAGCCAGGCGGGAAATGAGTGTATCAGTGTACAGCGGCAAAGTTGACACTAGAGGGAGCCACGAACTCCTAAGGCGGCAACAGGCGTCCAATGCGGGGCAGCCGTAGAGCACGTGCTAAGTTTTCTCAGATTCCTATTGACGACACAGTATCACACACAGGCTTTCGAAGCTTTTCCTCGCAACCGCATCCTTTGTGGCGCCCAAATGTTGTCAATTGCAGACATGAAGGTCTGAATCGCTCATCATAGGGGGCCTAACTAGCTAGATTAATTAATTGAATTGAGACATTCGGAAAATGTTTCCACAGCCCCAATACATTCTTCTCGTTTTAAAATTATTTCAGTGTATAGGATGGGATTATGCGTCAATAGTTAGCTACATGTAATTGCATGTTGTCTGGAATAATGATAGATAGCCGAACCAGCACCTCAAGTCAGTACATGTTCACAATTTCTAGTGTACATTGTAACTGTATACTATTGTACATTGTCTGGTGCTAGACTTCTCAGACAGTTTTAGATTAGAAAAGTGGGCATTCGGCCACCTACATGTAGGACTACGTCCAATTGTCTATGATTGACTACTTCAACTTGGATTCAGTAATCCCGGGATCCCGGACCCCAATCCCGGGATCCCGACTACCCCTGAAATTGGCTGAATCCCGGGATCTCGGGATCCCGGGATTGGAAGCCCTACTTAGAACTCACCATATGAGTAATTTTTGTCTTTTCAACTTTGCACTTCGTCTTCTTTGAAAATTTCCTTCTATGTTCAATTTTTCACGCTGAATTCGAAAATCATCTTGCATTAGGTGACATGTCACGCTCAACCACGCGTAATTCACGCCTAAACTACGCGTAATAACATATGACCCTACATCCGCTACGCGTGACATTGCTGCAACATATGTCAGCAGTTGTTATATACACTCCGTCTCATGTGTTTGTATGCATAAGTCGAGGCTAAACAATGTGATGGGACCTCAATTTCATACTCAGGGAAGACGGAATATGCTAAGCGACTCATCCGTGGTTCAAGCGGCAACGCGGACAACCGTGGACGACGTGCAAACTATAAACGCTCGCCCGCGCATTCATAAACATTCCCCATGTTTTGACAGCATTAGATCACGTGATTGCTGACTCAGTGCAGCGCGCACGTACGCGCGTTAAAGAATAAATTAACTGCCTTAACCACGGACGTTTGGGGTGGTCCGTAATTACGCGTGCGTCACTGTGGCGACCACAACTGGAGTATTCATACAAGCTTTGCATTTGCACTTAGGCTGCCGTATGTGTCTTCTGACCGATAATTTTGTGGTATCGGTTAGATGGACATTTTGGTCGTTTATCGGGATTTTGAAAAATATTTGTCTTTTCAAAAAATATTTCGCATGAGTAAATGCAATCTTGAATTAGTCTGTTTAAAGGTATAGTTCATGCGCTTCCATGAGATCATTTCATATCACAGCGAAATCTCTTCCCCATATAGGCTAAGATAGGGATGGGGACTTCGTCATTTTCTGCCTTCAGCTAAATTTTTCATAAAGTAACCTGTTTGGATTGATTTGAATATGACCAAAAAGATATCCTAAGGATGAAGAAGAAAAAAATATGAAAATCGGTTCAGAAGGAATTATATACATATAGAAGGCGCTTTTTTGACAAATGTTGTCATAAAATGGATCCAGGTTACACAAAACTAGAAGCATACAAAAGTCAATTTGTTTGACCAGAAATGAAGGCTGCATAGTGTATTCAAATATTCAAAGCCACATTATTTTGATTAAGATCGCATATTTATATCAATTAATTAATTTCTCCTATATCAATATCAATTATGCGCTGCCTACCTGCACTGCAGGCAAACACCACGTAGTTTTGTTTCTCTCAAACAGTTCCTGCGCAAAAAAAGCTACTGCCTTATTAACTGCTGAAATATTTCTGAAAAGTCAATTTGTAAGCGCCCGATCAGCTTATATCATAAATCACATATCAAAACTGATAAATCATTTCGTTCACTCAAAGGAAGATTCAAGTATCGAGGTGGGCACTGAAGTTGTAATGAACCTGAAGAGCCCCATCATGGGTGTTCAATGCATGTGCCCCCTGCATAACATGCATAGATAGAAGCGGTTCATCCGTGGCTATCAAGCGACAACGCGTAAACTCGCCCGCGCGTATTCATAAATATTCCCCATGTTTCGACAGCATCAGATCACGTGATTGCTGACTCTTAGTGCAGCGCGTTGAAGCATAAACTGCCCTTAACCACGGATGTTTAGGGCAGTCCGTAATTACGTGGTAAATATCACCAGTGATACGCCTACATCATTTCTTGATTTAAGTTCTCGTGAATTCAAGAAGTACGCCTATTGACGGTTGTTGCGACGTCGAAGTGAAAACATAGTTAACCGCGAAAAGTGCTGTGTATGTCACACATTAATTTACTATACACAACGTTTTATTGTTAATGAAATCTAAATGATATAGGCTAATTTAGGTCGTAATGGTGAGTGCTACAAGGATAGATATACACTGAATGAAAAAATAACATTCTATTTTCAATTTTGACCATTCGATAACATTTTCTAATAGCCCCTTTTTCCTGCTGCTTCATCGTTTAGACAATTACCACAAGATCAATTTCTGCTTTCCGTTGTGATGTGCTATTCAAAACTGCAAAGTAGTTGAGGTCCAACGCTATGCCTTCGACTATCAGTCACTCCTTCCCCACTATCAAAAAGAAATTTAATCGAAAAAGTAACATTTTTTACGACTTAAAAAGTCGACTAATTTCCGTTATAAAATGTCCGCAGATGAGCCGTTTTTTGGACCACCCTACTGACTATTCTAAGACTGGAAAATCTCTCTATCCACTTTTTGTTTCTACAGCCCTCTGAACGTTTAATTTTGACTTCAAAAAATACACTAAGTTGCGTTAATCGGACATATCCTTAAGTCGAAAAAAATAAAAACAATCATTTCATGCAGAATACTTCGAATTAGTAAACATATCAATTAAGTAGAAGAAAAAGACTGATCACATATCGTGTACAATCATCACTTAGTCTCATAAAAAGATAAGTCATTTGATTCTAGTGTTGAGTGTAGATGGCACTCAAATATTCTTTTCTTTTGTTCCCTGTATAAGTTGGCATAGTTATTGGTACTACTGAATAAGTTAGTAAGTAACTTCCCATGTTTGATATCGCTATAATTGTATCGTATCGTGAAGTGTCAGTTTATTCTGCAGCGCTGTGTTGTATTGGCTAATGCAAAAGTTGTTTTAGTGAACATGCATCCTCTCGGTATAAATGTAATGTGTCAGAAACTATTCAAATCACAACCCACTTATCACGTGCTGTTATCACGTCTATATCTTTGCCAACTATACATCTGACTCAAATACAATTAAAGTTATTCACATTGTTTTCCTTTTTAACCTGCGCTACAACAACAGGTTATGGGCCCAGAAAACGTCTCAACTGCGTGTTATTGTGAATAACTGTAACTCATTATTGTCGTCGTGCATCTGACATTGAATTTTACCTCGCGTTCGTCGTTGTGACCTTGGTGTCTCCAGCTGTGGATTCAGTGTAGTAATGGAGGCAACATCGGCGAAATTACCCTTACTCAAAGACAGATTCGAGTCTTGGCGAGGATGGAAAATGCATATGCAAGCCCTTCTATTGGCGGACGACTTATGGGAAGTAGTTGGCACTGGTACCGAGAAGAAGCCGTTGCCCATTGCCCTTCTTGCTGACGGGTCAAATGCGGCTGATGTCAGAGTCAGAGAAAAACAGATTTCTACGTTCAACGATAAAGTGAAGAGAGCCATCAAGATTCTCGTCACTGGAATTAGTGGTGAACTGTTTTATTTGTGGGATGGTTTTCCTGATGACCCTAGAAAGTTATGGGTTGATCTCGTCACTCATTTTCAAACGCAGACTCACAGCCATCGCGTTTCTGTTCGTGCGCAGCTTGATTCTCTTGTTTTGAAGGATCGCACTGACCCGGAGAAGTGGTTAAAGGAACGTCTGAGACTGTATCAATAATATGCGATGAGTGGTAATCCCATCGACGAGATGGAACAGTGCATCGAGACTTTAAATTCGCTTCCACCATCTTGGAAAGAATTTAAGAACATGATGAACTTTGTTCTTGGTAAGGACTTAAACATGTCTCTCCTGATGCAAAAAGCAGCTGATTGGTATCGAATGAATGGTTCATCGAAGCAGAAAATTCCAGCTCCTGACAATCATGATAGTCAAGCGCTCAATGTGAAATTCAATCAACGTCAACGATCGAATTGGAACCGTCTCGGTAATTCGACGTCGCAGCAGTGTATCAGTGATCATTCAAAATTTGTGCGGTGTTTCAAGTGCAAAGAACTTGGTCACAGAGCGGGTGTGTGTCCTCGAAGAAAACCCGATTCTGCGGTCACTGTACAGCATGAGAGTGATTCTTCCTTTCTTCTTGCTGAGTGTTTATTCACACCTGATGTGAAATGTGATCTTTCTACCGTTTTAGCAGATTCGGGTGCTACTAGACATATGTCACCAGTTTTTGAGTCTTTTGATGATGATTATCAGCCCTTTGAGGTTGATTCTCGTAATTTTGTTCAGTTAGGAAATAAAAATCGGCTCAAAGCTGTTGGTTCAGGTTCTGTCAAAATGGTTATTAAAACTGATGATGGTCAAGACAAAATTATCAAACTGGTCAATTGTCTATATGTACCTGAACTGCGATGTACGTTAATGTCAGTTTCCCAAACGACAAAACGTGGTTACTCAATTTTGTTTGATAGTGGCGGTATGAAAGTTTTGAATAAAACGGGTAATACTGTTTTATCTGGAAAGTTGTTCGATAAATTGTATAAAGTTGATTGCTCACTTCATTCGAAAGTTTACTTAAATGATGCTGATAATTGTGATTCTATTGTACATGATGTGAAAACCGAATGTTTTTCAGTCTCATTTGAAACATGGCATAAACGTTTTGCGCACATAAATCAGTCATCATTGCGAAATTTACTAACTAGTGCTGCTGTAAGTGATTTGAGTATTAGTGATGATCGTAACGACAAAGCATTTTGTGATGATTGTGCTAAGGGTAAAAGCCATACGTTACCCTTTCCAAAGGAATCTGGTACTCGTGCTGATGGTTTGTTAGATTTGTTACACGTGGATCTGATGGGTCCAATGGAAGTAACGTCACTTGGGGGTCGTCGTTTTGTAATGGTTATAGTCGACGACTGTACTCGTTATTGTTGGGTGCGTTTTTTAGCAAATAAGTCTGACAGTTTTTCAGCCTTCAAAAAGCTCGTGACTGAGTTAGAGACTCAGAAGGAGAGAAAAGTAAAGGCATTGAGGTCAGATTGCGGTGGCGAATTTTTGTCTCGTGAATTTTCTTCTTTTCTAGAAGAACGAGGAATTCGTCGTGAGTTAGCTATTCCTGAGGCAAAACCACAAAATGGCGTAGCTGAGCGCATGAATCGCACCCTAGTTGAACGAGCGAGAACCCTTCTCTGTGCATGTAATTTACCAAAGTCTTTTTGGGCGGAGGCAGTTTGTACTGCCTGTTATGTACGAAATAGATGCCCAACTCGTGCATTAAGTACTGGTATGACCCCTTACGAAGCATTTTTTGGTCGTAAGCCGTCTGTTCGTCATTTGCGTGTTTTTGGATGTGTAGCCTTTGCTCACATCCCATCTAATCAGCGGCGTAAGTTTGATGCTAAGGCAGATCAATGTATATTTTTGGATTACAGCCCGGCCTCGAAAGGCTATCGTTTATGGCATGTTGAACGCCAAAAGATTATTGAACGCCGTGATGTGGTGTTCGATGAGGTCACAATGGGTCGTGTGAAATTTCCCGCAAGGCGGTTGACTGAATCTAGTACAGACCCTGTTGACACTGATCCTGGCATTTTTCGAGTAATATCTGATACTCGAGACAGTGAGCCAACGCTTGAAAGTTCTGAAATTAATTCTGAGATGCTGAGCGGTCCTGATGTACCCGAGTCTGCCACAGAAACCCGGCGCTCGTCTCGTTCCACTTTTTCTATTCCTCCAGAACGCTATGGTTTTGATGCGTTCTCTGCCGAGGAATTTTGTGTTGATGACCCTAAGTCATGGGAGGATGCTATGAATTCTCAACTTAAAAATAAGTGGAAAGATGCAACTGATAAAGAATATAATTCACTAATGCGTCACAATGCTTGGACTTTGTGTGAATTGCCTGCTGGACGAAATGTTGTTAGTAATCGTTGGGTTTTTAGAACGAAGACAGACGAATCTGGTGAAGCTTGTCGTTTTAAGGCTAGACTTGTTGCTAAAGGTTTTTCTCAGAAATACGGAACTGATTATTTAGAGACCTTTGCTCCTGTTGTACGTCATGACAGCATTAGATGTTTAATTTCTATTGCCGTAAATCGTGGGATGTTATTGCACCAATTTGATGTTGAAACTGCGTTTCTTAATGGCAAGTTAGATGAGACAATATTTATGAAACAACCTGAGGGTTACATTGTCGAGGGAAAAGAAAATCTTGTGTGCAAATTGAGTTGTTCGTTGTATGGGTTGAAACAGTCTCCAAGGTGTTGGAATTTTGTTTTGAAAGATCAGTTACTGGATATGGGACTGAACTGCTCTGAGAATGATCCTTGTGTTTATGAAGGTATCATTGATAGCGAACGTGTTATGTTGGCTGTTTATGTTGACGACATGATTTTAGCAGCAACGTCCGAAAATGTTATCAAACATGCACATAAATTATTTCTTGACCGTTTTGATGTTAAGTATATTGGGCCTTTGCGATATTTTCTCGGAGTACGTATTGTGCATCACCCAAATTCTATTCTACTTGTGCAAGATAGATACGCTGAAAACGTGAAAAAGTTTCGCATGGATGATTCTTTTCCTGTTTCTACTCCCATGGAAGCGGGTAGTGTACTTGTAAAGCGCACTGAAGGTGACAAGGAATTTGATCCTTTTATTTACCAGTCAGCAATCGGTTGTCTTTTGTATTTGAGTAATTTTGCTAGACCTGATTTGTGTTTTGCTGTTCACAAGTTGGCTCAGTTTTCTAAAGATCCCAGTGAAGTTCATTGGAAAGCTGTGAAACGTGTCTTGTCCTACCTGAAAGGTACTTTAAAACTTGGAATCAAGTTTGAGAAGGAGTGTATTGGCAATATTATTGTTGTTTTTTGTGACGCCGACTTTGCCGGTGATTTGCAAGATCGCAAGTCCACTTCTGGCCATGTTTTGTTTAATGGTAAATGTCCAATTTCTTGGTTGTGTCAAAAACAGTCTATTACCGCTCTTTCTACTGCTGAGGCAGAATACGTTTCATTGTGTGAAGCTGCGAAGAAGATAGTGTGGACTCGTCGTTTATTCACTGACCTTAATTGTCCTCAAACGGAACCTACGATTGTCTATGAAGACAATAAAGCAGCGATCGCCATTTCTTTGGCAAGTCCTGGTGAAAATCCTAAAGTAAAGCACATTGCTTTGAGGTATCATTACACTCGTGATTGTATTGAAAATCGTGTAATAAAACTTGAGTACTGTTCGTCGCAAGAAATAACAGCAGACATTTTTACAAAGCCACTTCCAAAAGACACCTTTTTGAGATTGCGTATTTCTCTTGGTCTTTGTACAATTAATGAAATATAAGTATAATTCATATTTTGAGTGAGAAGGAGTGTTGAGTGTAGATGGCACTCAAATATTCTTTTCTTTTGTTCCCTGTATAAGTTGGCATAGTTATTGGTACTACTGAATAAGTTAGTAAGTAACTTCCCATGTTTGATATCGCTATAATTGTATCGTATCGTGAAGTGTCAGTTTATTCTGCAGCGCTGTGTTGTATTGGCTAATGCAAAAGTTGTTTTAGTGAACATGCATCCTCTCGGTATAAATGTAATGTGTCAGAAACTATTCAAATCACAACCCACTTATCACGTGCTGTTATCACGTCTATATCTTTGCCAACTATACATCTGACTCAAATACAATTAAAGTTATTCGCATTGTTTTCCTTTTTAACCTGCGCTACAACAACATCTAGAACAAAAACACTATAAATATAATACAATTGTAATTTTTAATTATAAATTGCGCAGATGCCTAACCAGAGGTTCATCGACAGAAGAATTACATGCACAACGTTTCGACCATCGCATTCATGTGCAATGATCCTGAAGCTTCAACTTTCAAATACAAAATTACAAATAAAATATTATGTAAAAATATAAAGATGGTTGAAAATCCATAGCACAAAATGTCTTATGACCATTAACCTATATTTCATTTGTTAATATCCCATGAACAAGATATTCGAAACATTGTGCGTATTTTTTTCTACCAATATTCCTTTGTTTAGGTGACTGCACAATTTTTAATAGAAAATTACAACGGAATGCATGGCCAAAATGAGCTTAAAAAACAATACCTCAAATTAGTGATGGACATATCAGATAAGAAAAACAGAAAAGATTGATCACATAGTGTACGATCGGATACGCCAGTTACTCAGTCTCGTCAGAAGAGCAATCACGTTGCAGATGTTTGGAAGTTCACTGACTATTTATGATGCGTTCGACGCAAGCGTTACTTCGTTCCAATTGAGACATCCCAATCATATTGCTGTCCAGTCCAGCTTTCCCCTGCGTATCAATCACGTAGCTGAAAAAGAAACTCAATGCTTATGAAACAAGCAGAAGAGCTACGACAGCATCATTAAGTATGAACATGCTTATATGTACAACTAGAAGAGTGAAATATCTACATAAGCTAAAAAGCGATGGCGTGGTGTTTCGGCCTCCATCGACGTATCAGAATTTAAATGGAACATCAAGAAATATATAATGCATTAATCGGAAAAAAGAATGATATGCTAAAAAAATTGGAGAACTGGTAATAGTAAGTAAGCATTGAGATAGGACATGGTAAAACGTCAGGAATGAACATACAGAATTTGGAAACTGTGATGAAACAAGAAGTAAAAAATTATCTGTTTTAAAATGCCATAGAATGGCCACGGTTTTAAGATATTAGATGCGACCAACTTCTTGAAACGATAATTCCATATTTTCTAACTCTTGATGTTTTCTAATTCATATTTACTGACACTAAGACAAAACACAGCGGAACAGGGATAACTTTGACCCGCCGGGATCTTTAATTTCGTTTGTATTGGGAATATTTTTGTTCTGTAAATCATTAACTAACTGCCTGATGATACCTACGGATAGCAGGAGAAATATATTGCAGTAATAAACTATAAATTCTAACAATTTACTTGGCTCTTTCCAATCTGTAAAAATAATTTCGTTTGTACAATCCGTGATTCGAGGAGTAGAATATCATTTGCATCATTGATTTTATGAAATGGGAAAAAATCTATCAACAAATTCATCAATATGTTTACTTAATTTAATTTTAAGATATTCTGGAATCTTGAAATGCTCTTTGTGTAGTCGGACTCTTTCTCGAATACTGTTTTTGGTCTCGCCGATGTACATAAGTAACATTTTTGGTTACACAATTAATATTATGTTTTACATAGAATAGTTTCCGTTTACATTATATGTTTGTCCTTCAAGTATGTAATCGCACGAACCACACCTCAAATCATTACATTTGGTTACGGAAAATGTTGTTTCGTTTATGTTTAACTGATTTATATAACAATCGCTTTAAATTCAGAGGAGTTGATCTTAGGAGAAATATTGACATTACTGGGGTGATCAGTATGAACAAAAAATGCTTTCGGGTTCGACTTCAGATTTTTCATTCAAAAGTTGGGATCTCTAGGGGAAGCTGGGGTGACATGGCAGTTGGGGTCTTGCAGTTACTAGGCTTCATAAATCAAAAATCCGAAAAATGCATTTCGAAGTAGCTCTAGAATAAAGATGCTGGAGCAAGATGCCTGCGGATTATTTGCACTTGTACTTTTTTTAGGAGCAAAAAACTATTTTACCTGCAAAAATCGTAACTTTTGGAAATGCTCAACTTTTGGGACATTCTCGTCTTGTGATAGATTTGACATAAACCATTATTAAAGATATTTTACTTAGGTCATGGTGCATGGACACCTACAGTGTAAAAACATTCAGATCATATTAACATTGTGTTTGAGCTCATTCTCTTACCTTACTGGGGTTGGGGTGACTTGGCAGTATCATGTTGGGGTGACATGGCAGTATGGATATTGCAAATAATATGCTTCACAAATCGAAAACCCTATTAATTTCTAAAGTAGCTCTGAAATGAAAATACTGTAGAGAAAGATTGCTTCGGGCTTTTACTTTTTCAGAGCAAAAAATCAGGCCTATTGGCCTACTTAAAATGTAAAAATGGAACTTTTGAAAAAACGTAATTCGATGAGCCACCGCGCCTTGTGATAGATTTCAGATAAATCTATGTTGAAGACATTATAATTAGGTCAGAATACATGAACCCTGATAGTGTAAAACATTCTAGCCGGAGCTGAGGATTTAACCGTAGGCCTACTTAGGTTGGGGTGACATGGCAGCATCATTTTTTTGTGTCCTTAATAGTAACTGTTAACTTAATGTGAACTGATGGTAGTGATGTGTTAGTGACTCACACCTTTTAATACAAGTTCACAACTAAACACCTAGCCTATCCATTGGAAAATGACTCAGAAACATCTACGTCAAAGAAATTCTTATTTGTTGATTCGTCGTGTCTTCCGATTGGCTCATTTCAAGTTGCAACATGCAGTGACAACACTTTCCCTAATTCATTTTCATCTTCGCAGTACACTGCCAAGGACCTACGTACAACGAGTGACGCGCTCTAACTACTCTCGTGATGACGTGCAAAATGCTCTTAACAAGATAGCATAATTGAAGATGCAGTTGCGAAAGTTTCATTTTGTTACGTCAATATCCTCAATTTCCTTTTTTATTTTTTTTAGATTGCCTATGATACATGTAACTACGTTTTCTCTTCAGACAGTGACTCGGGAAAAGCATACCGGTAGCAGAAGTCAACGGATAGATTATCTAAAGATTATGTCAACGAAGTATCGACTGGCCGTGTGTGTGCCGTTGGACTATTGGACACGGTTACAATTCAATACTCTTGAAACATTCCTGAAAGAAAATCTCACCATTCCCAAAGAAATTTTTCGACACAATGGGAAGCGGCCACAAGTTCCCATCATGAAAGACGATACATGTATGTGCATATGGATAGACACTGTCTCATCATCCATGAAAAGGAGGGCAGCGAACTCGACTTACTCAATTGCAAACCACTCCCCTTTTTGGGAAAAGGATTCTACTCCTTGGAAATTAAAATTCAAACCATCTACATGGGTCCGCGCAGGGACGGAAGGTTGTTTACGTTGAATCCCTATCTTGTCTCCATCACCTTTAAAAATGATGTCCATGTTGATGATGATCAACTACAGTAACACTCTCCACACACTGAGAACGCACCATCGGTCTTTATGAGACCACGGCCTAACGGCCACCGTATCAAGAAAGAAAATGTACACTCACCATGCCACACATGAACATGACTCTCTCTTTCCTTCTTTCTTAGGCATACCCTTCTTCACTCAAGTTTTAATCATGTGGAAATTATCAGCATGGCTCCATGTATCATGGAAAAGTCAGTGTGTTACATTTCATGATACGAAACGTCAACTTCAGATAACTCTAGACTGCTTTCATCTACGAAGGTTACATCGCGCTATCCTATCCAACTCTTGTCGTGTCATTAACGTAGGAGACGGCATTGTATTTATTCGCATTCAAGATATGATTCTACATAATGATCACTGCTACATTGTGATTCCAAAACCCTCATGGGAAAAGTATAAAAGGGAAGTTCACTCCACCCTCATGTCATTTGTGAGTCATGCTCCCCATCCGCATCATCAACGCCATGCGCGAAATGAATCTCAGAAGAGACATCGATTTAGAACAGTTGCATACCCATCTTCCCGATTCAGTCTATCATCGCGGTCGTCCGCAAATGTTGGTCATTCGCATGAGCAACGGTCGAAATCTTCAAATCTTTCGCTGCGGCAAAATCCAAGTCCTTGAAAACCTTTCTCATTTCGTGATGCAGTCCATGTGTTAAAAAGTCGTCAAGAAAATGCGAACACTCATGCCTCATCTCCGCCTGAGTCCCCTGACATTGAAGAATATAATAGTGTCTGTTCAATTGAAGATGTTAGTGAATCTAGCCAACATTAAAACCAGTAATCATTGTATATTTTATGAAACTGAACTCTTTCCTGCTGCTCTGATTCGGAAGTGGCATCCTGTACATATTGCAGTGTTTCACAACGGACATTGTATCATGACTGGTTTACGTGATATCAGCAAAGTAGCTGACATTGTTAAATCTTTAATGCGTTATCTGTATGAGTCACAGTTAATGGAATCGTGTTAATCACATGATGCGTTTTGAATGAGTCATCGCAATGAACTATCGTCCACACACGTGTCGGTGAAAAGGTCACGCTGTCTGACGTGAGGCGCTATCGCTTTGTCTGATAAATAACGCCTACACACATGTCGGTGAAAAGGTTGAACAAGACTAATTAGATTCGTATGACTGGCGCCTTACTCCTTCATGAGTCAGAGCTATTTATAGACATGAGTCAGCAAAGTGGTTGATGTTTCCTAAGCCGAAGAAATTGTCATGTTACATTCGTTGGTGAGGATGATAACTTACAAACTCTGACATGGGTATAACTTTATTTCTAACTTTACAAACAGTGAAGTGATTCTAACTTCATCTACATTTCACCTATTTTACAAACAGTGATGTGGTTATAACTTATTTTATACTTCACCTATCTTGTAAACAGTGAGATGATTCTAACATTAATCCAAACTTTACATTCATCAACTTTATTTCTAACTTCACAAACGTCAACTTTATTTCTAACTTTGCAAACAGTGAAGTGATTCTAAATTCATTTTCATTTCACCTATCTTACAAACAGCGACATGGTGATAATTTTATTTCTAACTTTACATCTAACTTCATTTACATTTCAGTAGTATATAGTGTGACATCCGGCGCGACGCTTCGCTTCGCTTTGCTTCGCTTCGCTTGCGCCGGATGTCACACTTTTGCGGGTTTTTCAAAATTTTCAAAAAATCAAAATTTCAAAAGTTTTGGTAGACTTCAAATTTCACGTGGCCGAAGGCCGAAGGGGGGAAATTTAGGTAGTGACAAATTTTCAAAAAAACAAAATTTCAAAAATTTAGCCGGTCTCAAAATACCCAATTTTCAAATTTTTCAAAATCTCAAAATTTGTGATTATGACATTTTGCTCCCAAAATCATGACCGTTCCAGGACACCGAAAATCATAAAAGTTAAGAATCTCAAAATTTGAGAATTACAATTTTCTCGCTTAAATCATGACCGTTCCAGGACACCGAAAATCATAAAAGTTGAGAATTTCAAATTCATGAATTTTATCCATCTTTCAGGTTTTTAAAATATATCATGTGTCTAATAATATTTGAAGGAATTGGCATATTCCTGTTGCAATAAGTTTAGGAGTATTTACAATTGTCATTTCATCAGGCGTTCTTACAATTTATCTACTGCTTTGCACTCAGATGAACACTCAATTGTAGAGAACATCTGCTTCTCGCATTTATGAAGAAAAGGCATTTCAGTGTAAATAGCTGTGTCCTCCAACTCAAACATTTGCAAGGAAACAATGTATGAAAGAACAAACAGATGCTGCACCCACTTAGACATTTGTAAGACGTGGAATATATAACCAGCAAATCCTACTCCGGCTGCAATGCCGTGTAACAATACACAACAACAATAATCGATATGGCTATTTCAAACAATTGTGCTGAAGACTTATTTAATTTAACAGTGTTTCTTGTCAGTGAAGGTTGTGTCAAAACGCTCTCGTCATATATTTCTCAAAATAAGACAAGATCAATTTGAAGATAGAAGAAAACAATCGTTGCCAGGGAGGATGAAAAAATTACGGGAGGAATTCAAGAGGAATATATTTTGAGAGGCATGAATTTACAGATACTTTGAGTGATTTCATAGAGCCAAATGGTGGAGAGAATAATGCAATTGTAAACTTACACAAATTCTTGTTGCATGAAAAAAGAAACAATTCACTCAGTGTTATGTGTAAAATTTTTATCGGTAAGCACTATCTGCTCTCTGTTTGTGATAATGACAAGTCTTATTTTTATAGTGATCAATTACCGAAGTTTCATTTGCAATGAGATTAGGTAAATTAGCAGACAATTTTCCTATGCTTTGTAGGGTGTCTGTTTCTCTTGTACTTTAAAAGTCACGACCTAACGTTATCGGAAGATTGACTTCATTGTGTAAAGCAGTTATGTGTCATTCCAAATGATTCCATTCTCCCAAACAATGGTGCGTCATTTAGCGATAATACCGCGCTGACATATTCAATGGAATTTGGATGTTAAACTCCGCTATTGTTATTGCGATACGGCCGCAAGACACTTTATTTTCAATGTTAGACCTATGCCATTTCATTATATTCTCTTGAATAATGGTGCGCCATTCAGCTAAAATACTGCGCCATTCAACTAATCAAAAAATCAACGCGTTAACATTAGACGTGCTGTGAAGAAAATTTATCATTCTTGAAACCCCTCTGTTTTATATGCAATGTTATTTCCTCTTGCACATGTAAATACAATAGAGTGTTTCAAACAATGAAACCTTGTCCACCCGTGGACAGAAATCCCATTTTTTAGAAAACTTGTATCTGTCGGTTTTATATGCAATGCTATTTCCTGTTTTATATGCAATGTTATTTCCTGTTTTATATGCAATGTTATTTCCTCTTGCACATGTAAATACAATAGAGTGTTTCAACCAATGAAACCTTGTCCACCCGTGGACAAATTTACATGTATTTCAATGTATCCAAATTGAATGTATGCAAAGTGGATGTAACCAAATTGAAATATCCATGTGTTGTTTTTAATTTCTCAATTACGGGAATATAATAGAAACATTTTATCTTCTATAAAAATGAGAAACATTAGAGACTTCCAAAAAATATACGGCAAACAAACTACGAATTTCGATTTAAATGAGATTGCTAAGCAATTGGGAATAAAGAATTTTCACATATTGATGAGTAATGAATTACTATTGATAAAAGATGTGCGAAACACTAACTCTACTAATACAATGCAACAATGTAACGTTTTAATTTAATCTAAATTAAATCATTTCAAAATCGAATAAGTAGTAAGGAAAGACATCATTAGAGAACAGTTTTAAATCAATCCCCCCCAAGTAGTAAGGAAAGTCATCATTATGAAATAGTTTTAAATCAATACCCCCCCAAGTAGTAAGGAAAGACATCATTAGAGAACAGTTTTAAATCAATACTTCTGACTTCTAGGGGTCCCTTAAGAAATTTTTTTATTATAAAATGAGCAACATAAATGAGTTTTTGAAATTATATGGAACACAAACGACAACGAATTTTGACCTAAAGAAAATCGCTAATCGATTAGGAATAAAGAATTTTCATGTTCTAATGAGAGGCGAATTACAATTCCTAAAAAATAAGCCAACAGGAACCTTCAGTTCCCGGAACAAAGTTCCATCAATAACTATAAATTTCATAACAAATCTTCATACGTCAGATGAAAAAGGTGTGTGTACATTGGTCAGCAGGACAAAGAAATATAAACTGTTCTAATTATTATTTTGACCGCCCGGAGGCTGAGAACTATTGGTTCGACTCATACGGGCTTCCACCTACGAATGAAGTAAGAGAAATACTTGGCAATGGAATTTATAATACATTTCAAATTCAAAAACCGGGAACAACTTATTGTGGTCAATTATGTCTTTATGTTTTATTTAAATTGCAAGAAGGAGTGCCATTTCTTGATATTATGTTAGAATTGAACGAACCGTAGGTTCTATGGCTACGCCTAACAAGAGAATTTCATTCCCGAAACGTTAGTTCCAATAATAATGATAATTAAAAATCAGTTCGTTGTAATTCATTTTGATAAAAACGGCCTCTGATATCCTCATTATCTAAATCTTTAATTTCATAAGTAATCGGATAACTTTGATTTATTTTAGAAACTTCAAATATTTCTTTAGTCCAATAGCCAACAAAGCCTTTTTCAAATTTATTCTTATATTTAAATATTCTAACTCTATCTCTAATTTTTAATTTCGGCTTAAGTTTCTGCAAATTCGGATTACTCTCATTCAAATTATTATTCTCGAATATTTTTTTCTTATCAAATCAGGGTCGACAGAAGCATTCTTTGGAGTTTCTTCAATACCAGAATGAACTTTATTATTGTACTCTTCTACAATTCCTGGTAATATCTTCAACCATTTCTGATTTCTTTGCTCAGTAAATTTCTTGAATAATTTATTTTTTAACGTCCGATTGAATCTTTCTATTACTACGGCCTTCCCTGCATTTTCAGTTGAATAAACAGTTTCAAATAGTAGCTGAACGTTTCTGTTATAAAATTCCGACCCTTTATCAACAAACAATTTTTTTGCTTTCTCTTACTTTCTTTAAAGATTTCTTCAAACCGACATTTAACTGACAGACCACTTTTATTTTTTAAAGGCTTTACCCAAGCGTATCGTGTATATAAATCTATAGCGGTCAATGCGTATTTGTAGTCCTTTTCATTCGGCATATGAATAAGATCAGCACTCCAAATATCATCTTTATTAAATACTTTTACTTTCAATAAATATTTCGGCTTTCTGTATTCCTTGTGAATTTCAGACGCATAGCGTCCTAGGTCGTTCGACATTTCAGACGCGTAGGTTCGAGCGTTGCTCTCAGAGTTATTAGTTTCATTTAAACCCTGGCCGAATAATATTTTAGCTTGTAAAGCTTTCTTAACAAACATTCTTTCAATTTTTTCTCTAAATGTAGGATTTTGAATATTATCTAATTCTTGTATCATCTTCTTATCAGCTGCATGTCGAGAACTTAGATCATGATTTCGATAAGCTAGATCGTGTCTATAAGCTGCTGCATCTACTCTATTTATTGGTTCTTCATCTGTTTTCGGATTATTATTCTCATCTAGTCTTATATCTAATCGAGTTCTTGGACCAGTATATGAATGACCAGGAAGATGTTTTTCTTTCGAATATTTACTCCAAATAAATCCAGGAAAGTTTTCTTATGCTTTTTGTATGTCACCACCGTAGGTAGTAGCCAAACTTTGTTTGTCGTCGTCACTTCCAATATGCTGACAATTTGAGTTTTTATTTTTGTTTAATAGATAATTTAATAAATCTAAATTAGAAATTTTTAATTTAATTAAATTTTCGGAATTTGTAGAATTCATTTTAAGAGATAAAAAAAATTTAAAAGATAAAATAAATGTTTTACCTAATAGAACCAAAGGTTCTGAGGCTTTAGCCGATTGGACCAAAGGTCCTGAGGTTATTACCGAATCATACTAGGACTTAGATATATTCCAGAACCATCTTTAGTTTCTTTAATTTCAATTAGATCATCAACATTGTGGAGAATATTTTTAACAACTCGTTTTCCTTCATCAACTAATTTTAATTTACTAATAAAATTATCTACTATTCCTTCACCCCTAGCAACTTTCTCTAACTCTCTATTATGACGTTTTTGTTCTTCTGATGCTGCCTTCTCTGATTTATTTTTATTTACTGCTTGGACAATACCAGCTGTCCCACCTGCAACACTTCCTGCAGCTGCTATGCCACCTATTATTAGGGGAATTAATGGGAGAATCCCGCCATTCTTTTTTTCTTGTAATTGAATATTCTCTATCATTGGTTTACTTACTTAATACTTTTTTTTGTTAATCGTAATAGTTTTAGGGGTATTTTTGTCAACAATATTACGTAATTTTAATTCAACAGTTTTATTATTAATATTACTTTTCGGTTGCGACATTTTTAATAAAAAAATTTTAAGTTACGAAAAATTTTAATCTATTCTAGTTATGAAAAAAAATTAAATTAATTTATTCTAGCCATCTTCCCATTAAAAACTTCAATAGAATATTTTACATCTTCTAGCAATAAACCATAAGCCATCAATGAAGTTGTGGAATCTTTCTTTTCAATATTAATTGTTACATCACAACCAGTCTTGATAATATCTTCAGATTGTGCACTTAAATCGAAAAAGAAAACAGGATATAAATGTCTCCAATCTCCAGGAGTTAGTTGTGGTTCAACTCCAAATTCTATACAAAGATTTCGATAAGAATCATATCCTTCCATAAATTGATTATTGGTATCATCGAATCTTAATGGATCAATTGGATATCAGGTTTGATTTAATGAAACTTGTAAACTTCGAATTGTATTAATATGAAAAATATTGTTGTTCTTATCAAAACTTGGAGAATTATTTCTTTGAAAAGTTAGTAATAAATATCTTGGAGTATTCGCAGTTCTAGTAAAATGCCAGTTAAATCTTTGTTCGGAAAAAGTTACTGAACTAGCAGTACGCTTTAGAAAATTAACTGGAATTGGTTTGTTAGTATTTAATCTTTTTGCAATAGCTGTTTCAATCTCTAAACTAGGAGTAATATGCTTAATCCACCATTCAAGTCTATCAATTTTTAAATATGCTTTTTTTCCAGTCTTACCAAAAAAGATTAATTCATTATTTGCTGTACGATGAATTATTAATTTAAATTTTAATTGATATGATATTTTATCATAATCTAAATATCCGAATAATGGAGACAATGACCAATTTCGTGTCTGTTTACTTTTCTTGTTAAACTCACGTCTTTCTTTATATGCATCATTATTTGTTTTATTTAAATGTTTTGCAATATTTTCTACATCTTTCGCAATTCCTGCTGCATCTGTTCCAGCGTAAGTTAAATCATCAACAATTATACCATCATTAGTATCAGGAAACCAACCTTCGATTTCATGCTTTTTATTATTTTCACCAATTGTTACAAATCTAAGCATTGTATCAATTACACCTGGAGAATCACTTATTGTTTCTATATTTTGAGTTGCAACATCTAAACGCATTTGTGTAAATAAACTTGGAAAAAAATTATTCTCTAGTGCAATATTATCGGTTTCTGGTAATGGTGTTGTAAAATTCGCATCACTATACAAAGAATATTCACAGTGTAAAAATGAATCAGGTAGATATATATAACTCTGCTGATTATCAACTTCAAAAATTAAATCACCTCCAGTATTTACTCTACTGGAAGATCCGGGATTCATTGCAATTCTTATATAGTCATTCTTTTTTTGATTATTACTGACGAACGGAGGATCGTCTAATCTAAATTTATTTTCGATAAGCGAAGACATTTTTATAAAAAATAATTTGACTTTTTGTTTTTCTCACAGACAGAAAAAATTTTTACTAAAAAAAATTACTAAAAAATTTTACTAAAATATTATTTTAGAATTTTGCTAGACCATTATCTCTTATTTCTTCAATTGTTTTTTCATTATGTTTACTATCAGACGGAGCTCCGCTCCTCAAGGTTTCCCCAACAGCATTGTTAGCAATTTTATTTTTTGTTTCCTCTGAAAGTTTTTTTAAATTTTTTAGTTCTTCGGAATGATTCCTAAGTTTACGAATAGCTTCTAGTTGTTTTAATTCGTTTTGAGACTTGACAGCATTTGATATTGCACTAGCTGTACTACCTATAGCAGCTGCTCCTTTTGCAGCAGATGTAATCAAATCTTTATTATTTTTAATTAAGTTAACGATACTTCCAATACCAGAGAAGATGCCAGCCCCTTCTTTTTGAACGGCACCTGCGGTGCCTAGGAACTTTTGTGTTCCGATTGTTTCTACACTGTCATAATGGTAAACAGATTTCATAGATGGTTCATGAGCAATTTTTTGATTTGAAGCAAAATGTTTAAGATTGTGTTTATAAATTATAGGCATTTTTTAGGAATAAATTTGTCTTTTGGGAAAAATATTTATGATCGGCTAAAGCCTCGAGGAGCTTCGCTCCGATTGGTTAGTAACCTGAGGACCTTTGGTCCGTTTAAGATTTACGTTTGTGAATGGACAACAACTTCGAGATAACTTTATTAATTGACTGTTGAACTTTATCTATTGCGTCAAGCAGCGTGTGATGTACTTTAATTTCTTTTCTATTAACTTGCATTTCTTCCTGTGAATAATGACTTTGAAATGTTTTCTAATTCTTAAGTATACACAAGCAGCCAATCAGAATGAACATCCAATGAATGAAGAGAATGAAAGTATATAAGCAAAGTGACATCCGTATCATTTCACTCTGTCTTTGAGACGCATAAGTGAACTGTTGTCTAGCGAATTCTGTATTTGAGGCGTACAAGTGAACTGCTCTTTAGTGAATTCCAAATTTGAGTGAAGTCTCTATCTTGTTGAAGTATCAAGCTTAAACATAATTTCGTTCAAATGGTAAGTTGAAAATTTCCTCTCTCATCTCCCTCAAACGTGTGGCTAATAGCATCTTCCTCAATTTCAGGCATCAACTTCATCACCAACACCCTCCCTTCTCGAGGAAAGTTTAGAGTTGTTGAGTCAAGGTAGGTTGTAACAATACACTGAGACTTGAACAGAGATGAAAGAATGATTTCTCTTTCAGGTGATACCAGTTCCATCTCGTGCGAGTCCATATCAACATTGTCGCGGGAATGCGACGATCGGCAATGTGCTGACTGTGGACACATCTTCACGAGGAAGCGTGATCTCACCCGACATATCAAGCGAGGTGTTTGTCGACCTAAGCCGGCATCAATCTCCGAAGGTAGGGATGATTCTGTTAACGATGTCTCCTTTTCTTGCGACTTGTGCGCTCAGTCTTTCGAGACACGTTTTGAACTATCTTCGCACAGACTTCAACATACACACGCGAACGATACCTACACCAACGGTACCTCCTCTATCCGACTCACTGAAGTGTCCATAAATAATTTAGTGAGGAACTACCAGATGGACTCCTCAGAAACCATTGATAACTTTGAGGAATGGTTTCATCAAAATTCATCATTGATAGAAGCGCTCTTCAACAATTTAGACAATTTTAGGATGAAGGCGCTCATCTATCTTAAAATAAAATATGTAAAAATCGACCACCATACTGGACAAATAATAGAGAGGTTGGAGTTTCACATACCTTCCTCTCCTGCAACCGAAGTTGTAGACTGTGAGTCTTGGATAAATTTTCATATCCAAGGGTTAAAATTAAATATAGATAAATTTAACGAGCGTGATAGTGGACTCGTTTTTGATGGTATTGAGACCGCCATGATTAAAATCAGTTTATTAGGAAATCATAGTGGTCGAGGCTCCTTTAAACTTCCGAAAAATTTAAGAAATAAAGCAGCAGTCATTTCTGTAGATTGCGAATCGCAATGTTTTAAGTATGCCGTCCTCTCCATTCTCCACTATAATGATGTGCAGAATAGCCGATACCGCAAGAGTAAGTATCAACAGTGGGAGAATGAATT
The DNA here is from genome assembly GCA_907163375.1 of Prostheceraeus crozeri. Lineage (NCBI taxonomy): Eukaryota > Metazoa > Platyhelminthes > Polycladida > Euryleptidae > Prostheceraeus > Prostheceraeus crozeri. The sequence continues at coordinate 41,590 of CAJQUW010012279.1, read as the reverse complement.
AAACTTCGATGACTGTAATAGTGACGATATGAAAATTAAAGATATAGAAAAATTTGAAAAATTGAACAACATCAAAATAGTTCTCCATGTTTGGGAAAAAGGATTGAAGGGTGTGCGCTACAACTCGCGTTCGAGTTGTTATGAACGTACAGTAAACCTATTATTAGTAAAACAGGATGATAGTGAGGAATGGCACTACTGCGGTATTCCCAAAATCTCTCGCTTATACCACCACTTAGAAAACTCTAGTAGAGAGTTATATTACTGCGACAGATGTATTCGCCACTTTAGGAGGAAAACTAAATTTGAAACTCATTACGAATGGTGTAAGCGAGGTAAACTGCAAATGGAGCGCATGCCCAAAGATAAGGAGTTTTCATATAGAGAGAATGGTGATGAACTAAGTCCTCTTCGTGTCATCTATGCTGACATCGAATGCTATATCGATGATAACATCCATCGACCAGCAGCCATTTCCTGCTATGAAGTATGGCATGATCACTTTAGGAGTAGGCAAAATAAAATGCGCGTCTGGCAAGGTGAGGATTGTATTTACCAATTCCTACAATTCCTCGAACAGGCTGTAAAATTTCAACAAAAACATGATGGTGAACTCTATCGCAGATCATTGCATATGACAGCAGATGATCAAGCAAAATTTGATAGTTGCAACGTTTGCCCCAAATGTAGGAAAACATTTGACGATGATAAGATTAAGAAAGTGCGCGACCATGATCACATCACTGGTAAATTTAGAAACGCACTCTGTTCAAAATGTAATTTTTCACTTAGGATGAAGCGGCGTACATTACACGTCATTTTCCATAATTTCAAGGGCTACGACAGCCATATGATAATAAAAGGAGGTTTAGGTCAAATGAAAGAGTGGAAGCTTGATGTAATAGCACAAACGAGAGAGAAGTTTATGGCCATGACAGCAAAAGTGCCTGTCGATAAAACTAAAGAAAATAAGACGGTCTATTTTGATATAAAATTTTTAGATTCCTACCAATTTATGACTGCATCACTGGCCTCTCTCGTGCAAAATCTAAAGTCTCTTCCACTAACACAAAATCTTAAGAAACAATATCCAAATCTAACCGATGAAGTCATCACACGGAAAGGAGTCTTTCCATATGCATATTTTGATGCAATTAGTAAACTCGGCGAGACTTCTCTTCCGCCCATAGATAAATTTAAAAATGATTTGACCGGCGCAGAATGTAAGACCGAAGATTATGATCATGCACAAGATGCATGGATAAAATTTGACTGCCATACATTTGGTGATTATATGATTGCCTACCTTAAGTTAGATGTATTTTTGCTGGCTGATGTATTTCAGGAGTTTCGACGAGTGGCATTAGAAGAAGATAAGTTAGATCCCGTCCACTTTGTCAGTCTGCCAGCCATGTCATTTAAGTCTGCTTTTAAAATGACTGGTGAGACCATTCATCTCTTACAAGATCCAGAGATGTATAATTTATTTGAGCGAGGAATTCGCGGTGGTCTCACATTTGTAAATAAACATAGGTTAAAATCAAAAATAGTAGGCAATGACCAGACTCATCTTAAGTATTATGACCAAAATAATTTGTATGGTAGTTCATTATCCAAACCGCTACCTCACTCTGAGTTTAGCTGGTTAGATGATAGTGAAATTCAACATTTCTCCAACCCTTCCAACATACTAGCAATTCCAGATGAAGGTGATTGGGGATATTATTTTGAGATAGATCTAATCTATCCAAATAATATTAAACATAAAACCGTAGATTTTCCACTCGCACCCGAATCAGGTGAAGTGAGTAAAGATATGTTTTCCGACTTTATGAAACAATTTCATAAAGATTTAGAATCATGTGGACAACCCAAGTATAAGCCTTGCCGCAAACTTTTACTCACTCAATATGATAAGGAAAACTATCTAGTCCACTTTAGCATCTTAAAATTTTATTTAGAAATGGGCATGATTTTAAAAAGAGTTCACCGCATTATTAAATTTAGACAGAAAGCCTTCCTCAAACCCTACATAGATAGTAACAGCCAGAAACGTGCACTAGCCCAAAATAATTTTGAAAAAGATTTTTATAAATATAAGAACAACAGTTTATTTGGTAAGACGATGGAGGATGTTAGAAAACGTGTAAACTATAAACTAGTTAATGATGATCAAAAGTATCACAAATTGGTCTCATCACCTCTATTCATCGATAGAGACATTATCGATGAGGACCTTGTAGGTGTTAAAATGATAAAATCTGAAGTTGAGTTGTGCAAGCCCATCTATATTGGCCAAGCTGTACTAGATTACTCTAAGCTTGAAATGTACCAACTCTTTTATAAAATACTAAAACCATGTCCTCTCGTAAAAGAGGTTCGTTTGTTGGGTGGTGATACAGATAGTTTCTTCTTAGGTATTACCACTCAAAAAGATTTAAATTTCAATGAAGTAGGAAAATCTTTAGAAAGATATTTTGATACATCAAATTATCCTACTGATCACCCACTCTACTCCATCAAAAATAAGGCAAAACTTGGCTGCTTTAAGGATGAGACAGCAGGGAAGGAAATAGATGAAATGATTCTCCTCCGTCCAAAAATGTACAGTATGAAATTAAAGGATAGCGACGATAGTATTAAGCGTGCTAAAGGCATATCAAGATCATTGGTCTCTAACATGAAACATAAGAATTTCAGGAAAGCCTATAGAAATAAAAATATAACGTTTGTCAATATGACAATCTTAAAATCTAAGTCGCATGAGATCAAAACTCATACTTTTAGGAAACGGGCGCTTTCAGCATGGGAGGATAAGAGGTGCTGGTTAGAACACAACATATCTCTTCCACATGGACATCCTGACACAAACATACCACCACCCAAAAGAATTAAACTCACACTACCACATTCAGGAGACGTCTTAGCATAATCATCCTTAACTTAGTATTTTGATGTTGATTTCTGTAGATAAACATTGTTGTTTTATGTATCGCATGAGATCGCTTCTTCCTTGTGAATATGTGTCCACATCTGTACATTCCCCATGTGATGACTTTTCCACTGAAAGACATTTTTCCTATCCCTGTATATTTCCACCCTTCACGAAGTAAAAAGACTTTTTGTATATAGCAATGTTTATTGAAGTACACTCATGTATATATTTTCAGTGGATGTTGTATAAAGTCTATTGCTTCACATTCATGTACATATTTCAATAAATGTTGTATAAAGACTTCACTTTGTTTTCCGAAACACCAACGTTATGAGGGATTTAGTATCTTTCACGTGGATGCACTCTTGTAAACCATTGGTAATTTTGATAGCAATAGAGGGTATAGTTTGTTTGATGACGGGATGATAGAAAATAGATTCAAACATCTTCTCGACTATTCCATATGAAGCGTCTTTATCAGGAATGAAATCGCGTAAAATGTATTCTTTTTTCTCACCAACAGAAATAGGTAGAATCAAATCACTTTGAATGTAAAGGTGCTGTTCATGTTTATCAAGTGTCATTGGTGTTTCTATACCAATCGTATGCGCAGCAGCAAACACTGTTTGTAGCATTGAAAAACCAAAGAGTTTTTTCAAATTTTTACTCAATTGACATTGAATGTCATCACCCAGTCTCAGAACAACGCGTTGATTTTCAATTGAAAACGAAATGTGGTGTGTCTTTACATCATATTTACTTTTCATCACATGCTTCAACTTCTGTTGTATATAAGGATTTACTACATGAATGAAGCTTTCAACTGTATGATATAGACGCGGCATTATATTGATAGCAACTTTAGATTCTTCATAAGACTGGTAAATTTTCTTGATGCGATCGCCATAGATGTCCACCCACCATTCATCATTAACTGAATCAGCTTTAGTGTGATATTCATGAGAAGCATACACCACACCGCTTCCAATAATAGGTGTATAATGTCTTACAAAATGACGCAAGGTTGGAGAGAAATAAACTGTAAGTTTGTCATTATATTTCTGAATAACCAACTTATTTTTGTCCGCCATAATTTTCTCTCCATACTTCTTACCCACAGTCTCATTCCATCGTTTTACTAACTCAATAAGTGATAAAGGTTGAACACCACGCTTTTTCAAAATGATGCGTTCTTCGCATTCTACAACATCTTCATCAAATATTTTAAATCTATAATGAAATTTGTTGATTCGATTTGAATAAACTTTTCTAACATTTGCAGTAGCAATTGACGTTAGATGTAGTCCATGACCAAAACCAAGATGTGGATAGAATTCACTATCCAACCTCAGCGTAAGACCTTTAGTAAAAGAATGAAAGCGGAGGAACTGTCTCCCACTCCAATGATAGATAGCAAACTCATAAGCTTTCTGATTTTTATTCTTCATGATGGAAGTATTACCACTGTTGAATGCCTTAATAATTTTCTCATTCCCAAATGGCTCATAAGAATCTGATTTTATCTGAATCCATTCATAGTTCCACTTTCCATCTGATGTTAAATTGTATGGGAACTGAAATGCATTATTCATCGTTATTCCATCATGGGTGCGAGGAGTCAATATCATTTCTTCCAAATCATTCACATTCTGAATATTGCTATCATAGCAAATACTAGAAACGCCAACCTCCCATTCACCTTCTAAATGCAGTGGCCGATTTAATTCTACTCGATAGTCTGATGGTTTATTTTTGGGAAATTTATTCATAGAAGCATTACTGGGCAAGTAGATTAGAAACGAGTCCTTATTTTCACTTTCCATATTATTCACATTGGAAAAATATATTAGCATACGTTTGCATTAACTCTTCATTCGGAAATGGAGTGTGATACTTGTCACAGCATCTTTATGAAAAGGAATCAACGCACCAGCATCGTCATAAATGGCAATATCAATTTGTGGGATGTAGTTTGATTTCAGCTTTGTATAATGCACTTTCTTGAAAGTATGCTCAGATAAAATACTGCAGCTTTTTGGCTGGTATGGTATCATTGCTAGCAATGGAGCTTCAACATCTCCCACACGTACATCTTCACCAATATTGGAATATATCTGAAAATAGTTAATACGACGCGATAGCGACATGTCTGCGCTAGCTTTGGTTACAGTACCACTTTTAAAGATATTTGGATCAAAACCCAAAATGTCCATTAGAGTTTTATCCATAATTAGTTCAATACCTTTTCCACTTATAGTGAGAGACAAAGTACCTTCTTTTTCAGAAAATGAAATATGTTGCTCATTAATCACTTCATTTAAATAATCTACAACCAATTTAACCGAAGTAATAATGCGAGGCATCAACACTCTTGTTTCATGTAAGATACCACCTAAAGGCTCTACACACTTTCTGTATAAAGATACGGTCCATTCTGTATCAAATTGATTTGACCTTTCACATGGTAAATGTTGCATATCAGATTTTCCATGAACAGCTGCAGAACGATGTCGTAAGAACTGATGAAAATCTTTTGAACAAACTAATACTAGATCATCATCATTTAATTTGCTTATTGCAATATGATTAGATGATTTAATATAAGTCAATGTTGCCACTTGTTTACCATCAACTCGAAGGAGATAATTAAATTTCTTCAATTATGTTTCAGGAGTCATGTTTGTCTTTCTTGGCTTAATCACAATCTTCTTCACCAACGTCTTCTCATTTCTTGGAATAAGATCTACATAATAAGCTTCCTCTCGATATATTAACTGTTTATGACCACTTATGTGGTAATTAACGTTAAAATTATCATAGCTTGTGAAGGCGCTAGCGAGGTAACCTAAATCATTTCTTAAACTTGGACTTAAACCAACAATCCAATCTTTCTCAACTACATGATGTACATAATTATAATCATCATTGTGTGGAGTAAATTGGACAATATGTTTACTCGCTTTATTCAAGAAATCATATATAAACTTTTTACATGATAAGAGATCTTTCTTTGACCACTGTGGAATGTATACTCGGCACCCCTTTTCACATTGATAAGCAGCTGTACGCCTCATATTAATAGTCATCACCTCATGATCAAAAGTATAGACACAGTTGCTATAAACAAGTTGAGTGACACCCACTTCCCAATTTCCATTTAGCTGTTGTGCATGATCAATGGGAGTAGAAAAGAGTGCGGCTCGATTACTAGTAAATCTCTTTGTAGCCGCATTGCTAAGCAAAATATGATAAAACGACATTTTTATATTGCTAATCTGCAACTTTGCATAACATCATGAAGACTTGGATTTTGGACTCTCTACAATATATCAGAGTTGATCGTGATGGAAACGTACATTTCAAAAATTCTCATGGCCATACATCAAGAGGAATTACATTAACATGGCGACAATTTGTCAACCTCAATGATATCATGAGGGATTTGGAATATTTTGAAACATTAAGATTCATCTCCTTGGGTGATCAAGTTTGGCTTCAACATTACAGAAATGAAATTCAAATCTACCATTCTCATTCCGCAAACTGTTTCTCATTTCGCAAATACAATTGGGAGAAGTATAGAAGATACATACATCGCTCCATCATGACATTTATTCGTCGTGAGTTCATCGCCCTACTATGCAAATCTTAATCAGACATGACTACCACACATCATGAGTTGGAAATTAGATTCCCTACAACGTATTGAAACGGATCATGATCGAAACGTCTATTTCAAAGATTCAACTGGAAATGTGAGAAGAGAGTTTGTTTTATCTTATCGTCATTTTCAATCTCTACATCATATCATGAAGGACTTGAAATACTTCTATATGAAAAGACATTCACGTATTGGAAATCGCATCTGGCTGCGCGTCAACAATCGGCGAATTCAACTCTATCATTCCCAACTTCATACTAACTTCACATTTCATCAAGGTAGTTGGGAAAAGTATAAAAGGAAGGTGCATCGCTCAATTTACTCATTCTTTCATCAGGAAGCGCCATCGCTACACCATCGTCAACATTCTCCGTCGCTTCAGACTCTACACCAAAATCGATCTCACAACATTACACCAACAGCTTCCAAACAGCAAGTATTACCCGGGCCGTCCTCAAATGTTAGTGGTGAAGATGAACAATTCACGGAATCTTCAACTCTTCCCAAATGGAACTGTACAGATTCTCGGCGCCCTTTCTCATTCATCGGCGCAGTCAATGCGCTTAGAGCTACAAAGACTACTACGTCGGATATGGAAGAGGGAGAGGTGTGTGATGTCGAATCTGACTGTGGACAATATGGTGATCTCTACTCAATTGAGTGACAGTCTATCATTTTTGAAGATTCGTACCAGCAGTTACAGTTTGTGTTATGAACCCGAACTTTTTCCTGCAGCTCTCATTAGTTGTTGGTTACCTGTACATGTGGCAATCTTTCATAATAGTAAAGTGATCATTACTGGACTAAAATCTCATGTACAAGCAAATATGATCCTAGACTATCTCATTGAGTATGTACGTACCCAGCGGATTGTAAAATAAAAAACAATTTTTCCAACATGATGTTTTTATTTCAAATCATGATAGAACTTACAAATCATTTTTTCATTAGAGGATGGATTACATGAAAAGTTTTGAATAACAGACACAAATCGAGATACATGTAAACGTTTTAAGATGAAGTACAGTACAAAAGCACCACACGTTGATGAAAGTGGATGTTGTAGTATGCGTTCATTTCGCTGATATTGACGCGTATGTTTTCTCAACCACTGCTGTGTTGGTATATTTGGAGGTTTAGCAAGAGAGTCAAATAGTTCACCACGTCGGTCTTCTCCAATAAAGATCGCTTTCCAATGCTCACCGCCTAAATTCTGTGAATGAGTGTTTAGCACAATAAAGATGGGATAGTGATTTACTGCAGGTGGTAAGGTATCGAGTGAATAGACATTATCGAAAACTTTCAACGTCGCTTCGTCTGCATTACGCTGCACTTTAGTCTTAATATCGTCAGCAGTCAACCAACTCATTAACGATTATACTGAAGAATCACGTCACGATACTTTGTAATTTCAATATTTGAATCGAAGACTGCATAAATTAATACATTGATCGTCTCAGGTAGTGTTCTTTTGAACGTCAAATCCAAACGAATATTATGAGGCACGTTCGCTTGACGATAGGGTGCACTAATATCGCTGTCAGCAGTCAAATCAAATGCATAAATAGTATATCCACTCTTAAACTCTTTCATAGTCAGTCCGTTGGTGTCATCCGTATTGTAAAAGCCAAAGACATCCATAAAATCAACATAACTGCGCATAAATTGATCCGAAGCAAAATCTGGTTTGTAGGGTGGACCAGGATGACTCACACCATTTACACGTAAAGCAATTTCACTTAACTGATTGTGTTTAAAATTGAAAGGATTCTTCTTTATATTACCATTAAATGCATCATTTTCAACCATTGCCACCATGAGGAGCTTCGGTGCTTCCGATGGAAAGAGGCCATCTTTCATGAAACTCTTTTGATCTTTCGGAATTGTAAAGGTGAGAAGCTTTGTATGCTGAACGGGGTAAATGGCATTTTGGCGGTTAAGACCTTCAGCATGCCCTCTAATGACACTTGGATTCGGTACTACTCGACGAATGTAAAGTGCAATATCTTCCACATGAATTCTAAAATTGTCAACTTTAGCAAATGCATTCAGCGCAAATTCAGGCTTATTCAATGTCAGCTTGAGTCGCATGCTGGTATTACAGAGTAAAAACTTTGACTGTCTAAAGAAGTCTAAATTCAGCGGACCATATAGCTGACATACTCTACTATCTTTAATCATAGCAGATCGCTTTACAAAGCCACTGTTTGTTTCAACATAAAATTTTCCTGCTTCATCTCTGTACCATCCCATGGCTTCCATATGACTTTTTTGTGCTGCTGGATGAAACTGTGATACATGATTGAAATATGATTTATAGGGATAATCGCTTTGACCACCTTCCACCTGCTGCTCTCCAATCGTTAGAGAAATATCGCGAAGTAATGTAGTCAATGGTAAATTGTTCAGTCCAACTTTATGTGCATCGTCAATAGCAGTTCCATCTGCTTGCTGAATTCTAAACCTCAAATCAAGCATCGCATAACTCAAATCTATGTAGTCATCACTACCACCAGGAATAACAAATTCAATGGGGCCAGCATTCTCAGCTGTTCGAGGATGATAATCTACAATACTTGAACTAAGAATATCTGTCTGTATGGCTTGTTGATCAAACAAACAAAAACCGGAAGTTTTACACTCCATGATTAGAAGTTATAGCAGCGTCGTCGTTTAGCGCCTGATGAATGATTAGAGCCTCTACGACGTTTGCGTGAATGCCTTTTGACTGAAGATCGCACCTTACCAGCTCCGCGATGTTTCCTCCTTCCTTTATTCATTCGTTTAGGTGATTTCTTTCCTTGAGTAACACCAGCAATGGTCTGCTTCAATGTTTTTAAACCGCGTTCCTTCCCACGATTCAACAAACTGCTCTTAAAACTTCTACCTCTGGAAAGATCACTAGCAACATCACCAGCAAAGCCAACGGCATTACTTAAAACATTTCGTTTTAAAGATCTACCGACATTGGATATGAGAGGTGCTACAACAGATTTCAGTGCACCAAGTATGCTACCTCCACGTTGGCGGCGAGCACCGATGTAAATTTGTCCTCCACCACTTACATAGGAGGGTCGTGAATAAAATGAGGCAGTTGGATTCATAGCTCAAACCCTAAACATTGTTAGTTACAACTTTGCATGAATCACTGTCGATCACTTAGATGAAAGATGTCGGTACGACGCATCCAAGAGTTCATACTTGAAGGATAACCAGTCCATTTAACAAGACACCATTCTTCACCTTGCCGTTTTTTACATCGAATGATTTTCTCTACCAAATATGTTTCACTTTCAGTGACTACCTCAATCTCATCGCGGTAAAAGCTACCCTCAATTTCTTCATTATCGTAATCTTTCAACTTGTAGGTGGTCGGAGAGTCTTTTTGATTAATCCTTGATACTGTAAATACCTCCTCTGTCCAATTCGGAAGGTACCCTTTAGCAAAAACACTTTTCACTTTTGAGATACGAACTTTATCGCCAATTTTCACATCACTTTTCACATGAGTGCGTTTACGTTGGAATGATTCGCGCACTTTATCTACATTGTCAGCATTTACATCTACTGGTCTGAGACCAATAGAACGATGGATAGAGTGATTGTAGGCATGGAGTGTATCTTGTAGAACCTTTGTCCAATTTTGTGTCAAGTTGGCAGTAAAATGTCGCCACAAGCGATTTTTTAATGTGCGATTAAAACGTTCAACGAGTGCAGCTTTATAAGCGCTCTTTACACTAAACAACTCAATGTCATGCCTCTCAAATGATCTTGTCACATGCTGATTTTCAAACTCTTTTCCTTGATCACTCTGAATTCTTTTTGGAATGCGACCTTCTCGAAAAATTGTTTGGAATGCTTTTGCTACTCCTTTCCCTTCTTTAGTTTTTAAAGGTTGAGCCCACGCATAACGCGAGAAAATATCAATGACGGTTAAAATAAAATTATTGCCCGAGTTATGTTTTGAAATGGAGGCAACATCGCACAAATCTGCTTGCCACTGTTCATCGATGTCATGAACAATATAATGGCGGGTGCGGTACTTCTTTTTCGCTTGTTTGTGGAGTGTATAGGTAGCCTGACCCTTTAACCATCGTTTCACTTGTGATTGTGGAAGACCACTCGCTTTTGATAATTTCTTGATAGATGCAAATCGTGCCGGATGTTTTACATCATAATAGATTGACTTCAAACGTTCAGTCGATGACGGCTGACTCTTTTTCCTCCTTCTCATCTTTTTGTTTTCTTGCCTTTCTACATTTACAACAACTGCAGCATTTAGCTTTAGCGGTTTTGCGATCGTGTTCACATTGCTTAGGGCTTTCATTATGAGAGCTGGCGCAGCAAGTGCAAGTGACAACGACATTCACCTCTGGCGGCTCATTACATGGCAAGCAACACATCTGCTTCATATTAATAGTCTGAGAACATGTATTTCCTAGGAGGAGCTGTTTTACGTTTTCCTTTTACCAGTTTTAGTGGCGATGTAGATCTACGTCGAGTTCTTCCTCTTGTTTGCTTAGTGAGTATGGGAGAGGATGTAGCAGGTGACGTCTTAAACCAATTTGTTGGCATTTTCATCGCCTGAAGCATTGGAGTAGTAGCCACTGTTGAATCAAGTTCTTTCAATGTCTCATTATTTAAAGCAAATTTTGGCACATTATGCTTTTTCAATAGTTTAAGAAAGTATGACCAACCAGGTGGAACATAGCCCTGACGGCGCTTTCTACGTGTCGCATACTGAATCAAGTCTTCATAACGTGAAGCATCAATCACTTTATTTTCATCCGTAATGATTTCTCCACTATCATTTACATTGAGATGGGGCTCAATACTGTTGAAAAGAGATATGGCATGTGCGCGAGATGCTAAAGGTGTAGCAGTCGATACAGAGTCACGCATCTTATTCTTCAAGTTTTTCAATTGCTCAACAGTTTCCGATTGTAATAATACAGCACGATGTGGATCTTTGATGTGAACATTTTGCTGATAATCTATTTCTTTCCTATACATTTGATTTGCAAGAGGTTGCTTTACTTGCTGCATGGCAGTCAATTGTACATATTCATCCTGAGGAATAACAATCATGCGAGAATAAGAACTCATAGTTTGTAGATAATCATGGGAGTTTTCAAAATATCACTTCGAAATCTAAATTCTTCCGGACACTCTTGCGTAAAGTCAATGAATAAGTAACCGTATGGTTTTTCAGTAGCTGCTTGAAAAATTTCAATTAAGGCTTTTGATCCTCTGGGTGCAACTTGTCGCGCTAAAATTTCAAATTGACTTTTATCTCGCGGATTCTTGAAAATAGCATAATAGTGTGTATTCAGGTTTCGTGTACGAGCTTCTTTTCCATCAGGAAACAAATTTTGTGTGATATAGATGATAAAACACCTTTTATGGTGTGCTGCGCGAGTGAACATATCTGTAACATCTTTTGAATTCTTACTTTCTTTTAATAAATCATCCAATACAACAACATCATTAGACTGAAGTTTATCCACTGGAATAATTCCTTCATGTCGAATAAAGTTGCGACTTTGCAATTCCTGAAATAGCGACGGTTGATAAATACCATAACACCAAATCACTCGATTGATAGGTTCCTTAAACAACTCCCTTCTTTTATCCAATAAATTCAGCGTGAAAACAGTTTTACCTGCATGAGATGGACCTGATACAGTCAGAACTTTATCACATTGAAGTCTGAAATCCATTTTATTACTTTGAGATTCAACATTTGCATAATTAACGCTTAGAGCCAAAGATATTACCCAATAGGTTGCCCACGGCAGGAGCTATCATTGGAAGTATTGCTGAAAGGAAACCGCCCTTTTGTGTTAGAGTTTTCCTCTTTCTTTGAAGGGCGACTTTAGGATTGGAGATGAAACGCAATTTCGTAGCATATCGCTTAAGTAACTTTCGTTGTTTTGGCGCTAATTTCTTCGTCCTCAACTTCCTCACATGAGAAATAATTTCACAAATGAATTTATCGTTAGCATGTCGTATAGCATTGTATCGCTGATTTGCTTTCATTCGTCGGAGAGCTTGAATGGCTGAAGAAAACTTTTGACTTTTACGTTTCGTCATTTTACGTTTCGCCATTTTCCGTGTTAGTCTTTGCTAAAACCTATCTTTACCACATTTGCATAGGTACTAACTATTGCGACATAAGTGACACTCGAAATGAGCAATATCACAGTGGTTACATTGGCAAAGTTGAATGCAATTACGTATGAAACAGCGTTGACAAAAAGCATGCTTACATCTCTTGAAGATGCGCTTTTCATTTCCATCCTTTCGCTTACATACATCGCAACACATAGTTTCACCGTTACTGATGTCTATAGCAAGTCTTTTTGAAGATATGAATTTGCTAGCCTTTTCTAAATAATAGACGCATGTACAGAAGGAATATACTTCGAGAGTGAGCAGACATAGCTCGAAAACCAGTTGTGCTACAATCAAGTACCACTGCATTTTCAATTTTTCTTTATGGAAAGTTGAATGTGAATATCTGAAATCGCTTCAATCACTAGACTGCTACCATGATGGTTAAATGCGTTAAGACGTTCGGCAATTTTTATCATATGTCTTTTAAAAAATTCTTCGGGGTGATCTACCACTTCCATTGAATAAGAAGCAAAATGGAAAGAGCGACTTTCCACCTCTTCCTTTCCAAAATGACTAAACTTAATTTTCGCAACTAATCGCGCCATGATAATGCTATCAGAGAATGTATTCATTAACTCTAGAAATAGAGTGCTAGCATCATCAACCACTGCTTCGATGTCGGTCTCATCTTTATGAAATTTTATCACATAATCTTGAACAGCTCCTTTTAAACTTTGCCTATGAAAACGTAATGTTCCGCAGTCGTTTGAGAAAGACATGATCGCCCTTTATCTAACCCATCCATTGCATGAAAACAACAACTCTTCTCATAGTAACATTTATTGAATAACGGTAACAAGCATGCATTATAAATCAATGGTTTGAAAGAGATAAAATAGATACAGCTGGTAACTATCATACAGCGAGCAATGATAACCATACAGGACTTTGGCAGTGTTGAGGTAAGGAGGAAAGAAGCATTGGTTATGAACGTAGCTACTACAACGAACAGACAAAATAGGAACACACAAATCCTTAAAACGTTTCGTGACTTCATGATAATGTTGATTCACTCTACTATCCCAAGGCGGGAGCAAAATATCATCAATGATTAGATTGGGAAATACTTTCCTCTCCTTACCAGGATTATTACAAAAGATGCGTATAACATTGAAAGCAGCTAACCATCGTTTAAAGTCAATAAGAAGAGCAGTCTCACAAGAAAAGCCATAGTCTTGCAAATATTTCAGATTAAGTCCATGAATGTGTTTTCTCGCCCATTGATCAACATTGGGATCGCAGTTGGCATGTTGATGATAGACACTAACAATCTGATATGTCCAATTGTTCATAGCAATAGCACTGAGCTCCGGCACAGGTTCACCCTCACAATCCATAAAAATGATGATAGAAGCCTAAAACGGAAATTACACATCTAAGGAAGCGTTCTATAACATATTACAAAATGAAGAATTACATCGATGCTTTTCACGACAAAATACACAAATGATATGATGGCAACGAAGAAGTAAAATGTATCTAATAAGACCACGTCTACGACACTCAAAGCACATAAGCGAATTGTCATAGGGTAGAGTTAGGAAAGGACTAGTAATTCTCCTTCTTTGATTTGCGTTTTGATGTAGCATTCTTCTCCGACTTGCGCTTCGTACCACTGCTGTTAAGGATTTGATCAATTATGTCGTCCACGTTGGCTGGTTTTGGAATATATAGGATGGATTCCATATGCATGGAGAGAGAGGCTATTTTATTATCCTTGTGTCGACCATAATATAGTCCATTCACTTTGAAAAGGATATCCCAAGTACCTTCTCCGAGCTCGTCGCATCTGATGGCTATTGATTGATCTCCCTCCTTCTTATAGTAAGTACACCAATGTGATACCGGTAGGCAAATGTGATTACCATTCCAAATCTTTCTATAGGGAGTATCCTTGTCATCTCTAGCCTTCCACTCTTGAGCAAGAGGAGTAGGAATGTCCATATTTAATGTCACATACTTCTCAATAATATCAAGTTGGTGGCGAATGTACGGACTCACGGGGATCAGTATGTAGTCCCCATACTGATTGCGCATTATCTTGACATCCGTGGAAGGGAGCATTCCCGTTTGGAGTACTACGCTATGATCGCCATAACGCAAGACTTGTTTAAATTTACGCTGTAGCGGTGTAGGATTATGTACCTTGGTTGTTTCTTCCACTGGCCTCAGTTGTAGATGATCTGACCGTAGCGAACCTTGTAACGTTTGACCGCCATTTTGTCCTACTAGTGCAGCAGATGGAGTAGATGCCTGAAAAAGAAAAAAAAAGATTGTATTAAGTTTACGTTCAAGGGAGGAGAGGGAGGGAAGTAGCGACTTACCATTTTAGATGGATAATAGAACAGGGAACTAGAGAGAGAGAGAAAATGTGCGTCCGTCACTCGTGTGATTCAACGATGGAATGATTCTCACTGTGGAAGGCTCGCTATTTATACAGAAATGCTTGATTCTCATTGGATGATGATCCTCATTGGACAATAACATCAAGCTGATTCCAAATCTGAAATCCGTTTTCCAATCCGATGCTTCGTTTTGAAGCTAGAGCCCAAAACGTCCCAAATTCTAACTCTGTCGTTTTTCGCCAATGTCCCAAAATCTTAAATGGCGTCTCACATCTAAACGAAGACAGATAGGAACAAGCCGATTCTTTCAGTGAATTTGTCTCACTCTTAGCTTTCAAACGAGCTATCGCACGACAAAATCCGTCCACTGGAAGCCAAAATCGAAGCAAGCTGTCCAGAGAGGGGGGGAGGTCAGTGAAATTTCAAAATTTGATGAAAAATGTTTTGGTGACGGTCCCAGGTCGAAATTCCACACTTTGGAAAATTTTCAAAATTTTACCCATACAAAGTCACTCTGACACTTAGGATTTTTTCAGGTGAGCGAGCTCCGACCTAAAATCTTGTAACCGCTCTAACTTTTGAACGAAGACAGATAGGAACAAGCCGATTCTTTCACTGAATTTGTCTCACTCTTAGCTTTCAAACGAGCTATCGCACGACAAAATCCGTCCACTGGAAGCCAAAATCGAAGCTAGCTGTCCAGAGGGGGGGGGAGGTCAGTGAAATTTGATGAAAAATGTTTTGGTGACGGTCCCAGGTCGAAATTCCACACTTTGGAAAATTTTCAAAATTTTACCCATACAAAGTCACTCTGACACTTAGGATTTTTTCAGGTGAGCGAGCTCCGACCTAAAATCTTGTAACCGCTCTAACTTTTGAACGAAGACAGATAGGAACAAGCCGATTCTTTCACTGAATTTGTCTCACTCTTAGCTTTCAAACGAGCTATCGCACGACAAAATCCGTCCACTGGAAGCCAAAATCGAAGCAAGCTGTCCAGAGAGGGGGGGGGAGGTCAGTGAAAATTTTTCTCTCCGATTGACTTGAAACTCACCCTACCGATGCAGAATTTCACGCTGAATCCGAATCTGGCCTCCGTTTTCTCATCCGATGCTTCGTTTGGGCGCTACACACCAAAACGTCCCAAATTCTAACTCTGTTAAAATTTTGAAGAAAAATGTTTTCTCGCCAATTGCCTTGAAACTCACCCTACCGATGCAGAATTTTACGCTGAATCCGAATCTGGCAGCCATTTCACCATCCACGACAACCTAGACGGTCGCCCACGTCAACCTAGACGGTCGCCCACGTCAACCTAGGCGGTCGGCCACGTCAACCTAGGCGGTCGGCCACGTCAACCCATACGAGACCAACACATCCGAGTCTCACACTCTGTCGTTTTCGAGGGGGGGGAGTCAGCGAACATGTTGTGAACGTGAACCAACCTGGCCGGCACACCACGACAGACCACAACCTCTGTCGTTCCAGAGGGGGGGGACTCAGACCCGAAGCACCACGGCGGCCGACCACGACACTCTGCCGTTCCAGAGGGGGGGGGCGCCGGTCGAGTGTTTGTCACTTGCTTACTACTTTTGATCGTTTAATTTTAATCATATCACTTAACAAACGTGTTTCTAATTCTTTCAATCTTTGTTTCGGTAAACAACATATAAATTTATTAAAATTAATAGCTCCTACAGCATAAGGAATAGGATGAGCTGTTGAACAGTTAGGATCAGGAAAAGTTTCGAGATCCCAAATATATGTTGAACCATAGTCAATTTTTTTCTTTGTTATAATTTTATATGGACGCGTTGTTAGATTTTCATCAGTAACTGTTTTATATATGGGTTTGAAATTATTTTCAATTTCTCTAATAGCTTTTAATTTATGAGATTTATTAATTAAACAATAGTGACCAATTGTTGAACCTGCGTGAAAATAATTGCAATAAACATAATTATGAAACGTTTCAATTCCTCTAGGATTTAATTGACGATTGGCAGGACTATAATATTGAACACATTCTCCAAAATATTTATTGAATTGAGAAAATTTGCAGTTTGACATTACTCCTGTTCTAGATGTGGCTTTCTCTTTATATAAAAAATTATTAAACATTTCTTTCATCATTTCTCCTTGTTATTCATTAAAACCTCGTAAAACATTATAACATTTAATAAAACAAAAATCTTCAGAAGGAATATAACAATATTCACCGAAATATTCTTTGATTCTATATTTCATATTAATCCCTGCCCCTCTATGCGATCTTTGTACTAACTTCATTCCAAAATCTTCATATTTAATATTACCTGTAAAAATCCATTCGTTTGCATCGGATTTCTCATCCAGATTCGAAAACCATGTTTCAAATGATTTTTTATTATAGAAGGTTACGTAAAAATTTTGAATTATATTTTCCTGATCTTTAATAACTTTTCCAAGTAAATTAATAATTTTACCATTTGCTAAAAGTTTCCGCATATCATTTACTACATTAATAAAAGATACATTTTCATATTTAATTTCATTTGGATTAAATAAATTACATAAATCATCACCAAGCTCATCCTTAATTCTATCATCAAAAAAGATATCACTAATAGGAGTTTCTAATATTTCTTTTGTTCCACTTTTCTGTTTTTTAATATTGCGTCTAATACTACGTCTAGTACGTTTCTGTTTTTTAATACGTTTACTACGTTTACTATGTTTAATTTGCGCATCAAACTCAGCAATTTGTTTCTTGATTAATTCATCAATCCTAGACGTTTGTCCGAGAGACATTTCACGATTCATATTTTTTAAAAGAAAAAATGAATTTTTACATAGAACCTCGGTTCCGTTTTTACATATACACAGGAATCTGTAATTGATGTAATGTTTCTAATTCATGTGTTGTTAAATGTTCTTTCTTAACCAACCACCATAAATTATTATACGCCAAAAATACTCGGAAACTTCTTAAACAAAGTGGAAAGTCTTTTGTTTTAACACACGGTTTAATACCATGTTTTGTTTTATAATCTGTAACGAGCGCTACGTATTTATGATGATAATAAAATCTAACTTCTTTCTTCGAATTTACAGGATTTGTAGGATGACGATAATCTTTTAAAACTGGTACATGCTCTATCTTAAAAGCATCCAACATATTTTTTTTATTTTTATTAACAAAAAGTTTATAAGAAAAAATTATTCGGTCACTCCGCGAAAATATTTTCTATCGACTTTCACTCCGCGAAAATATTTTCTATAACTCTATCATGAATTTTTTTATCAATATTAATTGTAATGAAGCCATAATCTTTTGACCAAGCATTGTTACACGATTGTTTAAATTCATCTTTATTTCTTACGCATAAATCTCTTAACAAATCACTTAAGTTTCTTGCATTTATTTCAGATAGTATAAATATATTAGCATTCTTTCTAATAACACTTCCGTCTAATGAATACATACTTTGTGTTAAATAAAAAACACTACAGTTATTATGTCTACCTCTTGTGAAATAATTTCTCTGAACTGACTGATTTCTATCATTAACACAATTATCAAAAATTACACAATGTTTCATTGTTTTATCTAGTTTACTAGGATCTTGCATATTACCACTATCATCTATTAATTGTATCTTTATATGCTTATTTTTATTGGTTTCAACTAACTGATTATATTTTGTTGCTTCTTCACACCACGAACTTATTTCTTCTTCATCTTCAGATTTTTCATATTCTTTGAATAATGAAGCAATTGCTGTTTTTTAAGATTATTTTCAAATCCATATTTTAAAAATTGATAGACGGGTTGTTCTGCCGTTGTTGTATAAATTATAAGATTGTTATAATCCAAAAAATTTGGAGTCGTTAAAATTTTAAACAATAGATACGTTTTTCCACAACCTGATCTTCCACAAATAACTGACAAAACTTTATTAGATAAATTTGGATGATGATTAAATTTAAGTTTTTTTTATTTAATGGGGGTAGTTCACTCATTTTTTAATAAAAAAATTTTATTTTTTTTTATTTTTTGTTTCTAAAGAAGAAGAAGAAAATTAGACTTCTCTAGCTTCGCGTAGGAGTTTATACCTCCCGAACCAAAAGATCTATCATAATCTCTTCACCTCCAAAATTTATTTCTTGTCCTTTCTCATCAGTGATTCTAATGTTAATGTTGTTAACAGTTTTTCTTGTAATAGGGAAATATATTAATATATACATTTACATATACATTTAATCTATAACCAATGGGTACAGTAAAAGCTGGAAAACTGAATATTGAATTTGACAATTTACCATTTATATATCCTCCTTCAATAATGTCACAATGTACAACAATTGAATTTATTTCAGTTATTTTTGGAATCTTCTCACCTAAATGATAACCTTGACTATAGGTTTGTTTATTAAATCCTAATAGCTTTGACAATGATCTATCATGATTAAAATCAACTTGATGATTTTCGTCTAAAGTAAGAGAAAATTTATTAATTGCCGGTTCAACTGCAAAATGTAATTGTTTCTTATCTTTAAATGGTATACCTAAATGTCTCTTAATTTCATTTGATATTGATTCAACTTCGTAAGAACCAGGAAGAAAAGTTAGTACTTTCCACGTTTTGCCTTTATCAGTAGAATATCTAAATTGATCATTCACATCTTTGATAACGTTTTGAATAGTGTTAAATGTAGAGAAACTAGTCAATGCAATTTGATAATTTTTATTTTGTTCCAAATGTAGAATGGGTTCTAAATTACAAGTGTGTGATGAAGTAGTTGTTATAATTTTTAACGTCGTACTAAATTTTGATGAACCCAAAATCTCTGTCAAATTTTCTAAATGATTATTAATTTTGTCTAAATCTGCTGATGATAATTCTCTCGAAGACATTTTTTAGTTAAAATTTTGAATAAATATTATAGATAAAAATCATAGATAAAAATCATAGATAAAAATTAGAAACAACATATTTCAGCTACACTTTTATAATCCTCTTCATTTAGAATCTTCTTTTCTAACAGTCTTTTCAATATAGCATGAATTTCATTGAAACTAGAATTATGTCCTTCTTTTATTGCAGATATTAAAATATTTAATTTATTTAGTAATTCTTGTGGATCATCTGGTAAAAATATGGTTGTTTCTGTTTTCTGTTTTTCAGATAAACCTTTCCCTACTTTAACTCCCGTTGATAATAAATTTTCTAATTGTTTATAACGTCTAAGAGATTTTACTGCACCAACTCTGTCTAACATAGCTTTATATTTTATGAGATCTTCTACAGCATAATTATTTAAATCTGCTCCTCTTAAAATATTAACAAAATTTCTATCTAAATTAAAAGGAGATTTATCTGGTGAAAAAATTATACCTCGAAAAGGTTGTGGAAATATTTCTTTTTGACCGAGATAAAATCTAGGTATTGTTTTTCCATCTATAAATGAAATAGAATGTTCAAATTGCATAGATTTTGGTAATTTCTTATTAATGTTTGATTCTAGTAATCCATAGTCATCTAATATAGTTTTGTGCTCTGAATCTGTTATATCAATTTGTTTATCATTATTTGTACTTTCTTTTTCAAGAGTTTTAAATGGTTTCATAGTTTTTTCAAAATCAGTTTTTACTTGTTCGGTTTGCTGCATTTTTTCAAACATATCAGATTGAATACCAGCTTTTATCATTCTATGTTGAAGATGATTTTCTTTCATAATATTTCTTTGTTTTATTAACTCTTCTAATTGTTTTATTCTTTTAAAATTATCAGATCTAATTTCATCCATTTTTAAAATGTAATATTTGAATTTTGTGGTAACATTGGAATACAGCAAAAACATCTTACTGTACAAATTATTTTTTTATTGCTTTGTTGTCTGACATCTTTTCGTTTAAAGTTTTCTCGTTTTAAGTTTTGTTTAATAAAGTTTTGTTTAATAAAGTTTTGCTTAAATTTTCGCTTAAAGTTTTTAGCTCTTCTAAAAAAATTTTGTCATTTTCTTCATTAGAAATTTTACCATCACTAAAAGTTTTACCATCACTCGAAATTTTGCCATCCTGTCTATTCTTATCATCAACTTTTTCGGACTGTAATTGAAAGGTTTGATTTACTTCATTAGCTATTTGATCAAATTTTTCAATCTCATCTAACGTAATAACATTATCATCACATACTCTTTGAAAGTAGTAATGCAATTTGTCATAGACTTCTTTAATATGTAAATGCTTAGTTTTTAATGATTTTCGTTTCTTAGTTATTAAAGATTTATCTAACATTGTAACAAGTGAAGTTGCAAAAACACCCGTACCTGTTAAAGCTGTAGCAACTACTGGAATTACTAAAACACCTGAAGATATAACAATAGTGAGAGCGCCTAAACTTATTGTTAAGAATATGCCAATTCCTTGTGTTACATTCTTAACTTTACTCCATCTCTTTCTTAATTTTTTATAATGCTCTAATCTTAATAATAATTGAGATTCCTTATCTTTCATATAACGTACTCTATCTTTGTGTTTTGCAATATCCATTTCATATGATAATGAAGGATATATTCTTGCGGTTTCTTCCATTTTTGTTTCTTCCATTTTTAAAGAAATATTTTTAGTCACATGTTATATTTTAAAAACCTAAAAGATGGCTAAAATTCATGAATTTGAGATTCTCAACTTTTATGATTTTTTCGGTGTCCTGGAACGGTCATGATTTAAGCGAGAAAATTGTAATTCTCAAATTTTGAGATTCATAACTTTTATGATTTTCGGTGTCCTGGAACGGTCATGATTTTGGGAGCAAAATGTCATAATCACAAATTTTGAGATTTTGAAAAATTTGAAAATTGGGTATTTTGAGACCGGCTAAATTTTTGAAATTTTGTTTTTTTGAAAATTTGTCACTACCTAAATTTTCCCCCTTCGGCCTTCGGCCACGTGAAATTTGAAGTCTACTAAAACTTTTGAAATTTTGATTTTTTGAAAATTTTGAAAAACCCGCAAAAGTGTGACATCCGGCGCAAGCGAAGCGAAGCAAAGCGAAGCGAAGCGTCGCGCCGGATGTCACACTATATACTACTCATTTCACCTATCTTACAAACAGTGATATGGTTATAACTTATTTTATACTTTACCTATCTTGTAAACAGTGAGATGATTCTAACATTAATTCAAACTTTACATTCATCAACTTTATTTCTAACTTTACAAACGTCAACTTTATTTCTAACTTTGCAAACTCTAACACGACATGGGTATAACTTTATTTCTAACTTTACAAACAGTGAAGTGATTCTAACTTCATTTACATTTCACCTATCTTACAAACAGTGATATGGTTATAATTTATTTCATACTTTACCTATCTTGTAAACAGTGAGATGATTCTAACATTAATCCAAACTTTACATTCATCAACTTTATTTCTAACTTTACAAACGTCAACTTTATTTTTAACTTTGCAAACAGTGAAGTGATTTTAACTTCATGTACATTTCACCTATCTTACAAAATGATTAAAATTTTTACTTCTGTCTAATGAGTGAGAATTCCATCTTTATGTCAAAAGAAAAACAACACAGTGTGCACATGATATGTTATTCATCATCACAACCGATTTTCATCACAGCCACATGCAGTTAATACTGATGGTAGCAGAAAACAAAGTTTTTATATCTCACATCACCGGAGAAAACAAAGTCACTGATATGCAGGGAGAAAACAAAGTCACTCATGTGCAGGGAGAAAACAACGTCAGGAAAACCAGTTGATATGTCAGTCATGATATGAAGTGATCAGGAGTTGGACGCATGTTACAAGGCACTGACTCACAACGCCCCATAGAAAACGCCATGGAGTAAAAAGCAAAACATCAACCACAACAGAGAGGAAGCATTCATCATCAGACATCGCCGGACGGAGGAGGAGAAAGTTTCTGTCTCTTGGGTGGAGGAGGATGAGTGTCTGGATGGCCGTACGGTAATGAGTGATTAGGACTCATCCAGCATCGCTTGTCTTCCCAAGCTGAGAGACCTCGTTTCCTAAACGTCGTTGTTCTGACTTGATGCGACTGTGATTTTAAAATGGTCATTTCTACTTTTTTAATTTGAAGAGAATCTAAGGCATCTTGATAGTCCCTATGTGTCATTTTCCTAACGATTGACTTCGAGATGCCTTCCGCCCGTTTTATAGAAAGCTCTGAGGATTTTAGCTTCATGGAGTACATCTTGGGGCAAAGCAAGATCATCTCCTCTATCTGTTTGCCGGAACACTCATCCTTGAAGCAGCCAAGCTTCGCTTTATTTGAGGTAGAGTAAAGCGGATGGTCAGTGGGATAGTTGGAACTATCAAACTTGGGTGCTAAATATTTTAAAATGTCGTCCTGCTTGACTTGGCTAGTGGTTGTCAAAGCTAGGAAGAAGCTGTCTGTATCACCTCCTACTGATTCCACACGTTGGAGAAGTGGACATGTCTTAAAAGTGTGGTAAAATAACTTATACATTTCTAACTTGGAGTGATCCAAGACAGCTTGACCGACATAAATGGGCTTACAAAGTTCTACTTTAGATTTTAACATTTTAAAACCAGTGATGTCTTCGGAAATGACATCATGGTGGCAAAACATTGGTGAGCGACATAACTTGATACTCGTTTCCGGATCTGTTACGATGCGATAGTCCATGCGCTTTCGTACATCCTCCATGGTTTTACCAAAGAGGGCATTATTCTTAAATTTAAAGAAGTCCTTTTCGAAAGGATTCTTGGATTCAGCCCGTTTCTTGCTATTAAAGTCTATATACGGTTTTAGAAAGGGCTTTTGCCTAAACTGGATAGCGCGATGGACTTTATCAAGTTGCATCCCCATACCTAGATAGAATTTGAGGATGGAATAGTGTACGATGTAATGCTGCTTGTTCAATTGGGTGAGCAACAACTTCCTAGTGGCTTTATACTTTAAGTCATTTTCGGCCTCATACTGCTTATTGTGTTCTTCCATAAAAGGAGAGAACATATCTGGACTGACTATGCCAGATTCGGGTGCGAGAGGAAAATCAACGGTCCTATTCTTAATGCAGTCTGGATAGATGAGGTCGACTTCAAATAAATAACCTATGTCGGCCTCATCTCCCAGTGCCATGATGTGTGCTGGATTGGAGAAGTGTTCAATGTCATGGGGCTCTACCCATTGGAAGTCAGACTGTGGCAAAGGCTTGGAGAGTGCACTCCCATACAAATTATTTTGGTCTATGTACATTAAATGCGTGGTCGATCCTATGTCTTGGGTGCTGTTGACAACATGTTTGTTGACAAATGTCAAGCCACCCCTAATACCACGTTCAAATAACGTGTACATTTCTGAATCTTGCAGTAAATGAATGCTCTCTTTCGTCATCTTGAAGGCTGACTGATAGCACAGACCCGGCAGACTAACAAAACGAACGGGGTCTAAGGCGTCCTGTTCTAATGTGACTTTCTTAAAAGTCTCAAACACGTCAGCCAACAGATAGACGTCTAATTTTAAGTAGGCAAGCATGTAGTCACCAAACGTGCGACACCTAAATTCTAACCATGCTTGCTCTGCATGCCTATAATCATCCAGCGAACAGTCCTCACCCGTCAAATCATTTTTAAATTTATCGATGGAAGGAAGGGATGTTTTTTTTCAATGTATCCATTGAACTAAAATAACTATAAGGAAACACCCCTTTCCGTCGTATCAGACTGTCACTTATGTTGGGATAGTCTTTCCTTAAATGTTGAGTGAGGGGAAGTGTTTCTAAATTATTAGCCAACGCGGCTAAGGAAGAAGACATAAACTGGAAACTGTCTAGAAACTTTATATCATAGAAGACAGGCTTCCCCTCATTCGTCTTATCGACTTGGACTTCAGCAGTGATGCACATAAATTTTTCCTTACTTTGTGCAATCACTTTGGATGACCAGGACTTCATTTTACCGAATCCATGGCGAATGATGATGTGAGCATCATAACATTTAAAGTTATGAAAGATGACGGGGAGCGTTCGCCGTTTGAGCCTAAGTCTCATATTGCATTTACTGCATAAGGCAGACCTAAATTTACCACTGAGATGGCAATGGTCCCTCACTTTCTTATGTTGCTGATCATCAAAGGATGAACAGCAGCGGGGACATTCCGTGGTCCTATTAAACTTGATTTTATCGGCTTCTGTGAAGCACATGGGTTTCCTAGTTAGCTCCGTTTCATAGCGTTGATGAAAACGGGCTTTCCTATCTAAAAAGTTGAGGAAGTTTTCAACACACTCCTCGCCTTGCCACACATGCATCTTATTTTGATTCCTATAATATGGATGCCAAACTTCATAGCAGGCAATGGCTGCTGGCTCATGACTTATATCTTCTTGTTCAATATAACATTCAATGTCCGCATAGATGGTACATATGGGACTGAGCTCATTGCCGTTTTCTTCATACCTATAAAATTTATCTTTTGGCATGACTTCCATTTGAAGTTTACCCCGAGAGCACCACTCGTAATGCTCTTCAAAAAATGGTTTTGACCTAAAGCGCCGTGTGCAGCGATCACAGTAATAATGTTTGCTATCATAACTTTGTTGGTGGCGATACAACTTTGAAATTTTGGGAATGCATCAATAATGCCATTCTGGGTGGTTGTCGCTATACACTAGGAGAAGATTGACAACCCGGTCGAAGTTACTTTGGCGATTATTATACCTAACACCCTTCAGAACTTTTTTCCAGAGATGGATGACAATCTTAATATTATTCAATTTTTCAAATTTGGCGATGCCTTTAAAGTCTAATGTATTGACATCTAACCCATCAAACCTAAGCTCATCCTCCCATTCACGATACTTGGTGATTCGTTCACGATTTATACCTATGTCATTATAGTGAAGAATGGAGAGGACGGCATACTTGAAACACTGGGACTGACACTCTACATTGATGACAGCCTTTTTGTCAGCCAGTGATTTGGGGAGGGTGAAACAACCACTCCCCTGTAAATTTTCTAAAAGATTTATTTTGATGTCTACCTTCTCTATCCCATCAAAGACCAGACCGCTGTCTCTTTCATTAAATTTATTTAAGTTGCTGACGAGATAGGTCGCATGTCTCTCTACCCACTCGTTTACATCACCTATGAGATCAGCAGCACAGGCTATCCTAATGGTCACAGTGGACTCTACTTCTCCCGTGCTACTGTCTACCTTATTGAAACGAGCAGTGAGATAGAACATGCCCTTAAGTAAAAATCTATCTAATCTCGCCAACATTTGATGAATTAAGCCTATATGATTCATCAAGAAAGGGTGAATGTCCTGCACAGCTTCAGAGCTTTCTAACTGATAATCGCGAACGAGCCTCTCAAGGGAAAACTTGCTCAGCCTTAGAGTGACGTTGTTGTCAGTGTAAAGCTCAGTGGGATGAGTGTGACAGAGTGTGTGCGAAGAAAGAACAAACTCTGTAGGAATGGTCTTCTGACACGAAGAACAGGAAAAGCCGACGTGCGATGAAGGATGCTTCCTACCTTTTGTTGTCGGTGGTTGCCTCACACTGCCACAGGAACCGCCTTCGATGTGGACTCGCAAGTTGGTGCTGTTGTAGAACGTGCGTCCACAACCTTCACACTTGGGCCGTTGAGGGATCGGTCGGCGTTTTCCTCCCCTGCAGGCATGGCCAGCGGTGTGACGCCTCAAACTGTAGGCTGAGGCGAAGACCCTGTCACACCGCTGGCATCGAAAGTCCTCCTCTTCGACTTCCATCTCCCTCTCCTCTCCCACTATCTCTAACTCCTCCTGCTCCAACAATCTCCACCGACTTGACGGAGAGGAGAGGGAGGTCGACCGCTGCAGGTGGTGGTGGCGATGCAGGGATGATGATGGGACGGGAGGGAACGTCGCCGTCCAGGAGGTAGGCCGCCAGATCTGTTGAGAAAAAGAGAAAAGAGATTAGTAACATGATCAACATTTCAAGTTTGAAGTCTTAGCCCCCTATTTCCCAATCACGATTACTTACCATCTAAGGACTGTAACTCCGGCAGCAAGGATGGGCGCGGATGAGGCAGGAGAGGGACACGAGCCGAGGGTGGAAGGGTCCTGGGCTTTGGTGTCGGTGGGATGTGATGACGAGGAGCAGGGACTGGCGCAGGGACAGGCGCAGGTACCGGAGCTGGTGGCGGTGGAGGTGGGGCGATAACGATGCCCGAGAAAGGGGTCGCAGCTTGGGCGGAGGTAGATGAGCGGGAAGGTAGGGCCGGAAATTCAGCTTCGAATCTCCGCCTCGCGGCTTCTTCCCACTTCTTCTTCTTCGCCATATCTGTAGAGAGAAAAGAGAGATTAGATAATGAGACAAGGATGATGCAGAATTTCTGAAACATTATAAACATGAAATGGTAAAGATACTTACACTTGCCAAGCCGCTCATAGGCTTCCCCGATTGCTCCTTGGGGGACGGGTTCCCCGTTACGAATACATTCATGCACTGAAAAAGAATGACGGCAAAGATGAGCAGAGGTAAATTTGGAGTCGGTTTAAACATGAACAAAATAAGGGAGGGGCTCTTGATTTTAATGAGGATGTCTACCCTAATGATGTTAGTAATAGAGTCAACCTTGATACAAATACTTACATTGCTCGATGGTGGCTTTCTCCATCTCAGGAGCAATTCGATAATTTTCAATTTTTGTAAACTCCATGACAGATAGTCGATTGCAGATTACGTCAGTAGATTTCAATCACTGAAAAGGAAAGATGAAAGTCGTTTCATTTGCCTAGTCAACGTTTGGGAACAATCATTGAAGTGACATATAATGAGTTACATCTCACTCTACTCCATATCATAAAGACTAACCTTTGTCGAATGGCTGAAGTACTCTGACCTGGCGAGAGAAAGCATCACGTTGAGTATGAAGTCGAACGCCCAACATGAGCAACGGCTCAGAGGTTTCGGTCTAACAAACGACGAACAACCCGTGCAACGCAATCCCTCTACGGCAGTACCCGCCGTCCCGAAGGAACGCTCGAGCAAAGGAGGTATTACAGCGATGATATGTTTTATGAGCAGAAGATGTGATAGCAAGAGACTATTCAACTTGATAGCAAGTCAAAACAACCTGATAGCAGGAGCTCACCGACACTCACCTTGTGAAAGATAAATGTGAAGGACAGAGCTGGTGCACTGACTTTTATAAGATTTTCCTAAGCGGTGAATGGATCAGACCTCTCGTCCAATCACAGACGAGCTAGAGTTCCCGATGTGCGCACGCACATTTGTAACGCGTTATTGAAATCGTCCTAGGCAAAATGATGTTTAGCAATAGACTCAACCATGGCGCCTGAAGTCAATACATTGAAACATGATGATTGTACGATTAGTTTTCATCAAGAGTGCTTCGGAGGCTTAATACAAGATTAGATCCTTGAGTTTCAAAGGGAGGAGACAGAATTAGAAGCATGCTTAGACTACACACAAGAAATATTTACGGAGTTGATATCTTATTTCAAAGACAGTCGCATCAAGGCTCACTTAATTGCACATGTCAATTACACTCATTTTTCAGAAGGTGAAGTAGCGGAAAGTGTTGACTTTCAATTTCGTTCCTACGGGCAAGAATATGTTACTGATGCTTCTGAGTTTTATACACGACATCTGCGGAAGATTATTTCTCGGATGGACAACTTTCACGGTTACGGCGATCATTTGCTTCTGAATAAAATAAACCATATTGTCATTGCTATTAGTAAAGTGGGTTTCAATGATGTTAAATCAAAGACCAAATAAATTATTTTTTCATGACACTTGTGTTGTGCTTAACTTTCTAGCGCTGTTGTAAACACTGTTTTCATATAACATTCTAAGCTCTCATTGCAGTAGAAAACTGCTTTTAGTAAACCTGATGAAGCTAATCTAGCAGTCATGAAGTTTGAATTTTCTAATAAGGGAACATTTGCCAACTGTCTCCAATAAAACTTTCTAACACTGTGAAAGTAAGTTACAAGACAATCTACACTGTGCAGTAAAACCTTTTCGATAAAACTTTCTAGTGCTGTGATGAGTTCGGTCAGTCATACAACGTCAATGATTAAACTTTATTTTCACAAACATGCGTCGCGGTAAATTATTTGACTACACTAACTTTGCAATTCATGATACAGTTTCTGACTAGACTTACGAATACAACTTCAATGATCAAACTTTCTAACTATACATCATCCTGTGTAGCAGTAAAACTTTTACAAACCATGATACACTTTCTGACGACACTCATGAATAAACGTCATGATCAAACTTTATTTTCTCAAACGGGTGTCGCGGTAATATTATTTGACTACACTAACTTTGCTTTTACAAACCATGATACAGTTTCTGACGACACTCACGAATAAACGTCATGATCAAACTTTATTTTCTCAAACGGGTGTCGCGGTAATATTATTTGACTACACTAACTTTGCTTTTACAAACCATGATACAGTTTCTGACGACACTCACGAATAAACGTCAATGATTAAACTTTATTTTCACAAACATGCGTCGCGGTAAAGAACTAGTTGACTACACTAACTTTGCTTTTACAAACCATGATACAGTTTCTGACGACACTCACGAATAAACGTCATGATCAAACTTTCTAACTATACATCAACCTGTGCTGCAGTAAAACCTTTGTACAACATGATAAAGTTTCTGACGACACCGACAAGAGCTTGTTCACTAGCGAAGAGAGAAATCTGTGATGTGTTGCGTGTGGCGCATGAATGTCCTCCCTTCATTCCTTCATCATTTCGTCTCCGTGATAGAGACAAGAAGAACTGATGGTTCATTCTCGCATGCTTGGCCAACTGTCGGGAGACAAGTGCAATGGAGATTTTATGAGGTAACCTGTGGCAGATAGCTAAATGTCGCCCTGTCGGTCAGAGTACAACGTTGAGACGAAAGGCAACCACTTGCAAACATGACGCAGAGAGGTTTCACAAGGATTACCATTGCCCACGTCCCGTGCAGTACTCATCGCTACGGACTTCACCGCCGTCTCGAAAGAACGCCCGCCCACAGGAAGTATCACACCGAAAATCTCCGTGACTTGCACAGTCCATGACTTGATCGCCAGACATGAAAACCGGTGGAGTTATCTACAGGAGGTTGGCAGACTTTGATCAGCTTGATAGCAAGCCGTAGAGAGTTTGATTCACCTGCGTTTTGCAATGGAGATGTTTAGAGGCCACCCATGACAAGATAGCTAAGACTCAACCGATTGGCGTTCAAAGTGCTACGTTGAGAACTGTGTCAAATGCCCAACAGGAGACATGACTTGCCCCAGCGGTTTCGGTCTAAACTATGACACACTCCCTTGCCACACTTATCACTACGGCATCGTCCGCCGTCCCGAAGGAACACCCTGTCAGTGGAATATTACAGCAAAACTCTCCGTGTCTTGCTCGCTTTCAGTGAAAAGCTGCTTATACCATGAGAAGACTGGCTCAGACATCATTAAAAATCCTTTCAATGACTTCAGCAGGGTCGAAAAGCCCAGAAAACCTCCAAAACTAGTGAATTTAAATTTTTCAACTTTTTAGCACTACTAATGAAATTTTATAAGTAGTCTATCACTTAGAGCAGGTCAATAGCAACCGAATCTTTTTCGAATCAAGTCAAACGGACTTGTAGAAGCAAAGTTACAAGCCTTTAAAGTTTTGGAGTCTTTTACGGCCTGGAGACGAAGGCCACCTCCAGGGGAACCTCTAAGTCTGACGCCTTAGCTGACTTCAGCAAAGGAGTTCACCTACCCTAACCCAGTCGGGAGGAGAACTGACTTCCACAAGCCGAGTTTCCAATTATATAGTGTTTGGCGATCAGCTGATGACGTAATACCCATCATTCAAACACTAAAAACCCGTCTATCTCTGATTCTAGTGCTCCGATGGAGCTAGAAATTCGCCATTTCCATGTAGAATTTGACGCTGAATCCGAATCTGCCCTCCGTTTTCCCACCCGATGCTTCGTTTGGGCTCTACAGCCCACAACCATCGCAAAAATTCCAACTCGGAAAAATGATGAAAAATTTTCAATGACGTCTCACCTCTAAACGAAGGCAGATAGGAACAAGCCATGTTTTCCACTGAATGTGTCTCACTCCCAGCTTTCAAATGAGCTATTGCACGACTTTCTACCATCTCTAACACCAAAGTTGGAAGATCGCTGCCGAGGGGGGGGGTCAGAACTTTTTCTCTCCGATTGAGTTGGGAGGAAGTTCCTAGACCCAACATTGACCAAAACGTCCGAATCTGGCCTCCGTTTTCCCTTCCAAGGTCTCCTTCTGCCCGAAAAACGACTTTTCTCATCCCAAAACCTCCAACACCTGACTTTTCCAACTCTGACGGTTTCCTGCCATTTTCCTCCCTAAACCCAAGAAAATTAGTCCAAACTGAGCTTTCCACTGCATTTTTCTCATTCTCAGCTTTCAAATGAGCTATTGCACGACTTTCTACGATCTCTAACACCAAAGTTGGAAGATCGCTGCCGAGGGGGGGGTCAGAACTTTTTCTCTCCAATGTTGCTAGAAACATCCTTCCTAACCCAAAATTGGCCAAAAATTCCGAATTTGCACTCCATTTTCCCTTCCGAGGTCTCCTTCTGCCCGAAAAACGACTTTTCTCATCCCAAAACCTCCAACACCTGACTTTTCCAACTCTGACGGGTTTCCTGCCATTTTCCTCCCTAAACCCAAAAAAATTAGACCAAACTGAGCTTTCCACTGCATTTATCTCACTCTTAGCTTTCAAATGAGCTATTGCACGACTTTCTACGATCTCTCACACCAAAGTTGGAAGTTTGGCAGGAGGGAGGGGGACGTCCTCAAACCTTTTTCTCTCCAATGTCGCTGGAAACATCCTTCCTAACCCAAAATTTCACGTAGAGTCCGAATCTGCACTCCGTTTTCCCATCCGAGGTCTCCTTCTGTCCGAAAAACGACTTTTCTCATCCCAAAATATCCAACACCCGCCTTTTCCTCACTCTATCCCTCACACATTCCTACCGCCTTCCTTCCTTCCAGAGGGGAGGTAGGGACCTGTTTCCTCCTCTCGGACCCATTCCTCCCAACACATCCTTGGCGAACTCCCTCACCTTCCTTCCAGAGGGGGGGGCTGAGTCAGCATGATGACTCAGCATTTCACATTTTGCACTTGATTTTGCCATGGGGTTACTACTCGCGCACCATCATGGTATGGATAATCTTTTCGCGTAGTTCCGCTTCAGTCATTCTAGGAAATGCCTGGGCCCCGATTCTATATAAATCATCTGCAAAATCCCTAACCGACTCTGCTGAACGACGTGTTCTAGAATCATGAGCTGTCTCCGCTTCCACGGCAGTCCTAAAGAGTGAAAATCGATTGCTCAAATCCGCGACAATCTCACGATATGTGTGTGTCCCTGCCTTATCTATAACAATCTCATTGGCCCTACCCACGGTTTTTACAACCAAAACGCGTAATTTCTTCTCGTCAGAAAGGTCAGCCGAGAGAAATTCAAATGACTTAACCCATCTCTGAAAATCGATTTGACCGTTAAACTTTTGCAGCTGAGACAAATCATCTGGAATTTTCTCTTTCTTGGTGCTTTTCTGATTTTCCATTAAGTGCTCTAGACGACTGGTCAATTCCCCAATCCCTTGTTCAACCTTGCCTATTTTTTTATAAATGCAATCAACATTTGAACTACGTGGCGTAAGAGGTGGCATGGAGTGGGTTGGAACTTCATTATCCAAAAGTGGGAAACCACGGACAGCGTCAGGTTGTGTATTCGAAAAAAACAACCTACTGTCGCCAGTTTCAAATAAGTCAACACTTGCACTAAAAGCCATTTCTCAATTTGGTATGGGTTTTAACCGCTGCCACCAGTGTAACAGACCGAGCTATGAGAGACCCTTAACCCAATTGATTACTACAGTAAGAAACCTACCAGTCTCCGTATCACGATCCGGTTACTCCAAGTTCACCACGTCGAATCCTTTATGATGTGGACGAGCACCGGACAGCCACGCGAACGTCACACGAAGATGCGCCTGGTTAGTTATTAACCCTGCCCTACCAGTTACTAGGTATTATAGGTAATACCCTAACTCGAATAAATCTGCGGGTATTACCCAGGGAATCCCGGTCAACTCGGTACCAAGAAAAAAAAATTCTCAGCATTATTTTAAATTGTTATATTCTGATGTAATTTTGTTCCCTCATTACGAAAATAACATTCATTAGCGCTGATTTTTATTAGTTGAACGTAGAAATGCATTTTTCCTGCAAAAAAGTATGCATTTCACTACATACATCAAACGAAAAAATGCATTTTCAATTGTAGAATAATGATTTCGGATATTTAGTGTTTTGTTTATATGAACTATTTTAATGTTAGATGTACATGTGTAAATATTTGATGTATCGTTTCGAGAGCCAATCGTTCGATTGAGTTTTATTACTGCGACGCGGATCCGTTCTGAAACTAAATTACGAAATTACGAAATATCAAGCAAAGCGCTTTTCTTTAGGAAATTTGCATTGCTTTCATTCAGTTTTTGTATAGAATAAAATTTTATGGGACTATTTACACTCATTTTTGAAGCATTGATTATTATGATTCTAATAATACTTTTGTTTGAATTAAGAGATGCCATTTAATAGCGGCAATTTAAATTAAGTCTAACGATCATGGTTGCTATGCTCTGATTGGTCAGTAGCCTATCCATTCACATGCAGTACATCTGTTATGATTTTTAATGTCTAAGTTACGTCCATCACTTGCTGTCTAACTGCTAAGGTACTGTGGTCATTACTTTCGTGAACATTGTCAAACTTATATTCATATCAGTGCCCATTTCATTTTATCCAGACAAGGCTTTATTTTTAACTCAAGAGGAATAACTTTGCTGAGGCGTTGCTCGGATTATTCGATGGGGGTAGTCTTGGTAATGTTATATCATGACACGCAGGCCACAATAGACAGGACTCTTTTAAGTTTGCATACTACGTAGCATCCTCATTGTAAGCAACATTGCAATGTGATCTGGTCTTCAATATTTGCGAAATATTTCTGCTTTTAGGCTGAAATATATGAATCTCATGATAAGTGCATCCATTCATTGCTCTCGCAGGAAGAGAACTTAAACATTCTCTCTCTATCAATAGTCATCTAAAATGGATTGAAACATGCATTTTGCAGTATCCCAGATTTTGTAATAAACGCATGATAAATGTAGCCTTGTCGCCTTACTTGACATGGTAAAGAGATTGAAACAGTGAATGACAGTCCACTGCTCGATTTGCAGCTGAAAAACAACTCATCAATAGAAATTAATAATAGGCTAACACTATGTATTACCGTGAAATGTAGCAATTAAATGAATTTATTCCACTGTATGGCTGTAGTTTCATAATTTTAAGTCTTATGGGTAAGCAATGTCTTTAATATTCATGAGATGAAATCTTTGTGTGAACTTTCATCCAATCTGAGTTTCATTTTAGTTTCTTCATTAATGTGGTTCTCAAACAAAGAAAAATGGGATTTCTTTTATCTCTTCATAAAATGCTTCTGTCACAGCTCGAAAACAAGAAGAGGCCACCGAACTCGCCGTACTCCATTTGATTGGATGTAAAATGCAAGCACTTGATTTTTCAAAGTCATATTCAAATGATTAATATGCTTGAATTGGCTTTTGTCCCTTTCCGAAAGAATGACTGTGCAGCTAAAATAAATTAATTTTACTTCAGATGAGCGATATCCTGAAATTGCAAAATTTCATGCGAAACTGTGCTATGAATGCAGCCGTGTAATTGCTAGACGTTGCAATTCAATATCTTCAAGATCCTGGTAAGTGTTCACAGAAAGAATGATAGTAAACGGATATAAGGATGGTATAACATGTCAATTATGTATTGTCATATGAGTGTATGATTTAAGTCCTGATGACCTGGACTTTTCAGGTCCCTTCAGTCGCAGTGCAACCTAAATATAGTTTCTGATGCCATGATTAAATAGTTAGATTAGACGTCGTGCACATAATGCCAGGCCAGGCAAACTTCAATGGATTGTGCGCACCCAGCTTGTAATTTCATGTGTGTATATCACTGTCATCGTTCACCATCATGCTAAATGTGCATAGGAAGGATCGGCATTAGTTCGATTGGCGTTGGCCTCTCATATTTGAATGCATGCTTTCTGTATGTTTCGACATCATAATCTGCCTTCCTATCTCTCTCTGCTTCGATGCTACAATGATCAAAACTACAATGAAAAACTTTATGACAATTTCGAATTTGTGGATATGATGTTTGAAATCGAGTATTACTTCCGAAAATGCATCAATCATCCCGCATACAAATGTATAAATGGTATGCTTCATGAAATCATCAATCAATACGAATTTCATCGTGATGAAGTGCAACATTTAAAGTTTAAGAGCGTTATTACTGGTAATCATTATTGACATAGATGCATCAAAATCATATCAGCTTAATCCTTATCCTGAAACCTCGGCGACATCTTGCCTTCATTTTAAATCTTCTCAGCAGCATCATCAGGAGTGGAGAAGTCTCACATCGTCCAACCCTCAACAGAAGAGTAAAGGAAGAAGTTAAAAGGAAAAAGTAAAATTAAGTCAGCAGCATCATCACGTAAGTAGTAAGAAAACGGCGAACACTCGATCGGCGCCCCCCCTCTGGAACGACAGAGTGTCGTGGTCGGCCGCCGTGGTGCTTCGAGTCTGACTCCCCCCCTCTGGAACGACAGAGTGTCGTGGTGGACTTGGGCGACCGCCAGGTTTTGTCTTGAGGCTATAGTGTGTGATGTTTTTCGTGCAATCTGCTGAATGTTGGGTTGAAAATGGGCTGTTTCGAGTGGAAGCAGTGCTCGGATGTGAAAACGGAGGCCAGATTCGGATTCAGCGTGAAATTCTGCATCGGTATGGCGACTTTCAAGTCAATCGGAGAGAAAAATTTTCGCTGACGTCCCCCCCCCCCCGGCACCGACCTTCCAACTTTGCTTCCAGTGGACGGATTTTGTCGTGCGATAGCTCGTTTGAAAGCTAAGAGTGAGACAAATTCAGTGAATTAAACGGCTTGTTCCTATCTGTCTTCGTTTAGATGTGAGACGCCATTTAAGATTTTGGGACATTGGCGAAAAACGACAGAGTTAGAGTTTTGGACGTTTTGGGCTGTAGCTTCAAAACGAAGCATTGGATGGGAAAACGGATTTCAGATTTGGAATCAGCGTCAAATTCTCTATCAACATGGTGAGTTTCAAGTCAATCGGAGAGAAAAAATTTTCAACATTTTTCGAAAAAGTTAGAATTTGGGACGTTTTGGTCTGTAGCGCCAAAACGAAGCATCGGATGGGAAAACGGAGGCCAGATTCGGATTCAGCGTGAAATTCTGCATCGGTATGGTGAATTTGAAAGCAATCGGAGAGAAAAAATTTTCGCTGACGTCCCCCCCTCTTATCGATTGCATATTCACCGGGTATATAAGAACGGGATCGGGAGAGGAATTTCACTAAGTTGAGAAACTGACTACAGGTAAGTCGTTTCTCTTGAGTTCCGATATCGGACTTCTGACTTTCCATTGCTGATATCAGCTAAGGTGTCAGACTTATAGGTTAGTCAGTATAGCATGACTGACCATTTGACGATAGTAGGCCGAAATCTTCAAACGGCTATAACTTTGCTTCTACAAGTCCTTTAGACTTGATTCAAAAACATTCGACAGCGTTTGCTATGCTGAAGGTGACAGACTACTTATAAACGTTTTATGAGTAGTACTAAAATACTGAAAAATTTAAATTCATATTTAATGATAATAATTAAAGTTTTTGAATAAAAAGCAGTCGTTTATGAGTCTCTGTGACTTGGGTCGTTTCCTCTTGTAAATAACTCCACCGGTTTTCATGTCAAAACTGGGACCCGGATACCAACACAGTGATATGACGCACGCTCTGTCCGATCGAGGTTGGATTTGTGGGTCGAGGCCTTGGAGCTGGGATAAGATCCCCCCTGAGTAATGCCTGTAACGGATTCAAGAGCTTAACACCCAAACGGTTGCTGGCTTGCTATCAAATGTTTGGTAACTTAGTCTTTCAATGCATATTAGCAAGTAGTATCCTACAAACACTTGCTGTCAAATTTTACTCTATCTTTACAGAATTATCATGACAAAACCGAGTAACGCTAAGATGTGGGTTGGCAAGTGCAGTTGTGGCAAGATTGCCAGAGGTAGTGAGCTGAAGAAGCATTTAAAAGAAAAAGAGGGGACGATGGGCCATTAGAGGAAAGTGATGTTGAGGTTGTGTGTGTCTTGTCGGAAATGTGTGATGGGGGATGAGAAGGAATTTATCAAGGCGCATTTACAGTGTGAGAGTGGGAACATCGGAGAGAACGGGTTCAAGACGTGCTTTGAGGGAGAGTTGTTGGAAAGGGAAGAGGTGAGGAAGGCGGTGGCAACGATTCAGGACGTGATTGGGGAGAAAGTGGTGAGGAATGCGAGTGATGGGAGTTCGAGTGAGGAAGTTGAGTTGAGAGCGAAAATGAAGAAGGATGATGTTGATTTGGATGCGGTGATGGAAGATTTGTTTGGGGATATAGCGGATTTGAAGGAAGAGTGGGAGGGGTAGGAAGTGGCTAAGCCGATGGCAGCGTCATCGCCACGGCAGCAAGAGGCGTATGATACGGAGGTATTTGTGAGGATGAAGGATCGTGTGATGGCTTTGGAAAGTAATAATAGAAAAGTTTTGAAGGAGAATGAAGAGCTGAGGGTGAAGGTTGAGGGGTATAGGGCAACGAGGGAAGAGTTGGAGAGCTTGAGAAAGAAGGAGAAGGAATGGATGGCGGAAAGGAGCGAGTTGATGAGGAAGGCAGGTTTGGTGGAGAGTTTGCAGGCGAGTGTGTCGAGGAAGGATGAAGAGATAGAGCGGATGCGAAGCGTGGTGAAGGAGACGGAGGAGGTGAAGGCTATTAATAAGAGGTTGTCGGGTGAAGTGGAGCGACTGCATGAGCGTTTGAAGTGTCGAAAAAGGAGAGTATATGAAGTTCATCTTCCCCTCTTTGAGAATAATATATTTGATGTCCCCACAATCTCCAGCGATTTGAATGAAACACAGTTGTGTTACGAGGGGGATGGAGTTCGCTGCCTCCACATGACGATGAACATCAATGGAGAGCTTGATGACTTCGTCGTCAGAAAAGTTAGAAAGAAGGTTCCCAGTAAGTGCATTCAACATAATCATTTTTGTAGCTCATCTAATCTCCTATTATTTTCCTTTCATAGTGTTTGCAGTAGTAGTGTCGGTGGACGGAGAACGACCCATGGGCTCTTTTAAGGGCCAACCTTCTAATGCAGCTAAAGCGGTCCCAAGCCCGCCACATATCCTCGGATATGGAATGCAGAGGGGAAGAAAAATGATGAATGGAATGAAATGGGAGGACACTCACGCGCCACACGCAACATAACACACTTCTCTCTTCCGTAGTCTAACAAGCTCTTTACACATGGATTGCAGTCGATTGCTATCCCTGTATCAGAAGTGTAAGCTATCTTAATTTTATTTAACACTATTTCATTTACCATTATCACCCATATGAAATGTTATAAGATTTGCAAGTTAGACTAAGCGTGCTACTATTTCCAAATGAAAAAGTATACATGGTTAAATCATCCACTGAAGCCCCATTCAAGTAAGTCAGTATGAAAGCATTCAGGGGGGAATTCAGCCATTTTTTTAAAATGGCGTCAAAAATTATTTTTACAGCATTTTTGCTGACAAATATTGTGACATGCTATGACTGATTTGCATTTCTAAGCAATTTTATCAACGTCTCGCAGTAGATTTATATCAAACAATAATGTATGAACCGTTTTGATGATCCTACAGGTGTAATCCCTTGTATTGGACCCAGTAAACCCCTAAAATACTACTTACTAATATTGAGTAGCAGGAATTAAATGTAATAAAGCTAATCAATTTATTGTATTCTTGTGCATACATACAATAGTACAAAAATACTAGATTTCTGGCCTATGAGAACCTATTTGTGCACATGGATAGTAATAGCCTATTCAACTAGCATCTTTGTAAGCTTATACATGTAGGCCTACTGACCTGATCGAAGCACCGGTATGTGCTGTGTGTAAATTAGTCTTACTGCTTGCTGCTTACGTAAATTAGTTTTGCTTTGTAGGTCTACATCATACGCATATTCATGATCAATTCGGCAATTGCAGGGCTATTTTGTCACTTTTAGGATGTTGATAGTATTAGACTGCATTTACAAACCTGTGGTACCTAAGCATGGATATCTCTGATGATCTCTTTAAGCAAAATCAGAATCACTGTGTCATTCGTCGCGTGAGTCTTTCTCTGTGTAGCACGCACGAGAAAGGTGGTCGACCAGATTTCTATGTTTGGCTTTCTGCATTGCGCTGAATAGATCTGCTTGTTGTTGTCAGTTCACATTTGAATTTTATCGATTGCTACTTGCCAAGCAAACAAGATCATTTCAGCTTTTCACATTTCAACGAAATGGCCACGGCTTCGGTTCATCACCAAAGATTCCTGACTCATGATCAAAACAGAGACAAAGTGTGCATTGTTTGCATGGATAAAGGTGGTTATTCGTTGACTGATATTGTGCTAAAGCGAATGAGGGACTTCTTCATCAGCAACTTTGACCCCGAAGAGCGATGCTGCCCAAATTCCATTTGCAGCAAATGTCGAAGAGATCTATATGATCTCGAGAATGGGAAAAAGACTGTTCATGATTTGCCTGATCCCTACGACTTCGATGACATCCTTCCACACGTGCGTCGCCTTCGTTTGGATGAAAGTCGATATCGTGAGTGCGAAATTTGCAACGTCGCGAGAACAAAGTCCAAGTTGGTCTCCAAGAGGAAGAGAGGACGGCCGTCATCCGATTCTTCCAATAACCAAACGTCAATGTGTGCTGCAGTGAAAATGTGCCTTCATTGCAAAGGCATAATTCATCGTGGGATTTCACACAGGTGCAACTTATACAACTTGCGAAAGAACTTGATTGATATGTGTGAATCCGTCGATGAACGTACGAAAGAGGTGGTGGCCTATAGAGTCATCAGTGACAAGGTGAAGGATGAAAGTGCGAAAAGCATCAAGCTGAAGAGTCCAGGACCATTTCCATTGAAGATCAATGTGAACCCGAAATAGGACACAACGACAGTTTCTTCATCGGACATCAGCAGTAGTAAGTAAAACTCCACTTCTGGATAGCGCAAGATGGCCGCCGTCGCTGACGTCCCCCCCCTCTGGACCGGCAGAGTGTCGTGGTCGGCCGCCGTGGTGTTTTGGTTCTGACGTCCCCCCCCTCTGGAACGGCAGAGTGTCGTGGTGTGCCGGCCACGTGCGTCCGTCAGGTTCGCTGACGTCGTCCTCCCCCCTCTGGCCGACCGTCGTATAGCGCGCGGTGATGTGGTGTCTAGGTTGGCGTGGTGTGGCGGCCAGGCTGGCGTGGTGTGCCGGCCAGGTTGGGAGGGTGGACTGTCGTAGCTCACCTGAAAAATCTTAAGTGTCAGAGTGGCTTTGTATGGGTAAAATTTTGAAAATTTTCCAAAGTGTGGAATTTCGACCTGGGACCGTCACCAAAACATTTTTCATCAAATTTCACTGACCCCCCCCGACAGCAATCTTCTAACTTTGGTTCTAGTGAACGGATTTTGTTCGTTCGGGTTGCATTCGAAAGAGGATGAAAAACTGCTCGACAACATTTTTTGTTGCGAGTCAATCGGAACAGCCGTTCAAAAGTTAGAGCGGTTACAAGATTTTAGGTCGGAGCTCGCTCACCTGAAAAAATCCTAAGTGTCAGAGTGGCTTTGTATGGGTAAAATTTTGAAAATTTTCCAAAGTGTGGAATTTCGACCTGGGACCGTCACCAAAACATTTTTCATCAAATTTCACTGACCACCCCCCCCTCTGGACAGCTAGCTTCGATCTTGGCTTCTAGTGGACGGATTTTGTCGTGCCATAGCTCGTTTGAAACCTAAGAGTGAGACAAATTCAGTGAAAGAAACGGCTTGTTCCTATCTGTCTTCGTTTAGATCTGAGGCGCCATTTAAGATTTTGGGAGACTGTCGAAAAAACGACAGAGTTAGAATTTTGGACGTTTTGGGCTGTAGCGTCAAAACGAGGCATCGGATGGGAAAACGGAGGCCAGATTCGGATTCAGCGTGAAATTCTGCATCAGTATGGTGAGTTTCAAGTCAATCGGAGAGAAAAAGTTTCGCTGACGTCCCCCCCCCGGCACCGATCTTCCAACTTTGGTTCTAGAGATCGTAGAAAGTCGTGCAATAGCTCATTTGAAAGCTAAGAGTGAGACAAATTCACTGAAAGAATCGGCTTGTTCCTATCTGTCTTCGTTTTGATGTGAGACGCCATTTAAGATTTTGGGACATTGGCGAAAAACG
>CAJQUW010012278.1:0-393012 GCA_907163375.1 Prostheceraeus crozeri | reverse complement strand
TTTTTAACTTGTTAAACGGTTGAAACTTTGTTTTATTTCTAAAACACAAATAGCTTAAACTTTATTTCCAACATACACACTGTTGAAACTTTATTTTTAATCTGTAAACTGTTGAAACTATATCTTTCACTTACAAATAGTAGAACGCTAAGTCTAACTTGCAAACTAGTAAATCTTGCGATCTTATTTTAACAAACAGATAAAACTCTATTTCTAACATATACACTATTGAAACTTCATTCTTAACTCGCAAACTATTGAACTTTATTTTTAACTTGTTAACGGTTGAAACTTTATTCTATTTCTAGCATGCAAACAGATAAAACTTTATTCTTAACTTGTAAACTGATGAAACTTCATTTTATTTCTAACATACAAGCTGATAAAACTTTATTGTTAACTTGTAAACTGGTGAAGCTTCATTTTATTTATAACATACAAACAGATAAAACTTTATTCTTAATATACACACACTATTGAAACTTCATTCTTAACTCGCAAACTATTGAAACTTTATTTTTAACTTGTTAACGGTTGAAACTATGTTTTATTTCTAACATACAAACAGATAAACTTTATTTTTAACTTGTAAACGGTTGAAACTTTGTTTTATTTCTAACATAC
Source organism: Prostheceraeus crozeri (assembly GCA_907163375.1). Taxonomy (NCBI): domain Eukaryota; kingdom Metazoa; phylum Platyhelminthes; order Polycladida; family Euryleptidae; genus Prostheceraeus; species Prostheceraeus crozeri. The sequence goes on along the minus strand of CAJQUW010012278.1, from coordinate 392,388 downwards.
AAACAGATAGAACTTTATTCTTAACTTGTAAACTGTTGAAATTTCATTCTATTTCTAACATATAACAGATAGAACTTTATTCGTAACATACGCACTATTGAAACTTTATTCTTAACTTGTAAACTATTGAAACTTTATTTTTAACTTGTAAACGGTTAAAACTTTGTTTTATTTCTATCATGCAAACAGATGAAACTTTATTCTTAATATATACACACTATTGAAACTTCATTCTTAACTTGTAAACTATTGAAACTTTATTTGAACTTGTTAACGGTTGAAACTTTGTTTTATTTCTAACACACAAACAGCTTAAACTTTATTTCAAACATACACACTGTTGAAACTTTATTTTTAATCTGTAAACTGTTGAAACTATATCTTTCACTTACAAATAGTAGAACGCTAAGTCTAACTTGCAAACTAGTAAATCTTGCGATCTTATTTTAACAAACAGATAAAACTCTATTTCTAACATATACACTATTGAAACTTTATTTCTAACTTGTAAACTCTTGAAACTTTATTTTTAACTTGTTAACGGTTGAAACTATGTTTTATTTCTAACATACAAACAGATAAACTTTATTTTTAACTTGTAAACGGTTGAAACTTTGTTTTATTTCTAACATACAAACAGATAAAACTTTATTCTTAACTTGTAAACTGTTGAAATTTCATTCTATTTCTAACATATAAACAGATAGAACTTTATTCGTAACATACGCACTATTGAAACTTTATTCTTAACTTGTAAACTATTGAAACTTTATTTTTAACTTGTAAACGGTTAAAACTTTGTTTTATTTCTATCATACAAACAGATGAAACTTTATTCTTAATATATACACACTATTGAAACTTCATTCTTAAGTTGTAAACTATTGAAACTTTATTTTTAACTTGTTAACGGTTGAAACTTTGTTTTATTTCTAACACACAAACAGCTTAAACTTTATTTCCAACATACACACTGTTGAAACTTTATTTTTAATCTGTAAACTGTTGAAACTATATCTTTCACTTACAAATAGTAGAACGCTAAGTCTAACTTGCAAACTAGTAAATCTTGCGATCTTATTTTAACAAACAGATAAAACTCTATTTCTAACATATACACTATTGAAACTTTATTTCTAACTTGTAAACTCTTGAAACTTTATTTTTAACTTGTTAACGGTTGAAACTTTATTCTATTTCTAACATGCAAACAGATAAAACTTTATTCTTAACTTGTAAACTGATGAAACTTCATTTTATTTCTAACATACAAGCTGATAAAACTTTATTGTTAACTTGTAAACTGGTGAAGCTTCATTTTATTTATAACATACAAACAGATAAAACTTTATTTTTAACTTGTTAACGGTTGAAACTATGTTTTATTTCTAACATACAAACAGATAAAACTTTATTTTTAACTTGTAAACGGTTGAAACTTTGTTTTATTTCTAACATACAAACAGATAGAACTTTATTCTTAACTTGTAAACTGGTGAACCTTCATTTTATTTCTAACTTGTAAACTCTTGAAACTTCATTTTGATATACAATCAGCTAAAACTTTATTTAAAATTAATTTCTAACTTGTAAACTCTTGAAACAGTTATAATTTTATTTTTAACTTGTAGACTGTTGAAACTTTATTTCTAACTGGTAAACTGTTGAAATGATATCTTTCATTTACAAATAGTAGAACACTTTGTCCAACTTGTAAACTAGTAAATCTTGTTCGCCATCGAATCTAACTATTTAAATCTTCATCATGGAAATCAATGTTCCACAGTCGGAGTAAAAGTTTGAGATGATACACTCCTGGCAAACTAACTCATGAAGTAGCTTTGCTGCAATACATTTCTATCTGTAAACATATGATAATGTTAAAGTGAATCTAAAACTTTTCAGCTTATTAATTGTTCATCGTTGCATCAACGCTTTAACACGTGAACAGTTATAATTTATTTTTAATTTACACTTAGTCTAACTTGTAAACTAGTAAATCTTGCGATCTTATTTTTACAAACAGTTACACCTTTATTTCTAACATATACACTATTGAAACTTTATTTCTAACTTGTAAACTCTTGAAACTTTATTTTGATATACAAACAGCTAAAACTTAATTTCTAACTTGTAAACTCTTGAAACAGTTATAATTTTATTTTTAATTTACACTTAGTCTAACTTGTAAACTAGTAAATCTTGCGATCTTATTTTACAAACAGTTACACCTTTATTTCTAACGCATACACTATTGAAACTTTATTTCTAACTTGTAAATCTTAAAACATTTCATATGGGCGATGATGATAGATGAAATAGTGTCAAATAAAATTAAGATAGCTTACACTTCTGATACAGGGATAGCAATCGACTGCGATCCATGTGTAAAGAGCTTGTTAGACTAAGAAAGAGAGAAGTGTGTTATGTTGCGTGTGGCGCGTGAGTGTCCTCCCATTTCATTCCATTCATCAATTCGTCTCATTGATAGAGACAGGTAGAACTCATGGTTCTCATAACGTATGCAATGGAAAGTTTTAGGAAACCTTCGACAGTTGGCTAAATGTCGCCCTGGCGCGAATGCATACTACGTTGAGACAGAGGCAATCACTTGCAAACATGACGCAGAGAGGTTTAACAAGATTGACCATTGCCGAATGTCCCTTGCGGTATACATAGCTACGGGTTTCACCGCCGCCCTTTACAGGAACGCCCGTCGAAAGGAAGTATTACACCGAACTTCATTTGCAACGTTCAAGTTGACTGATAGCAGATTCAACTTAATGATAGTATTCGCCAGTCTAAAGACTGCCCAGGGCAAAGCGCATTGAAGGCTCTATCATGTCTTGCCCCATAGTGGCCGATTATACGGTAGTGTGTTAATAGATTTCAATCACTGAAAAGGGAAGATGAGAATCATTTCATTTGTCTCATCAACGTTTATCATGGGAGCAATCATTGAAGGGACATCTAATGAATTACATTTCACTCTACTCCATATCATAAAGACTAACCTTTGTCGAATGGCTGAAGTACTCTGACCTGGCGAAAGAAAGCGTCACGTTGAGTATGAAGTCGAACGCCCAACATGAGCAACGGCTCAGAGGTTTCGGTCTAACAAACGACGAACAACCCGTGCAACACAATCCCTCTACGGCAGTACCCGCCGTCCCGAAGGAACGCTCGAGCAAAGGAGGTATTACAGCGATGATGTGCTTTATGAGTAGAAGTGAATCTCTTGATAGCAAGAGACTATTCAACTAGATAGCAAGTCAAAAATAACCTGATAGCAGGACAAATGTATAGTCAGTAATTTACACTTAGTGAGGAATGATAGATTTGAGTGTAGTGAGTGGCACTCGATCCCGTCGACAGCCCGAAGGCCTTGTACTGATCACTAGGGAAGTGAGAGATCTTCCCCGATACCCGCTCTTTACAGCTGAAGACATCATTGTCACTGCCCCGAAGTGGTAACAGCAACGCCGAGTCAAAGGTAGTGAACAGTAGCTGGGATCTAACCCCTCAAAGCTGCCTTAGTCTTAGTTAAATTTGAAATCTGATAGCAGATTTGAACTCAGCATACTTGAAAACCTTGAGGAAACATCCCAAGTTATTGCTTTGATCTGCTTGATAGCAAGCCGTAGAGAGCTTGATTCACCAGCGTTTTGCAATGGAGATGTTTAGAGGCCACCCATGACAAGATAGCTAAGACTCAACCGATTGGCGTTCAAAGTGCTACGTTGAGAGCTGTGTCAAATGCCCAACATGAGACATGAGTTGTCCCAGCGGTTACGGTCTTAAATATGACACATTCCCTTGCCACACTTATCACTACGGCATCGTCCGCCGTCCCGAAGGAACACCCTGTCAGTGGAATATTACAGCAAAACTCTCCGTGTCTTGCTCGCTTTCAGTGAAAAGCCGCTTATACCATGAGAAGACTGGCTCAGACATCATTAAAAATGCTTTCATTGACTTCAGCAGGGTCGAAAACCCCAGAAAACCTCCAAAACTAGTGAATTTAAAATTTTCAACTTTTTAGCACTACTTATGAAATTTTATAAGTAGTCCATCACTTAGGGCAGGTCAATAGCGACCGAACCTTTTTTGAATCAAGTCAAACGGACTTGTAGAAGCAAAGTTACGAGCCTTTAAAGTTTTGGAGTCTTTTATGGCCTGGAGACGAAGGCCATCTCCTGGCGAACCTCTAAGTCTGACGGCTTAGCTGATATCAGCAATGAAATTTTCTAAGTCGGTTTCTTACAGAAACTTGGAATTTGGAATGTCCGAAGCTATCATCGGAGCTCAGAGAGACGACCTACCTCTGACAATCGTTCTCCTCTAAATGACAAGTCTCCGTCGGTTCCCAGCTTATATAGTGTGTGGCGATCAGCTGATGACGTAATACCCATCATCCAAACACTAAAAATCCCGTCTATCTCCGGTTCTAGTGCTCCGATTGAGCTGGAAATACACCATTTCCATGTAGAATTTGACGCTGAATCCGAATCTGGCCTCCGTTTTCCCATCCGATGCTTCGTTTTGGCTCTACAGTAGGCAGCCATCGCAAAAATTCTAACTCGTTTTTCCGAAAAATGTTGAAAATTTTTCTCGCCGATGACTTGAAACTCTCCGATTGACATGAAACTCACCATACAGATAAAGAATCTGACGCTGATTCCAAATCTGAAATCCGTTTTCCAATCCGATGCTTCGTTTTGAAGCTAGAGCCCAAAACGTCCCAAATTCTAACTCTGTCGTTTTTCGCCAATGTCCCAAAATCTTAAATGGCATCTCACTTCTAAACGAAGACAGATAGGAACAAGCCGATTCTTTCACTGAATTTGTCTCACTCTTAGCTTTCAAACGAGCTATCGCACGACAAAATCCGTCCACTGGAAGCCAAAATCGAAGCAAGCTGTCCAGAGGGGGGGGACGTCAGTGAAATTTCAAAATTTGATGAAAAATGTTTTGGTGACGGTCCCAGGTCGAAATTCTACACTTTGGAAAATTTTCAAAATTTTACCCATACAAACTCACTCTGACACTTAGGATTTTTTCAGGTAAGCGAGCTCCGACCTAAAATCTTGTAACCGCTCTAACTTTTGAACGGCTGCTCCGATTGACTCGCAACGAAAAATGCGGTCGAGCAGTGTTTCATCCTCTTTCCAATGCAACTCGAACGAACAAAATCCGTCCACTAGAACCAAAGTTAGAACAAAGGGGGGGGACGTCAGTGAAATTTCAAAATTTGATGAAAAATGTTTTGGTGACGGTCCCAGGTCGAAATTCTACACTTTGGAAAATTTTTAATTTTTCCCATACAAAGTCACTCTGACACTTAGGATTTTTTCAGGTGAGCTCCGACCTAAAATCTTGTAACCGCTCTAACTTTTGAACGGCTGCTCCGATTGACTCGCAACGAAAAATGCGGTCGAGCAGTGTTTCATCCTCTTTCCAATGCAAGTCGAACGAACAAAATCCGTCCACTAGAACCAAAGTTAGAACAAAGGGGGGGGACGTCAGTGAAATTTCAAAATTTGATGAAAAATGTTTTGGTGACGGTCCCAGGTCGAAATTCTACACTTTGGAAAATTTTTAATTTTTCCCATACAAAGTCACTCTGACACTTAGGATTTTTTCAGGTAAGCGAGCTCCGACCTAAAATCTTGTAACCGCTCTAACTTTTGAACGGCTGCTCCGATTGACTCGCAACGAAAAATGCGGTCGAGCAGTGTTTCATCCTCTTTCCAATGCAAGTCGAACGAACAAAATCCGTCCACTAGAACCAAAGTTAGAACAAAGGGGGGGGACGTCAGTGAAATTTCAAAATTTGATGAAAAATGTTTTGGTGACGGTCCCAGGTCGAAATTCTACACTTTGGAAAATTTTCAAAATTTTACCCATACAAACTCACTCTGACACTTAGGATTTTTTCAGGTAAGCGAGCTCCGACCTAAAATCTTGTAACCGCTCTAACTTTTGAACGGCTGCTCCGATTGACTCGCAACGAAAAATGCGGTCGAGCAGTGTTTCATCCTCTTTCCAATGCAAGTCGAACGAACAAAATCCGTCCACTAGAACCAAAGTTAGAAGAAAGGGGGGGGGACGTCAGTGAAAATTTTTTTTTTCTCTCCGATTTCGCTGGAAACATGCTTCCTAACCCAAAATTTCACGCTGATTCCAAATCTGAAATCCGTTTTCCCATCCGATGCTTCGTTTTGAAGCTAGAGCCCAAAACGTCCCAAATTCTAACTCTGTCGTTTTTTGCCAATGTCCCAAAATCTTAAATGGTGTCTCACATCTAAACGAAGACAGATAGGAACAAGCCGATTCTTTCATTGAATTTGTCTCACTCTTAGCTTTCAAACGAGCTATCGCACGCCAAAATCCGTCCACTGGAAGCCAAAATCGAAGCAAGCTGTCCAGAGGGGGGGGACGTCAGCGAAAAATTTTTTCTCTCCGATTTGGCTGGAAACGTCCTTCCTAACCCAAAATTTCACGTAGATTCCGAATCTGGCCTCCGTTTTCTCATCCGATGCTTCGTTTGGGCGCTACACACCAAAACGTCCCAAATTCTAACTCTGTCGTTTTTTCGAAAAATGTTGAAAATTTTTTCTCTCCGATTGACTTGAAACTCACCATACAGATAAAGAATTTCACGCTGATTCCAAATCTGAAATCCGTTTTCCCATCCGATGCTTCGTTTTGAAGCTAGAGCCCAAAACGTCCCAAATTCTAACTCTGTCGTTTTTCACCAATGTCCCAAAATCTTAAATGGTGTCTCACATCTAAACGAAGACAGATAGGAACAAGCCGATTCTTTCATTGAATTTGTCTCACTCTTAGCTTTCAAACGAGCTATCGCACGACAAAATCCATCCACTGGAAGCCAAAATCGAAGCAAGCTGTCCAGAGGGGGGGGGGACGTCAGCGAAAAATTTTTTCTCTCCGATTGCTTTCAAATTCACCATACAGATGCAGAATTTCACGCTGAATCCGAATCTGGCCTCCGTTTTCTCATCCGAGGCTTCGTTTGGGCCCTACACACCAAAACGTCCCACATTTTAACTCTGCCAAAATTTTGAAGAAACAGTTTTTCTCGCCGATTGAGCTGGAAATCACACCACAGATGCAGAATTTTACGCTGAATCCGAATCTGGCAGCCATTTCACCATCCACGACAACCTAGACGGTCGCCCATGTCAACCTAGACGGTCGCCCACGTCAACCTAGACGGTCGCCCACGTCAACCTGGACGGTCGCCCAAGTCAACCAGGCGGTCGGACCAACTCACTCGAGTCTCACACTCTGTCGTTGCAGAGGGGGGGGGACGTCAGCGAACATGTTGTGAACCAACCTGGCCGGCACACCACGACAGACCACAACCTCTGTCGTTCCAGAGGGGGGGGGAGGGGGGGGCGCGCTGTGTTTATTCTGGACCTTTTGTTACTACTGATTTATTCAAATGCAAAACAGCATCAAGCCATGAAATTAATGAAATTCTTATTTTATTGATATGATAATCAATAAATGTTCACCTTCGTTACATCTAATTCATCTCTGTGTGAGTAGGAGCCAAATACCCAACTTGCCCCATTCTCCCCTATACCATATAGTAGGGATGTGTCGACTCAAAAATCTGTCTGTATATCGTGAAGATTTTTGTATGAAAAGATTCAGTTTTTGCGAAGATTGCATTCCCGTGGTCCAAAAAATTATTTGAGGAGTTTTAAAAAGTCAAAATTTTGCCAATTTATATACTACCGACATGACTCTCCTATATAAGTAGTATGAAACAAGTTGGATATCAAGAGGAATGAATATTTGCTAGCAAGCATCCTAACTGAGCGGAAAGAAATCTGATTATCAAGGGAATTTCATGATTCGTATTGTAATGGAAGTCGTCATATTATTCGCGCTTTCTTGGCTGAAATTTCATATTTTTTAATTCATTTTCACCGGCATGATTTTATGATTCTGAATAGTGATGTGGACCCATTTGCATCTTTCAAAGTTATTTGAAATCATTGTCCTTGATTATGTGATTTTGCTCTGCCAGTGGCAGGTTGCCTGTGACATGATCACGCTTAAGAAAATGCTTTTGAGGTGGAACATGAAAGTAGTAGGAACCTATCGAATTGCTAATTAAACAAACATTAAATCTCCAAGGCTGTCATGAGACTGAGATTCTGTAAAATACCATCATTCCTTCTGCATTACAATTATGATCAATCAATTCCTCTACCTAATATACTTACACTATGTGGTATACGCAAGACTCTTTTCAGCTAACATCAGCAAAGCAGACAATGAAATTTGATGTCATGTCTATAATGTCTTTTGCTGAAATATCGATGAAAGCAGTTTACGGTTGTTAATCCAAAGAATGAAAAAACTCAAAGTGTGAAACGTAAGTGCGTAGCTGCACATGATAAGATGTACCTACTGTCGAGCACAAAAACATCGTGTTTAACAAAACTGAGGCCGTTTAGAAATAACACATAAACTAAAGTCATATACAAAATACAATACATATGCAATAATCAATCAATTTGTAAATTACTGGATATGAAAATTACATACAAATTGATACAAAATTTTCATTCAATTTGAAATTAACATTTGATGCGAAATTCTCGTATGTTTGCAGAGATCTGGTATGTTTTTCATACAAATGCACACTCACTTCTGTGCGTGATATGTATGTAGCGATACAAACTTCGTTGAAGAAATTTCTTTGTGATCCACTTAAATTATACATATAAAGTTATAGATCATGTGAAAGCGCTTGATCCGTAGTTTTAACCCGACTATAATTCATGACTACATTTACATTGATTTGGAATATTTTTTCATATAGCTTTTGTCCTACAAAAATTGTCTTCTGACCGATGCACATTTCGCAACGTAGAAAAGATGTTTTTACGTTTCTTACACGACGAAATACATCATTTGTGAGTCTAGTTGTCACATCAAAAGAAAAAATCAACTATAGATCATCACAATTGAGGAATTGTGAATTCAAAAAAATTACCTGTGTGCTTTCGAGCAGACTTTTGATTTTCCTCAAAATTTCAAATTGTTGGAAGCCACATTTTATCCGGATCTCATGAAAACTCACAGAAGTAGCGAGAACCATAATGCAATCATGCATGCGAAGTTGTGTTTGAAAAATAAATGATTATCATTTTCAAAAATCTCGTAAAACGGCCAAAATGTCCATCTGACCGAGATCATCGGTCAGAAGACACCTGGTAATATATAGTGCAGATACAAAACTTGTAAAAATACTCTTTTGCTGTGGTCGCCACTATGATTTTCGGATTCAGCTTGCAAAATGGAGCATATATGCAAATTTTCAAAGAAAACGAAGTTGCAAAATTGAAAAGACAAAAATGCTCAAAATGATGATATATGAAATGGATTCACCCGACAACTACAAACAACTAAAATTAAAACAAGTCAACAGCTTAAATTTATGACTTTTCATTTTGTGTGGGAATGAAAAGATATATCTACCATGTAAACAGCAGGAAGGAAAAATCAACTTTTCAGTCCCACAGGAACTGAACTTTAAAATCCACTTTCCACTCGGAATCACAAGTTTAACTTTTCCTTCCGCAGCTAACTTTTCTATGAAAACTCCTATAAAGGACAACTCATAGAAGTCTATAAGCAAGTTATGATTAGCTAGAGACTACCAAGATATCGATACAGTCCCTTGATTTGCTCATTCATAGATTTCGCGATACAGCCATCAATTTCATAATGAACAATAGACATCTATGAAGCACAAAATGAAAAGCTACATTCTTTCAAGAAGAAATAAACGTTTCCTCCTTTAGCTATGTGTCCGTCCCTCGCTGTACTTGGGCTGTACAAACATAGCTGCGGGAGGAAAAGCTGATATTTCTTCTCTTAAGAAAATAGCTATCTAATCAAGATGAAAATAGCAAGCGAAGCTACTTCTTTGCACTCTTCTTTGTAATTCAATGGAATTTCAAAGTCTGATGATAATGGCTTCTCTGAAACGCAAACTACTGTTGTTAGTGTCTGATGACAAAAAATCTTTGTGGAGAAAGGAAAGAGTATTGCTGATGGAAAGCAAAATTGTTAGCGTTTGAAACCGCCTGAATCTTCATCTGTGATGCATTCTTTTATTCTTGCATCACAGAATTTTATTCTATTTATAGTTCCTACATAAAATTGATGAAGTTTGATGCATTTTGCTTCATACACAACTGCTGACCTGAAACAAAGCTTGTTGTCAGATGTGTGCATAACACAGTTATTTAATGAGCGCGTTTCAGGTGTTTTTATAGCTTTTAATTTCCATCTTGAGCAATATTATTAAATTATGCTGCTTAAAGAGACTTGTATTTTACAGCCGCAATTTGGCAGTGAATTTGGCATCTCTTCGTATCTGCATCTAAATTTGAAATAGGGAAGAGTGCGGCAAGTTGAGTATTGGCTTTCTTTCACATAGATATAAATGATTTTCGGAGACATCTAAAATTTAATAACTGTCATACAATATAGTAGAAATTTCAATAATTGCTTACGTTATTTCACAAAAACCGCATTATCACCAAATAATTTGCGGTGATTTCAATTAATTTAACGTTTCCGTTTATGGGATGATTTGACACTCACTGATATTACTAATGACCTTCATTCTTTGGTTCACACGTATTTGCATACATTCGGTGAACGCAATTACATAACACACGAGGCACAAGATTTGCGACGCTGATGCGGAACAGCACATTGATAAGGCACAATAAGCACATGAATATCACAATCACAGAATTAGATTCATCTGCGCACCCTTCGGCTTCCTAGAAAGGAAGAATTGTATTTAACCTTAATATCGAAATGTCACATCACAGAATTAGACAACTTCTTCCTTTTCGAATGGATAATTCGTGTGTCGCTTGCTATTGGAAATGGCAAATAATAAGCTGTCAGCAGAGGACACCATGAGCCAGTGAGAGATGCGCGCGTGCTGTGATATCACTTCGCGCACACCAAAACACACATCGCATGGCTTCGATTCAATACACTATTCAATGCACTATACAGTCAGCAATGCCGAGGAGAGGATGTGAAATCATCAAGTGAACTAATTGTCGTACGCCTACTACTTTTTTTAATAATGATCGGAAGGGCCAACATTATGGAGAAAACTTGTGCGCAATGATCTGAATTCTTCGAATCTGAAGGAATTGTGGCAAAAACGAAGCACTTTGCTGGAACTCACATTAATCCGCAAGCGACGCACGACTTTTTCCCTATCTCTGTAAGGTATCAGGAATTCCTTTTTTGCCCACTTAATAGGCTCCTCGATGTACCGTCAATTTCGTATTGATCACACTTCTAGCAAACCGAAGCAGATGAACAAAATATTTAATTCTGTGATCACAATATTAATAAGCCCAATGAATATCCGTCGAGAAAAGATAATAAGTTAGACCACATTATTATTTCGAATGATATTCTCTCCGTAAAGTTGTGTGTGATGCCTTTATTGGTAATGGTGATCACTTGATACTCTTCTGCTTTCCTGTGAATTGCATTTCTCTACCAAGGATCACAAGTTGACATAAGCTTTATGATTTTCGCCGGTCAAATATTGATGTGCTGTTTCATCATGCGAATCTGTTCTATTGGTATCATAGAAGTGGATAATAGTACCAGGGATATCTATGATTAATATCTATGGTATTCTAGGGATTGAAAACTCTCAATCTGTGGACGATTAGCGGAGGCCAGATCTGAAATAATTTTTCATAGACTTTGGCAGTCAAATCGAAAACATCTCAGTAAATTTGATGTCTTGCATACTCCGGCAGATCAAGTTCATATTTTGTCAAAAAGACAAATGGTGCGCAAATGCAGCGTTTTGCATTGTGAATCAAATAAACGCACCAGACACAAGAAATCTGTAAAGGCATCAATTTATCGATTTCCCTTGAAGGATGAGATGAAGAACAACTTAAATCGTGGATAAATGTGCTGAAAAATATAATTAAAAGTGAAGTAATAATAAGGAACACGGGAGTCTGCTCATTGCATTGGCCTAAAAATGCACCCAAAAAGAAATGTTGTGGAAAATCTGTCCCAGTCACGTCTCCTTCAGTATTTGAGGAAAGCAACTCTATTGAGAAATTGAACGAACGCAAGCGTGGACGACTTTCAGGCACACGAGGATAATTGGCTGAACAGCGAAATTTTGGTCCAAATGAATTGGAAGATTTTAATGCGCATGATAAATTATCGAATTTCCAGACCTTTAAAAAGGATATTCAAAGCAAAAAGTTCCCAATCGATATCATTATCAAGGGAGATTACGCACTCTTGCTATCCATCAGTAGCGAGCTTGAAACAGACTTCATCATAAAGATCTCTTGCGACTTCTCAACCACTGCAAAACGCATGTTTGAAAATGTCAGGTTACCAAAAAGTTAGAAAACATTATCTGTTTCGTGAAGAAATTTTGAAACGAATGTCATTGATCAAACAATATCTTTGAGAGAAAAATGCAACTTTGAAGAGAGCTCCTCAATTCAAGTAGTGCTGGATATGCTCGAGCTGCTTTGTTATGAAGTAAATGGTCGAAGATGTAATTCATCAATCATGCTGATGCCACTGAATTTATTTATAATAAACAGGACTTGGTACAAAATGCTCAGATCTTATTTTCCTACTCCCAAAACTCTCACAAAAATATTGGTTCTTTCAGCGATATTGGTTTCGAGGCTGAAGCGGCTGAAATATGCGAAACAAGTTTCTCTTTTGGTATGAACAATGTTAGCAAATTGTGTGGAGCTATATTTGATGAAGTGCGCATTTTACCTTCAGTGCGAATGAGAGTTGAACATATTATAGGATACGCTTGTGATAATTCAAAACAAATGGCTCGCAGTGTCCTCGCAATCATGATAAAGCCTCTGTTTACAAAAATCAAAGCCTTTGTTATTCGCCTTGTACCGGTATTCTCACTCAATGCTCAGTTTTTGAGGGATCTTGTAATTACAGCTTTGCGAATTATTTATTCTGTCGGTGGCACGTCCTACTTGATGTCAGATAATCATGCGACGAATCGGACATTTTTTAAATTACTCAGAGGTGATGGTTCGCTATCATTTTGTATTTCTCATCCTGTGGAATCGAACAGATCGTTGTACCTCTTGTTTGATCCCGTACACTTATTGAAATCTATCAGAAACAACTGGATAACTTCCAAATCACAAACTATAGAATTCCAATCCCCTGATTCATCAGAGTTTTGACACGATGGTCTTCTGATCTCCTCGAATTATATGAAAAAGAAAAACAATCTTCCCTTCGCCGAACGAAACTAACATCAAATGCACTGAATACCAATGATTTTGAAAAACAAAATGTTCATTTAGTTTTGAAAGTGTTTGATGATAAAACAATTGCAGCCTTAAGTCAGGAAGGCAAGGAAGAAACAACATGCTTCATTTACCACATCCTCAATATGTGGAAGCAATTAAATAATCGAAGTGTCAGTGCACATCTACATCTGAATGACAATATTCGTGCTCCTGTGTCACATGTTTCTCAGTCGGATTACTTGTCTAAAATGAGTAAATCATTCAAGCAAATTATTCCGAGTCGTGTATCAAGAAGAATGCAAATATTGACCGTCGAAACTACGGAGGCTTTAGATGGACTTACATCCATGTCAAAACATCTTTTGGTTGGAGGTGACAAAGTGAAATATCTGCTGATTGGCCACTTTCAGAGTGACTGTCTTGAAGGCGAGTTCGGATATTACAGAGAAACGTTTGGTGGACTATATTGTATCGCCTTTGAGCAGGTTCTGATTGCTGCCTAATTCCGCCGTGTGAGGATGTTACATGAACTGGATTGCTTAGACAACGGAAAGTATTCTCCGGCATCGAATACGTGCTTTGAATGCAGCAACCTTGATCTCTCTGATGAAGAATGGAAAGCAAATGACCAAGCTCAAAATAAAGTCTGAAAACTACCTCATGTTGTCCGCTCGACATTATTTTCTGTTGCAGGATACATTGGTAAAATGGAAAGCGTACCGATTGATCCCAATCAAATCATGATAATGGTTGGATGATAATGTGATCTGGATGACATCGGCTTTCTGAATGGTTTGAATCGAGGTCTCCTTATATTACCGCCAAAAGAGTCATTTTACTACTGCTTGCTCTCACACAGCTTCTTTTCAACATCCCACAAACATCTTCGTCTGAAGCGTTTCCTGTATTGTCTCACCATTTTACATGACACTTATTTTAATTTTAGAAAAAGGAGGCAATCGTTCACAGATTAGCCACAACCATATTGTCAGGTTTTATTCGCAAAGAAAATGATCAGAAACACGAAGCCGATATTAGGAAACAAAACAAGTTATCCAAATAAGCATTGAAAGAAAGTAAATATGCTACATTATACATGTACATTGTTGTTTATTTAATCTTTTCACCATTATAACATATAAGGAAAGTACTGGGGAATTTGATGAATGCACAATTCACGTATCATTACATATCACAATAATTGCATTTTTGTGTAAACTTCATAACATAAATATAGCTTATTAGTTATTGTTGGAATAACATATTATGATAAATGCAGAAAGTAATAATTAATGCAGGAATATTTAGAAATGATTTTCTGCATTGATAATTGCATCTAGCGATTGAAATATTTTGTGAAAATCTGGCCTCCGCTAATCGTCCACAGGTCGAGAGTTTCCAATCCCTAGAATACCGTAGATATTAATCATAGATATCCCTGATAGTACACTAGAATGGAAGTTTGATATCTTGCCTATGTACAATGATGGCACATGGAAAAATCTATGGTTTGTAGATCACATTCGATCTAAAACATGGTATCATAGTCAAACTATTTGCCAAGTCGGTTGTGGAGGTTGTTGACACCTAATTACAGGATTTTCATGAAGAGAATTGCAAGTTAGATGGCGGCATTGTTTCATGTGAAATAGCCTACTATTCCATGGTTTAATACACTGTGTCTGTTTGTGCCTGTCATTGACAACTATTTTCCACATTTTCAACACTGGAATACGAATTGAAATTTGGTCCACAGAGTCATAATTGAAAGTGGTTGGTGTGCTGTTTGTAAGAACATCTGAAGAATTCACAGATAGAGTCTAATTATTGGATTATTTCTCCTTCAAGCGGCTAAGAAACCTGGCGTTTTTCTGGAATAAACACATTGAAAGTTTCTTTACCGACAATCATTTCTCAAATAAATGAAATGTCGCTGGCACTTTTCAATTAATCATTGAATGACACATGTGATATTTTGGAAGCTGATATTCGAATGCATGTAGAGATTTTGAAAATTATTAAAATTTGCTGAACAGGGGAACCCTTTAAAGTAAAATAAATACTCTAAGATTTCTTGGCCTCTGATTTCAAGCTGGAGTTATGCATGATCTGTAAATCGACATTACAAGTTGCATGATAGTCTGATTAAACTATTGATAGATTATCGGAACGATATTTCAAAATGATGAACGTACAGAACGTTTGAAAAGATTTTCTTCTTTGTCATCTTCTCGGCGCAGCATTTTGTAAATTCACTATTGCTCTTGAGTACATGGTCTTTGGACAAGGGCCAATAATCCAGATCACAAATTGCCTTGATAAATATAAATGCCAATCAGAAAACAAGAAAACCAGTTCGCTCAGTTTGCTTTTTGCCCCAACTAAGTTCCCCCGGAGTGTGCCATAATTTTCATGCAATTTCCATTCTAAGACTTTCTATGGTATTGTTAATTTCTATGATTGGAATGGTCTCTTTTATGATCTAGACACTGTTGACACAATGTGGTTCAAATCTTCAGGCTACCTATAAACCCTTATTCCAAGAACAATGCCCATTAGATATGTGCCAATAACATCAAATGATAAAGGATGATAAGGACTCCTCTCACTAAAGCCTCGATATTTGATAGGTGGAAAGTTTACCCTCGCAAGGAATGGGACAAATTCAATTTTTAAGGGGAAAAATGAAGCGCGAAGTAATAAAGGCAAAGAAAATCTGGGTAGTTAAACTGATGAATTGAACAAACTGTTTATGGGATTTGGTTGGAAAGCACACTGGGAGGCAAAGAAGACAACGCTTATCTCCTTTATTCTCCAATGAAGATCAAAAAGTAACTGTACCAGGTGAAATCAGTGATAATGTAGAACACCCTTATTCAGGGTATACTCAGAAACACGCATAACAGAAGTTTGCTTCATCAAATACAATTCATCGCAGATAAATCGCAAACGTGAACTTGTAGAGTTCTGAATCTGATTGCTGCTCTCTGCCTCTGATGTTATAAATATTACTTTGTGTACCTTACAGAATACTTTGCCGATTGACCTTGGCCCACTGACGATGAGAAAATTCCCGAAACGTTCGGTAATTGTACATTTTTGTTTTACTTAACTTCGACTTTTGGTCAATATAAAGAAGGAGTAATCATAATTTCTTTTTCATGATGAAAACATTGAAATGCAAAAACCTCCTGTTGGCGACGATCACCTACAACGTATTCTTCGATTCATTCTCCACAATTAAGTGACTCCGAAGGAAAGAATTGGGACTTATACCTGAATTTCGAGCTAGAGTTTTTCTTTAAAGACATTCGATAAAAAAAACCTTCAGGCACTGATGGCAGACCCTCAAAAATTTACTCTTCGCTTGCAGATGTTATTGCTAAGCCATTGACGCTCATTCTAATCACACTTTTTTCTGTGACTTGTGATTTCTATTATTTTGAATAAAGACATATTACTACTACTACTACTACTACTACTACTACTACTACTACTACTCTACTAACTGGACAAGTGCCAACAGCATGGAAAACATGCATTATTTCGCTCATTCCCAAAGACATCGCCAGCAGAGATAGATAACTTGCGTTACATATTATTATAATTATTATTTTACTCAGCATTTATCATTTGTAATTTGCAGACTATTTTGCATCGCTCTCTTGGACACGTCAATCTCATTGTCCTATTGTTATTTACATGCTCCGCTATCTATGTATTGTCTGCCGGCATGACTGTGTCTGCCTGCCTCTCACGCACGCTCTAGCCTGCTTGAACGTTTCTCGTCCTTTAAGTCAGCCGATTGTGTATCTTTCAGTTGCTCTACTGATACCACTGACGAAGCCGAACAGGCGCAATATATATATGGTGCTCGAACTTGATCGTTCTCATGGGTTTGAACGGGGCAGAGTGCGCGACATGCGTCGACCTGGTCGCCGCTTTTTACTACCTACTATACTAACTGGACAAGTCCCAACAGCATGGAAAACACGTATTATTTCGCTCATTCCCAAAGACATCGCCAGCAGAGATAGATAACTTGCGTTACACCTCTCTTCTACCTCTGCCAGCAAAGCTATTGGAACGTGCTATATTGGATATCTCAGTTCTTTAATCGACCAGTCTTTTGGCCATGAGCAAGTCGGATTCCGTCGACTCTGTTCTACAACCACTGCTCTAATTAGATAATGCATGAATGGCGTGAGAAGGCAGACGCATATCAAATAAATATAGAAAAATAGACCAATCTGCCAGAAGTAAATTTATTTTCCGCAACGAGTCGAAGCACCCTACTTCGTCGTCAGGCGATAATAAAATGTTGACAAATACATGCATGTATAAGAATGAAAATGATGAAGACAACTCTAGCATTGATGTCTGTGTCAGAGTGACATGGGGACACACTGGTCAAAGATAATCAATGCCGTCCAGTTTTCGAACACAAGAACGTTTCGAAAAAGCTACGTGTCTCTTGATTTTATTCAATTTATTGGCTAAATTAGGAGATGGTTTGTAAATAACACGGACATTGAGACCAGTTCTTCTTATAATACGCGATAGTTTGTGGTTGAATTTATCACTAAGAAAAGGAACTTTGAGCAAAGAACAGTTATTCTTCATCATTTTCATTCTCATACATGCATGTATTTGTCAACATTTTATTATCGCCTGACGACGAAGTAGGGTGCTTCGACACGTTGCGGAAAATAAACTTACTTCTGGCAGATTGGTCTATTTTTCTATATTTAACTGCTCTAATTAACATTTTTGACTCAGCTGCTACAATCAACGATGATAAGTCTTACTTTAGAGTTTGTATTTTAGGTTTCGATCTTTCACATGATTTCGATTCCATTTCTTATGATGCCATTATTAGAAAAACTTGCAGACTTTCAATTTCCAAGTGGGTTTCTACGTTGGCTTCAAAGTTACTTTGAAGATAGAAAAGCAGTATTTAGGCTAGAAAGCACATTGTCCCATGTTATACCAATAAGAAGAGGTGCTTGGACCGAGCTTGTTTTGCTCTTTCATGTGCGATTTTTATCCGGCAACTGAAAACATAGTGTGGTCAAATACGCAAATGATGTGACGCTGGTTTTGCATTTGAAGACACGATCGAATGAAAAAATTCATGAACTAATTGAGGAGAAAATCAAGAACTTCATTCACTGGTCCAGCGCGAAAGATCTTGTGACTAATAACCAGAAATCAAAATTTTCCTTGAGAACCGCAACCCAGCCGATTTATCGAAACCACCGACTATTCCTCAAGTTACAGCAATGAAACTGCTGGGAGTAGTATTCAACAACAAACTGAATTGGGGCACTCATGTTGAATATTTGCGCTGTAAATGTGGACAGACTTCATATCCTTCGCAAATAGAGACCCATGATTCCGCTTGAGGATCTGCATAGAGTGTACGAAGCAATTGTGAGATCAATAATGGAATACTGATGCTCTTTATTTGTGGGACTAAATGACAAGCAGGCAAAGATGTTGAGGAAAATCCATGATCGTGCGCATCGTATTATGTGCAGGGACTACGATATTCAATGTCGGTTGTGTTCTTGTGGTCGAACTATCCTTCATGACCGACGTGTACATATCGCTACTAAGCTGTGGACTCTAATACCGAAAAATGCACTTCATCCACTTCATTCCTGTCTGCCTCCTGTACTCTTACATTCGAAAAAGTTCGTATTCCTCTTTGTCATTGTAGCAT
This sequence comes from Prostheceraeus crozeri, assembly GCA_907163375.1. NCBI lineage: Eukaryota > Metazoa > Platyhelminthes > Polycladida > Euryleptidae > Prostheceraeus > Prostheceraeus crozeri. Next base: position 373,299 of record CAJQUW010012278.1, on the reverse strand, counting down.
CTACGCGAATTCATTTTTCCCCTACATGTACAAACATTTGAATACTTAGTACTTCACTTCTGTAAATTTACTTATTGGAAAAAAAGATTTGATTTACATGTACTTTGAATCACTTTGCATGTCAAGATGTATTTGCTGATTTTTATTTCATCAATAAGAATACACTACAGTTAGCAGGTGATCCAACGTGGCGACAGCAGTATTGCTGACCGGTGACGACGCATCACTGCCGGGCCGGCATACATACGTCGAGACGCCGTCTACAATCAACGTTGACTTCCCGGTACTTCTCTCCAGTGAGAGAGTGGAGGTTTATTTCAGACGTTTTATGCATGTATTTTCAAAAATTTATTAGAGTTGTATTCAGCACCGCTAGGCTATCTCAATGCATTCAAGAATGGATCTATGTGGTGACTGATCGAATGACTGATTACTTATCAAAGTTATCTACCATCAATTTCTAGCTGATGCTTTTTGAACTGCTATATAACAAGTTTTTCTACTGCTATTATAGCAGTAGTAGGATGGACGAGTTGGTAAAAACTGAGATCACCTTTGGAGCAAGCATGCGCCAATTGTATTGTACTGCAATAGAAAGATGTTCTCCGATTTGAACAAATGAAGCACGAAATTTCCCTAGCAGCCGTAGACACTATGTTTCACCCTACAAGGGCTCGTCAATGCGGCCCGGAACTCCTCAAGCAAACTTCAAGTATCTAAAATGGCTGAACAAGCTGAAGGACTGCACAGCAGGCTGCTGTGCGATCATTTATGCTGGTTTTCCCGTGCGACTGATAATCAGAAGGATTACAGAGTGCCAGTTTGCCTCTGCCTTGAATGGGCAGATCTTCTCAGACCTGAACAAAGTAGACACAGAAATTCCTTGGCAGCCATAGATAATGCAATAGTGTTGTATTGTGGGAGCCATTAAATTATTCAAACATCAAAATCAGAGGGGACTCTAGTAGCCCCGGGTATTGAAGCTCAAAATAGCCTCAGCAAAAGGGGGTCGACCGCATTTTCGTATTTTCAATCTGAAATATGAAGGCTTTTCTCATCAAACCACAATGTACTTCCCATCACGGTGAAATGAAAACGCACAAATAATGAATCAATGTTTTTATCACATTTTTTTGGAAGACCTTTTTACCAACGGATTGAACACATGATAATATTACTCAACACAATGCACAATATCTTATAATTTACATAGCTATCTTGTAATCATTGAAAAATGGATAAGAATTGTGGGCATTAGAAATGCTTCGGATTGATATAGATCAGAGAATGACAAAGATCAAAAGTTCTTTTGGTAAAATTTTCCAAAAATAATGCATGCAGATCAGAGACGTAGCGTCTATTGGATGAATTACTTTTCAGTAATTTTAATATTGTACACCTGTTGGCTGTGACCCATTCGGCTCTGGAGTCTGACTAGGCCTATCACTTAAGTGTTTTTAAATGTCAACTTTCATGATTGCAGCAGCAAAAAAAACTACTACATCATAACAAAATCATAACTAAAAAACACTTTGTCTCTGATACGGAATTGATAAACAATGAAATGCTTCAGAAATAATGTTCAAACATCAGTCGGCGAAGACCAATCTGTTACTGTAGGCTTCAGCAATTTAGAAAACTAAAACTAGTCTGAAATGAAGTCAATGAGGATTTTCATGTTCATGGTTTAGTGAAATGCCGATATTCTTCCCATGCGTCACGTGACGTTTGACCTCTCAGCCATGGGTCGTAGCGTTGAGCTGCAACACCAAAATTGACATCAGAGGATGATCTCCGAACCCCGGGTCGGTCAGCGTCGCCTTTCTGAAAGATAAACAGTGACCATTTACAATAACATTATCAGATATACATTGAAAGCATGAGGTTTTATTGCTTGAATCGCATGCGTAAACGCAAACGTATTCAAAATTGTCCACACCACACTGTAAAACACACTGTACACATTGAAATTTGTATATGCTGTGAAGCAGGCTTCTTCAAACGCATAGAGATCGGGTATATCAGAGCTATCGAAGTTGAGAGAGGACATGAGATAACTATGATATCTGATAGCCTGACAGCGGGTCTGACACAAGGGCTCTGTCTCTGCCGTTTGAGATAACTTCTTGCGCAAATGCCGAGTAATCCAGCACATTTACACAATGCAAGATCAATCTGATAGATGTCAATTGGCTGAATATCAATGAAAATGGACCATTAACAACGTCTGAAGAGCGTATGAAAGAAAGTTCTAAAAGTAGATCTTGTGAGGCTTATAAATTTCGTTCCCATTTTTTGCATGCTTTATCTTCTTCATAACGCATTGCAAGCGATGCTGAACAGCATGATATTCCAACGTGCCTCTGAAAGATTCTACAGGCGAATTTGTGATTTCATCTTCATTGGCCAGTCATGTTGGTGCTTTTCAAAAATTGATTATTCTATTGAATAAGTTTTTTTCTTGAACACAGAATATGCCGTACTGATGCCATAAAACACTAATTTTCATTGCTTATCAGTTTATCAGATATAATAGTGTTCTATTCATCAAACTTTTCAGGACCAGGTATCCACAAAAACTAATGTCATTCCAATTATGGTTCACAGATGCGATGACGAAAACTAAAAGAGAAAAATCCGGTCTATCGGTCAGATTAGTGCACGCGTCCACTTAAAGTTTTCATCAAAACATTGTAAGTTTTTCTCTAAGGAGTCCTTTAACAGATTTACAAAATCTGTCATCATTTCTGTCGCATTCATGGATGCCTATGATTTGAATTCAGGTTGCAGCAGTTATAAAGTTTATAAAGTTTTTCTGCTAAGCTGCTTCTTAATAATTGTGCGTGCTTTCATTGATTTAATTAATTTCGAGGCTGCTTTCAAATAGCAGGGCCCCGCTTGGGTGAGTTTGAAGTTCAGGAATAGGGGCCAAAACGCGAATCCTTACCAAAGTTCCTGCTGATGACCTCAATTGCACATTTTTTCAATTAGGTAATCTGTTGTAGTTGTTATTTCTTTTAACCTGTAGGGAACGCCACATGGGTCCTTTTGAGGGATCAAATTCTTTTCACTTATCCTTATCTTCTACTTCATCTTCTCCTCAATCAAAGCATTAAATTTCATTCTGACGCAATTGACATATAAAAGCGACCAGACCTGCAGATTAAGTTCTGTCAATACATACCCGGTCTAAGCAATTTTCGCAATTACTACACTGCCCAACACACAGTGTGGCAGACAGGCAGGAGTTCTCGAGTAAGTCATCAATTTTTTTCTTTCTCTACTTATATTTACACAGTACTTTTTTTTCATTACCTACCATTTGAATATTTTCAACATCTACATTTGTGTTTTATTCTTATTTTTCACATTGGTTTTACTTACTGAATAGTTTGATTTGTGATTTAATTCATTATTAATTGTGTTTCGCCTAAGGTTAGCCCTTGCTAGTTTGATACACTTTTTGGAGATATATTATGTCCTCTCTGTACTAAGATAGCAAGGATAGCCGGCAATCCGACCTGTATGTTCAAACGTTGTCAGCTGGTTCGAACTAGCGACGTTAGAGCAAGAGGACATTATTTAGCATACCACAAACCACAGCACCACCGGTCAGAGGAACGGATTTATTTCTATATAATTATTGTTGAGTCGTTTAATCAAATCAGTCGGTTAATAAAATCATTTATTTCTGAGTGACCTCCAGTAGTGTGTAAAGCCTAACGAATAGAACAGATGACACTAAACAAGCAGGGAAGCAATATAGCAATTTTAGGACGATGCGTATACAATATTGAAAATACAGAGCGAGCGAAGCGAAAAATGTTCGGAGCACAACGGAAGGGTCACCTTTGCTGGCGGCTGAAAAAAGAAAACATGCCTCCAACGACAAAAAATGTGAGTAACTTGGTTGGGCATGTATTCCGATGGCGGTTACAGTCTACAGATCATGGGGAGAAGAAGCCCTAAGCACATTCTCTCGGGTTGCTTCCAGACTCTCCACACAAAACTTAGCGACTTTTTCTGAAGTACGGGAGGCCATCAAGAATAAAATGTCAATCGCTTTGATGCGCCACAATGCCCGAGCACTACTTTCTTTGAATATAACGGAGATTGGCAGGCATGAATTGATTCTGGCTGGGGCACCGCGTTGCCTTGACTCTTGATTTCTTTTGGTTCTCTTTTGTATTTTCTGTATCACATACTTTTAGGTATAGCATTTGATATTTCAGGATTTATGTCTAGAAAGATACAGTGTCTTTTTTAAGAAATTTGTTGTTTGTAAGAAAAGAAATATACGTGATATCTATTTCAAAAACGCTAAATATAAAAAAAATTGATGTCGAAAACAATTTCGTCTAAATGACTGTGTCAACAATTCTACCTCTCTCAAACAATTTACTAGGTTCAACATATTACCAGCAACGTACACAGTAGTGTGCCTCCTCCATAAATGCGTGATAAAAGAATCTATCCGCTGTAATTTTCCACAGGTGCACTGATTATGTGCAACATTATGAAGTCCCTATTACCAATGAATCCCGCACTAATTACGTCTAAACAATTGTGCAAACTGATGATGATCATCAAGAATACGACTTATATAAATGTATTTCTATTTTCTAATGACAGAAAGCTCCTTTTTTTAAAGATAGCAATGTCTTGCTTCACACATAATATGCTTGCATGTAGGCAATTGGTGGTTCGCTTCATAAACTCTTTTGCGATTTTTTAATGACAATAAATCTCGAGAAAATTGATTGTAAATGGATTCCTTTGAGAGCATTTATTTCAGAAGGTTGGCAAATAGAGAGATTTTTCAATTCGCTCAAGAGCTCAATGTATGCTTTCATAGTTCTCTTACTTTTTTTCTTACGGAGAGTTGGAATCGGACCAGATTTCTCAGCCTGGCATATCTTATTTCAACTCAGTAACCATTTGAATGTAATCGTCAATTGTGCTCAAATAGTTTATCAACATCATATTTTAAGATCCAATCAAAGATTTATTGCTAAGCACTAAGGCGCATTTACATGTGTGATCTAGTTGGCGTTTAGCCGGCAACTTAGTCAGCTAAGTCCAATATTATTTAGTACTTTAGCAAGCTAATTGCCATCTCCTCGGCAACTCAATAAGTTAAGTCCACCCCCTTTATGACTCTGTTAAATATTCTTTGATGTTTGATGGCAAGTGAAGAGGTTCGATTTATACCCTGGTTTTCGAAAAATTTTCTAGCATGCTATTACTAAAAACAATTATGAATATTTGGATAATTTGGAAGTATTTAGGACAATTTCTTCTATGATTATATATAATGTTAGGTCAAAAGTTAGTGAAGCAGTTGAGAATTCTTGCCGATCAGATTGAGTGCGGATGTATTAACGGATGCAGTTGATGTGCTTACTTTACTACTTATAAAATGAAGTGCCAGTATTCCCATTACAACTATCCCTGCAAGGTGTATTTCGCTATGAAGATTCTAATATTGCCATTGGCTTTTATTTTTATTGTCTCACGTGTAGACAGCATAGAATGCGACTAATTCCAATCTGTTTATAGCAGTTTCTTCTTGATAGGGAAGAGTCAAGAATAATTTGATCTAATCTTACTTATTTTATGATGCTATTAATTTCAACTTAAGTGATCATCTTCAGGAAAAAGGAATTTTAACATTGACTATGAATGGAATAAACTATTGAATTGATTATATTTTGAATCATAGGTATCAGAAAAAGAGAAAATCCCTGTAGCTGTTCAGTTCATGTTTGTTGTCAATGATCAACCAAATACAACAATTGTTGGCCGTTATTCTCGACAATACTTTCTTCGAGTTTCAAGGCAATTTTAAACCAACAAGTAACAACAAACATGAACTGAACAGCTACAGGGTTTTTCTCTTTTTCTGATACTTATGATTCAAAATTTACTTCCCCTACGTACCACTAATTTTTCAGTCAGGTCATTGTTTTCTATGTTACTGGTACTATGTAACCCAGTACTACCTGCCTCATACATATCTCTATCACCCATTTCCTATATCATCCCTTCCATGTCATATTTTTATGATATCATTGTACGAAAAAATGTTGAATCTTCTGTTTAAGTCAATGTTAAAATTCCTATTTCCTGAAAATGATCACTGAGTAGTGATTGAAATTGATAGCTTTGTAATATGAATGAAATAACATCAAATTATTCTTGACTCTTCCCTATCAACAAAATATGCTTTTCAGTGAAGACATTTTCGAATCTGTTCTCGCAACATACTGATCTATATGAAAATATCTACTGCGTATGGGCAATTCATTCATTAATCTGACAAGTTTAAAATGCACATTTGCATCGCACCTAATGCGAGCTTTGAATTGTTGCACGCATGTAGTGACAACCTCATGTGTTTCCAAAAATACATTAACAAAATCATTCTTGGTGAGATGATCCTGTGTGTGTGTGTGTGTGTGTGGGGGGGTCAGCTCATAATATCTTAGTCAGCCATCAATGTCCGAAGATGTAAGTGTTTGTTATGACAGAAATGATTGCAGACCGAATTTATTTTCATCGATTGTGCAACAACACAGTATAAAAGTCGAATTAATTCATGAAACGCGGTGGCATGTATACATATATATGTCAGGTAACCTTCTTCCATTTGTGCTTCATTTTAAGAGTGATTACTCGTTCTAACTCGTACTATTTCTTTTTTGACAAAATATGACTTAGAACTATGTTCAAGATTTGTGATGTGAAGTCACCTTATCATCTTCGTCTATTTGGAGGGAAATTCAAATTTTTTTTCAGAATGTGTTCATTTTTGCAAGTTGAGCAAAATATTTAATACTGTGCTTTCATAATCTTTCCCATAGATGTTTCATGTGGTGTATTTTTGAACACTGCACCAGTCAGATATTCAAATTATACTTACACTGTAAATCGCTGGATGCGAGATTCTGGTATGTCTACAGAGATCTGTCATACGACATCTCACTTACTTTAGTATGTGATTGGTATGTAGCGATACGAACTATTCTATCTGTGATTGGCTGTTTTACATTGTACACTGAAATACAAATTGTTGGCATGCACTATATACGAGACCCAATGCAAAGTCGCCCTCATTCGTATGCCCCTGGTATGTGTTTGGTATGTGCAGCTTTAAGTCACATAGCAAAAAATATATATTACATACCACTGTCAAATAAATTTTTTCGGTAATACCAGTCGTGAATATTTTTTTTGTTTGATAGAGTGATATTTCAGTACATTAGATTTATTGTGAACTTCATGCTCCATGAATATGTCGTCGATGCTACTTGTCTAGCAACATTAACAAGACGTGTAGTTAACTCTACTTTATGACCCAAGTTGTTTGACATCAATTCATTCAAACGATATCCTTCGGTGAAATCATGTTGACTTGTATATCTCAAACATAACTATTTTTGCGTTCAGGAATTATAATGTGAATTACAATTTCGGATTGATAATATGCTGAATTTCAAAATTACATAATGCATAATTGTTGATGGTTGAATACTTATTGATTATTCATGAAATGCCTTAGACTTAAATGTATTAAAATCCAATTCAGTATTGAAAGTTTGACTCTTGAATGTCATTATCTCACTACTTTCAGAACAGTAGTAACATAAGTGTGATCTTTATTGACAAAACGCCTTAATTCAGCATACTTTGGACATGATTTATGCTTTCTTTTAGCATTGTGCTGGTATGGCTTTAGTATGTAAAGCATACCACATTTGAAATAACATACGAAAAGCATACAATTATATACCAAGAGAATACAGAAATATACCAAAAAATATTTTGGTATGCACCCTTTGTATGTGATTGGTATTGAGCGATTTACAGTGTAGTTTAACAACACTATGAAGCAATACGTACTGGAATGTACATATGTGAGGTCGCATAGATGTAGGCTTGTTGAGTGTTCAAAGCACACCGCGAAATTTCATTTTTTGGATATTCTGAATAAATGCGCTGCATAATTTTGGCATCACTAGAAATCATAGCTAAAATTGACTAGATAATTCAAGGTTAGCATTCGATTAAAAAGTAAAAGGATTGTCTGCACACGTATATTTCGCGGGTTGAATGGAAAGCTACAGGCATCGCCAATTTCTAGGACTTTGATTAAATATTTGCATGTAACTAGAAGGGACAAGAAACTCCAAAGAGTACCGGTATCGACTGCTAGAATGCGCAGAACGCTCTACTGAACATCGACGGTTAGAGGGTGCGAACCACAGAATTAGACACCTCGTCTCTTGTTCTGTTTGACTAGAAGGGAAGCATTGGAACATGTAACGTAAATGAAATGGCACAATCTCTTGACATGATACCATAGCAATCGAACAATGAGCAACCAGTTCAACATGAAACACGCCAAATTGTGCAAAGTTTCAGTGACTGCTATCAACCGGATCACACAGCAAAGAGACACAGCAGATGTCAAGTTCTACAGAGAAGTTTGTGAACGTTTTTTCATGCGCCTGCTAACATTTTTTTAAAATGATCGGAGGGCCCAACATTATCGAGAAAACTTTTGCGCAATGATCTGAATTCTTCGAATCTGAAGGAGTCGAGGCGATCGGAGCATTTTAAAGGAATTCAGAGCAATCCGCAAGCGACGCACGACTATTTTTCCTATCTCTGTAAGGTATTAAAAATTTCTGTTTGCCCACATAGTAAGTTCCTGCATGTGCCATCTGTCTGAATCAGTTTGCACTTCTAGCAAAGTGATACGATTAAACAATATAATTATGTGGTGCGAAAAACTAGTCCAAACAATCAATGCTATTATTGAATGAGTCAATCAATTGATAAGATGACAGCAAATCTATTAGTCATGACTGTTTATTATCACCATTTGGATGGACTAAATCTGTATCCTTGATTTTTGACTTTGATTTCACTTCAACGCATTTAGCTACTTAAGGTCTTGCAAGTCGAAAAGGTTGAAATCAATGTGTAGTGAACTAGGCAGTGAGCAGCTTTTCTGTCATTGCAATTAAATAATGTAGACTGCAAACTGTACAGAACCATGTGACAGACGATTCAACAGGCAAATCAGTATTAACAGACAAATTTTATGCTTATCAGGCAATTTTTGTTCGATCGCAAGGACTAATCTGTATTATTAGATTAACGCGCATATCATACTTCTTGTAGCTAGTATATGAACTTTCATCAAAATGGATGATAGGTATTCTTTATAATTTTCAGCTAATGTATATGGAAATGCAATAAATAAAACATATAGAGCAAAATTTTAGGCCTAGAGTCATGGCGATGGTAGTTCTGGATATTTGACGTCTTGATATCACATGTTAATTCAGTTTTTAACATGTACTTTTCAACTTTTGAGGGTATGGATGCTTCCCTAAAGTCGCAATTATCAGTGCGAATGAATACAAACATGGGTAAGAAGGATAGTGTCAAGAGAATGGAAGAGGAGAGGATGTGTTTAGGGATATCTAAATAAAATTCACTGGTTTTGAAGCGCTTCGGAGACAACATTTTCTACATGAAATGACTGCTGGATCTGCTTACACTGATGATGCAGAGGTTAAAGGAAACATTTTATTTTGCAACAAAATTGAAAGAGTAGACAATTTTGTCTGATATTTCGGTTATCAACTGTCTCATATTGTCTGTTATTTTGGTTTTTATTTGACTGTGTAGAGTTTACAGTGACAATCACTTATTGAAACAAGTGGGTGAAAATACTCCGTCCTGGATAGCCAAACATGAAGTAGATTTTCATTGTCTTCAATTGTAAAAGTAAAGTGTTTTGCAAGATCGAAACGCTAAATAGTATATGCAACAAATAGACCTTCCACTGCTCCAGAATCCTGTAAGGTATTCATTTGTTATGAAATATGTTTGATATGAATGCTTGTATCCATAAACTATGACAGCCCGGTGATATCCCTACGATGCCAAAGGTGAGAGGTGTCAAGATAGAACGCAAAACAACCAATCAGCTAACATTACCGTCATTGCAAATCAATTATTTAAATGCAATTGTTGACTGGCAGCAATATAATTATGACCAACTAATTGTAATGCAATTGATCCCTGATAACATTTGACTTGATTTAAGTTTTAATAGTTGGAAATTTGGAAATAGAGGGCAATCAGACAATCGCTCTCTAGACAATAGATTAGAATATATAAGTAATCGGTGTAGCAATGAAGTGATGCAAAAAGAAAAAGTTAGCGAATTTAATGACATTCTAATTAAAAATGGCTACAGTAACAAGAATTTTCCCAAGAAAAGGAACAAGCATAGGAGTAGAAATAAAATCAAGAACCAAAATAATTGTTATTTTAAAGTTCCATTTATCAGCGATAAATGTAATAGAAAAATTAATAAAGCAGTTAATAAGTTTGACTTACCTGTTACAGTTATTAATGAATACGGTAGACAGACGGTAAACCAAATAAGGAAAAATAAAAATTTCTATAATACTTGTAGCTGTCAAATCTGTAAATGTTTACCTAAGTTTAAATGTAGTGATAAATACGTAGTATATAGGTACACTTGTAATAAATGTGGCGAATGCGACATTGGAAAGACTGTAAGGAAATTCTCCACTCGGCACGCAGAACATAGGCGTGCAATTATTAATAAGTCTGCATCCAGCGCTCTCTATGAGCATAATAAAAATAAACATAATGATCTAGGTAGCATCGAGGATTTTCAGGTCGATTTCATTGCTAAGCTGACGAACACGCGAGACACAACATTCACTGAAGCAAAAGCTATTACACACCTGAAGCCAACAATCAATAGAAGACATGAATTACCTTGCTACAGTCTGCCTTCTCACTTTGATCACCTCACATTCAACAAGCAACACAATTCTTAATATCATTCACTTCTTTATAAATCTTCACACCGAGTTTGCAGACCGCCATTTGACCATCGACCGTTAAGAAGGCGCTGGACGCCGAAGGCCCGTCACGCTGTGCGACGTGTAACTTTATCCTTTTATTTTCGACCAATAAATTAGATCCGAGTTAGAAACTCTCTTTACTTGCCTGTGAAGCGATTAGACAGATTGTGCTCTTCAGACATCACCGACAAAGTCATTCATTTTGTGGCCACGCACTTCGGATACCACAAAAAGGTGAGCGGTGCTATGAATCATCATCACACCAGCTACAGAGTTTCGGTATTATTGTTATCAAAGGTTGAAAAGTTAACTAATGGATTGTTTAGCTCCATTTCCAAGTGTACACATTATTTTGAGTTAGTGAAAATCAATTACGAGACAAATAAGTGAATTCTATGAGCTTTCACCATTCATACATTACTGCATTCTTAAACACATTACACTGTATGTCAGATGAAAGACACATAGGCCTACATATTTTTTGAAACACTTTGCGTATATTACCATTGACTGTAGAATTCTGTTTAAATAAGCATGAAGATTGTAGGCGGCATAATCCCTGTCTGCTCCCATTTTTTAACTGAGGATGTAATTCAATATTCAATTATTTTATTTGCTCAACTTTATAGTCGCTAATCGATTTGGTAATGCACAAGTCACGATGGGCTAGTCGCGGCTAGTGAATGATAATGGAAAGGAAAGGACTTTTCTCCTTATTGCGTCGTGTCTGCGTCACTATTTCATCTTCAACGTCATTCTTCATCCTAACAGCGAAGTGATTCACCGGTTACAATTGGCTGATCATTAGCTCAATGGAAACGCTCGGGATTCTCGTAACATTATTTGAAAACGAATTCAAAAGAATGCACGGATCACCGTGGGTACACGGTAGTGCTAGGCCGCTGTCACACAGGAAAAGGGTTTTCCATCTTCCATCTTCCATTTGGGATTTCCCTTTAATTGCATGTAGAAAAGAATACAACCGATCACACAGAAAAATTCATCAGCCATAAGTTAGCATTCCACCTGTTTTCCCAAGCTCACAGCTACTATGTATTAATTTCATGATGGAAAATGTCAAACTGATTCAAACTTTATATAGAAATTCGCTTTATTCATCATAATAGCTGGTTTTATGTATTTTCTTCATGCGATTAATACATGATGTATGTACATTATTATCATGTAATATAATAATTATATAATTGTTATAATTATATTATTAACATTATTATGCAACTCTTATAAGAATTCTTAATCTTTGGTTACTTCACAATTCATTCGTTTATTAACATTTCTATTCTGTGCATTACATATTTTCAAAACATTTTGCCGACATCAATTTCCCTACACTGATTCAGCACTTTGCAATACAGTGAACGCTCACAACAAATTTACGATTAACTGACATGAATATTCGAAATTTAAAATGATTTATGTATTAAATCTACAATGGCACACATTGTTAGTTCATGAAATTATGCACAGAGCACATTCTTACCCAAAAGTATTTTGGAGGCTGTATGGATCTCTGATTAATTCATAAGTGAAAGAATTGATTATAAATGATTTGTAAGTCACATATGGAACAATGGCATATATTTTCAAAGCCTTTTTTCGTAGAAACATATTGAGACCTAGTCGTTTCCTCAACAATCAATGTGAAAATGCACAAAATTAGTGGTTCAGAAGATTATATTGCTAAAAACCATTTCTTCAGACGGCGATTGAACCTCCCGAAATAACGCTGGCTTCAGAATTGCGATCAGAATACGCAATTAAACAAAACTGATGGATGTCTATTGAACATTTTGGTGGAAAAATATTGCCTTTCTGGAACTATTCCATGGAAATCCACGAAAATCTTTGGAATCGGAACAATGATTTCACAAATTTTTATGGGATCATTCCATAAAAAAATTCGTAGAATCATTCAACCAATAATACCCGTGGGATGATTACCATTGACAGGATCCCTTTGACCAACACTTCATGTCTATGTGGAAATTCCATTACGAGTTTATTAATGGAGACCATGTTCTTCCAGTCGCGGCCGCCTGAAAGATTTGACACCCATATTCTTGAATTTTGCTGGCACTTCTCATATAAAGGTTGTTTTTGAATGCTACTTATAGATGTCCAGAACAGTAGTAGACTGCCTAAAAATTTTCGGGTAGCATTCATATGCTCTTCTAAATTCATTTCACATGCAGTATACATTTATTTTCCAAATTAGGAATCTACCCACATGTCTCGACCCGATTTGGAGTCTGCCTAAATCTGAATGAGATTATTTCAATTGCGCGATAAATACTCTGCTAGCATGTTCCTTTATATATCTCAAGCATAACATTATTTTACTGCATCAAATTGACATGCATTGTCATCTCTGATTTATTTTGATATCAAAATTAGTTCATATTTCATTCATATCGATTGACATTGTATATCTCTTGCTGCTATAAAGTAAAATATCTTTGACATACGTGTAATAGAATCAAATTCAATATTATAAGTTCGATTTTACCATCTTACTCCTTACAGAGCAATAAAATGTACTATGCTACTATTGACATATTTATATGATTAGAAGAAAAAGAAGCAACTGGTAGACACTATACAGGTATGGCAGCTTTGCTGCAAGGCAGTAACGACGCTAACAGATGAAAAGAAAGAAAGCATCTGGTAGCGTCCGATCTGCAGTGTAGTGATCATAATATTTGTGGTTGATCATACTTTAAGTGCCTGAATATCAATGTCACATAGAAAAGCTATTGCTCACCCTGCGAGGAGTAGTGTCTGCATTTTCGGATGGATTTCGGCTCCTGGTTCCTCTGGCGGTTAAGGAGGTAACACGAGCTCCGATGTTATCAACCTGTAAACCAATGCGATACAGGATGCATAAGATGGTCCAATTTATCTATAATTTGCCATGCATGAAGCAGTGAATGATAAGAATCAACAGGAGAAGAAAATGATATCATGCAGAGTTTGTATGCATTGAAACAGTTTCAACATATGCACGGGATGGAGACGAGTTCTAGGGATAAGATTCAGTCTATTTCTCCAAATCCATGAGAAGTGCTATGCATGTGATGGTATTTGCGTGTTCCAACGTGTGCCTCACCCTGAAATAACAATTTTAATTGTCACCAACTTCGATGATATCGTTGTTATAATTTGAATGTAAATTGAATTAATGTCATGTAAGCGTCTCATTGCTCATGTGTCGGTATATTTCTTCTGTGATTGGATGTTCTTCTGTGACAAGTCGAACCAATTATTTGCTACCTTTTCAGCTGACCCCTTCGGAAAGTGACGAAGGGAACGGTGAAATTTGTGAGCATCTTTGGTTGGATTATTAATGCGAAGGATCCGTCTTTCCTTAAATTGTGTCGATCCTATTTGCAGAAATATATCATCTGTATCTTGCAACATACTTTTTACAATAATTATTCCCATACAAAGCATGTCGTCATATGCTTCATCATATTAATAATCTAATTCAACGAATATTGATCTTGCAGATGCCTTTGCTGCCTTCATTTTTTGTTTCAAAGAATTTTACAATAAATCCATTAAATCTCCAACTAGGATTTTTATCGTCTAGGTTAATGTATAGTAGACTTGCTTGGCTTTCCAGAATTTTCGATATGTATTTTCAATCTCACATCACTTTCAGAGAACAAACGTGCGTCACAATCGATCATTGAAAATTGGCTGTAGAAAAAAGTGAAAACGACCACTTCTCAAGTTTCCCTCGACGTATCGATCTGATGCAACTTTTTTATTTGATAAATACTTTTAAACCTTTGAAAAATTGAATTTTCAAAATTTCATCATGATTGTACAAATTATAGAATACACTGGAATTGTAACTTATATCACGTCAACACCATGAGTTCATTCGCACCGCATGCATCATTTTGAATTTAGATGTTTTAGAACTGATAATGGACTGAATAGAGATTGTAGGGCTTGCTGCATGCGCTTCCTTCTTCGTACTGCATACGCTACTACAGCAGTATGGCGTTGATGAAGGCGCAAAGGTATCATCGGTTGGTCACAATAGATTCTTGAGGAAACATGCCTTGACTAATGTGTATAATTGAAAATAGGTTTGGAAGAAAGTCAAGTATATCTTAATGTTATTTTATCTAAATCGTACAAAAAGTTCGGCTTTTTGCATCATAGGCATTATCAAGAATTTTTTAGACATGGTGTAAATAGCCGAAATATATTGACTTTTTGCACGATTTAGATAATACACTGTATAACAATAAAAGCTTGACTCTGTTCCAAACCAATTTTCAATAATAGATTTTACCTGGCACAATGAGAAAGTGTCTAAAAACTGAAAACCGCATGAAAAACAGCTTCAACAATTTATTGTCTTAAAAAACATGATATCAAGAACGGTTTTCTCACGTGTCTTAAGATCATCCAACGATATTTGAGAGCGTTATGCGACGGACGAAACACAGTGCTGTGAACCGAGAAAAAGTCTAGCGAAACCTCATGCTTACTTGATTAAGCACGCACTGCTATAGTACGAGCGAGTGGTGTTTGTTAGTTTTATGCATACTGGTGCGTCAGAATGCCTACTTTAATACAATTGCACGAAGCACAAAAAATACATGCATCTGAGAATCATATCAAAGATGAAAACAGCAGATAGAAATGGCACAATATCATGATCGCTAATAATTCGTGGCATCAAAACTCAAGCAAAACATGCTGCAATGACAAATACATAAAATGGCTGAGGGATATTGAGGTAGTCCCACAACTTCTGAGAAAGCTTACTAAACAATGACTTTTCACAAAACCTGTTTCCCCTAGGATTGATGCGACACAGATTTTAAATTGTTAAAGCGCCTGTCTGGTACTGCGAACAGGCAACTGGAAAGGAATTGAAGAAACCAAACTTCTGCGCTGAATAAACCTCTGTATAAGTTAAATTTCCTTTTCCTGGTTTTAGACACATTTGTCAATCATTCACTTGCAAGAACATTGCTTCTCCCTACCAAGAATACAGCATAAAATACAGGCCTACAATGACATAAACTTGGACGGACATTCAACATTTTCAGAAATCTGCGGAAATCTGGTTGCCTTTGTATATTTTTATATTTTATGCATCGAGCATTTTCATCCCATTTTCCGTAGCATGTAAAAGTATCAAAATGTCAAGTGTTCACTTGTAAACAGAGGACACGACGATGATTAAAATCTATTTGCATCATGTATGGATGTGCATTAGGCACATTGTTAATAAATACATATTGATGCATACATTTCAATGACTAAGCGAATACCACAGACTTCTATAGTATACATTGACGTTGATCTGAAAGATGTGATATAATTGATGCCTAGAGCTGGCAATCTCATTGATATAACTGATAGAAAGCTATTCTTCAAGATCTACGAATTCATTTCAAAAATCAGAGAAGAACTTGCAATTTTCGAGAAACTTGCAGTTAAAAAAATGATCGTCTGAATTTCAAAATGCTATTATAGTTGCAACGTAAACTTGGAATGCAAAAACTGATTCCACCTTCGGCGAGAGCATATCGAAATATGGCTTACAGTACACCCTATTACCATACGTTGTATCACATATGGTATACAGGCCCTTAGGGGAGCATAAGATCCCCTAATACTTTACTGACAAGAAAAAGATTGAGGCAAATAAGATTAGCAAATCAACATCACTATTAATTTGCACTAGAAATGAGAGCACTATTCGATTCGATCCTTCTACTTTCTGTAGAATTTGAGCCTCTTTAGGTCATCTTGCAGATAAACTTAAGCATTTGAATATTAGCATTAACAAAATAGCTTAAAGAGGAAAAATGTTTAGCTGTTGATAAAATTAACTAAATAAATTGTGCATAGTAAATGAATGACTTATTGAAATTTACACAATCAAGAAAAAAGAGTGCAAATGCATATTTAGTTTGCATATGGTTTATCACAAAATCCAATGGTTTTTCAAGGAAAAGTTTTATCAAATTTCGCAGCCAAGAATCGCATATTTCCGGAAATTCGATTTTTTAAAATTTTTGATCCTGCGATATATGAAGCTCTTGATGTTGAGCATCCTGTTAATCCAATTCACAAGAGCGCATAACATGCAACCTAAAATAAATTTGTGCATGAAATGAACTCTAATTATTGATGTTTTTGAAATGTCCCATGTGAATTATGAAATGCAGCATGCGATATTGTGCATTTACTGTAGGCCTAGGTGTTTTATTCAACTAGCTATACTGATCTGCATGCACTGTATTCTCTCAAATTTAAGTTCAAGTTAAAGACAACAAAATGAATAGAAGCCCGAGCCTCTAACAAACGACTACGGAACTTGACAGAAGACGGCAATCCTATTGAGTATCCCTACATATCATAAATCTATTTTACTGCTAATAGGCTAATTCACTTGGGAGATTCCTCATCGGTGTCATTGTATAGCTCGTAAGGTGACGCCCTTGCACAGTGTAGTCAGACACAGCGGGACTGTATTTTTCATTGTCTCACCTAACTAAGGTGAGACAATTTATTTTCAAAATAGATTGTAGTTTTCTATTTGAATTATTTTTAATTACAAGCATGTACATTGAGCTGGGTAAATTTGGCCCACGGTGGATGATAATAACACTGGATGATATAAAAATATCATGAGAAGATTTTGTGGATAATAAATCTGTTTTTCAATGTTATTTAAGATTCTAATGAATAATATCCCATAAGAATGTCATCAATTCATTCTTAATGTTGATCGCTTGAATTATTGTTCATCGCCAGTCTCCAAGGTAGAAATTTAAGCTCACTCTCCAATAAAAACAAAAAAATGTAAAAAACGTACTCAACCTGACTTATATACTCAGAAAGAGACAGTTGTAAATTTAATTTTACTATGGTAATTAGTTTCCTCTTCCTCGATTTTTTCTTTTCCTTTTCCCCGAATTTACTTTATTCACTGTTTACTCATATTCGGCCTTCAGTATCATATCTTGTGCTGAATTTTCTTTGGCGGGTGTCTTGTAAGTGTGTATTGATCTATGCAACAATTGTGTTAACGATGTTCAAACTGTGTTGTAATCCTGTATCTGATTCATTCCGGTGTAGAACCGGCGAAAATATTCGATCATGTTGAATAACTTGGCGCTGTTTTTTTATCTACAGAATTTCTAAGATCGACGGGGTATTTAAAACCAAATTGATTGCAAAAGTAAGTGCAAGCTGTGGGCTTCTACAGTATTAGAGAGAATGCGGCAGGCCAATGCAAACAAATTATGACAGATACATGTACATATTAAATTAGCAAGGGCTAACTTTAGGCGAAACACGCTTAATAATTAATTAATAATAACTTTGCCAAATTTGTGTGAATCGTAAAATTTATCGCGATTTCGTATTCTCGAAAAACCTATTGACTTCTATTGACTTTTTTGTCGCTGAAACGTGTCTCACTAAGACAATGAAATTATCGCATCGTCTTTGTTTCTCACAGATGACATTGTATCAATGTAGAAAAGTAGTTCCTTCTTCTGGCAGATGCTGCACGTCCCCCGCAGTCTAACCATTGTCTTCCTTCTTTCACACAACAAAGAAACACAGTCGATGTCAAGTTCTACAGAGTAGTTTATGAACGCTTTTTCGTGCGCCTGCAAACTTTTTTAATAATGATCGGAGGACCCAACATCGTCGGGAAAACTTTTGCTCAATGATCTGAATTCTTCGAATCTGAAGGAACCGTGGCGATCGGAGCATTTTGAAGGAATTCACAGCAATCCGCAAGCGACGCACGACTATTTTTCCTATCTCTGCAAAATATGAAAATTTTCTTTTTGCCCACTATGCAAGTTTCTGCATGTGCCATCTGTTTGAATCAGTTTGCACTTCTAGCAAAGTGATACGCTTAAACAAATTAATTCTGTGGAAGTAGTACTGTGCCTGCTTTGTTTTAAAATAGCTGCATATCTTTACAGCAAGCTCAGAAAGATCTCACATTACGCGCGCATTGTCACGAGATCTCCATCGAAACTCACCATCACGAAATCACCGTCATGGCCCGATCAAAAACTTGGCGGCCACGAAATGCCTCAAAGGTTAGCCAATCACATTGCACTAGGGAGAATACATAATAACCATTCAGAGGGTGGACACTATATTTTGATTTCTACAAAATTTCGGACTGAGGCTGAATTTACAGTTTGTGTTGTTCACCTTCATTGCTAATTTCGTACCGACTTGCGTGGTCAAGGCATTTCCAATATGGAAGAATGCCTTGGTCTGTGCAAATTATCATTATTTAGGTGATGAGCAGAGTGGAAACGAGTAATTTTCAAGAGCTCGTATCGGAGTAGCTTCTGTTATATCAAATAAGCATCAGAATCATCTGTGCCAGAGTAGAATATCACTTAAATTGTCATGACAAACCGCTATCCTATAAAAACTATTATTGATGATTTAGAAGATGTGTAACTTTAAATTTCATCACAATATAATTCCTGTTAAAACTGATAATAATAATACATCCGACGGCATCAGTCTGGCTCCTTGGGAAATGGGTAAGAGAACACTTGTGCGCATCCGTCTGCGAAATCATGGGCCTCTACGACCTCGGCTGGATTATCTATGGCGAACGCGGTTGAACGAAGAAAGCTGACTAAATACAAAGAACTTGACATCGACTTCTTCCTGCAACCTGCTTCCGTCGAAACTGATAGTGGTTATGCAGAACTTTCTTTCGCTCTATTAAAAAAGCTGGGTTCTCGAATCGCCATCAAGACTGGTGAAACGAACGCATGTCTTTATTTATAAGAATGATAATGATAACCGTACATTTCAGAGATATTGGAAATCAGGAATTACACGTTATCTACCTGCATATGTATAGGCGAATACGAACATTCAAGTAATCATCGTGCACAGTTGTCAATAAATATACAAACTGACTCGTCGAAGTTATATAAGACTAAGGAAACTATGTAGTATTTCTTTTGAACTATAGACTAATTGAGTTCTCAATTTGAGTGAAACGTGGTATGAAGGATGAGGACCCACGATCAGACCTACAAATCGGCATCAAAAGTTGTCGCGTGCAAGACAGCATTTCAGGAGGATACAAATCATGTAGTAAATGTTCAAGCATCTTCATTGAATTGAAGAACACGATGGCTTGGATCCTTCGTGGAACTTGAAGTGATGGAGCGATATCACACTTGCAACCCTTACCACAGATTGAAATAGTAGAGTGAAAACATTTTTAATAATGAATTTCATCATGTTGCCAAAGAAGGGGAGGGGAATCTTTCCAAGAAAATCCAAGTTCAAATCCTAATGACCACTCACTATTAACATGAAAATCTATGATCATCAAGGAAACAGATCCAATGTTAATGAGATCCGTTGTTTAGCCCAGGAGATCCAAGGACCCACAACAGAATGCGTCAGTAAAAGACCCCAACGGACTTAGGTAGGAAAAATACCCCAACTAAGGTAGCTAGGAGGATGCCGCAACGGACCTAGGTAGGACAATGCCCCAAAGAAGTAGCTAGGAAAAATACCCCAACAAAGGTAACTAGGAAAATACCCCTTAACGGTGAGTGATGGAAACACAGCCGCAGCGAGCCAAAGTTAAATACATGCAAATGAATTTTACAGAAATTGCACTAGAAGTTCGCAATTACACTTCACGACATGCCAACATTTTTCATGAATTGCATGCAGGATTTCTCATTCCAAAGGTTGAATGTTGTCACATGCTATCGGAGAACATGAAACCTCACATCTCGCAAATCCCCATCTAGTCTCTCTACCGTTGAAACAACGTGCCCTTCAATTGAACTCCAACGCTGCAGGTGATGAGGGCATTCTCTGCCGGGGGGATGTGTTGAGTCTTTCAAAAGTGCACCTTCTAAGTCCTCAATAAGGGCAATCAAATCCGCCATCTCTGCAGCTTTGATGTAAATCTGGGGTCGAAGCAAATATAATTCGAATCAAAAACAATTAAAAGAAGGAAACAAAAGACGTTTTGATTACTATTTATGTCAACTTCTATCAAAAACAAGATTTCCAGAGTTGAAATATATCTTTGATCTGCAGTCTATCTTTTGCCTCACATGACGAGAAGTCACAAGTATCAAATTACGTTTTGTTTAGTGCTCATGAGTGTCAATCTGAAGGCAAAAGTGCAATCTCTCCATTTTTAGCGGTTGTATTTTGACAAGAGGCCGAATCGCACTAATTTCGGCACTGTCGTTCAAAATCATTGGTTAGTCATCAAAGATTTCGAGAATATTTTGACGAAAAAATTACTAATAACACAAAATATTTCTATTGACATTAGCGTATGATTATGCATGGATTCCAGGCATATATGTGATAATACGTGTGATTCAAAATCGTCAACGCTATTCCTATAATTAATTGCTCATTATCACTAGGCTAATAAGTAGACATTCAGCGATATTTAACTATTTTCCATCGCAACCTCTTGTATAAAAGAATGTCTGTTTCAAATTCTTAACTCTACTAAATAAATATTAAGTAGCAATGAATTTGGTAGGATATTGGGATTAAACTATATAGCAGCGGAGAATCCATGTGAGTACTGAGAAGAACCAGTTAGCAGGCAACACAAACTATGCTGTGATTTCATGTTATCAAATCGGTCATTTTCTTGGTATCTTGCAATCAGCTGCACTGCGGATGCTCAAGTTTGTTGGCAGGTGACAAATACAATTATTTTTATGCACATTTGGGAGGCAGCCTAGTGAATGAACGGGTTGTAAATGAAGAGAACAGATTGCTTTAGGATCTACAATGTAAATTGAGATAATAGGCATTCTAGGAATCGAAAAAGACAAAGAAATGTAGAAATCCGAAGCCGAGGAGAGCACGAGGATTTCCACGATTTTAAAAATTAGATTTCTAAATTTGTCTAAATTTGTCTATTTCAATTTCTAATTGCGTCAGTCATATGTAAATGCCTATACAATAATAAGAATAACCCAATATCACCGAAAAGACTCCATTATGATTCCAGTAATTAATAGATACCCTATTGAGAGATATAGTTGACGAATTGACGGGAGATCATTTTGGAATAAATGAAGATCGCTAAGAGATCTAACATCCCGCTTATTGATTCAGAAAGCTCATAAATTCATAATAATCTAAAATAACTCTGCTATAGTATGATTTGCTGAATAAGCCTACTTGTAATTAGCAAAACCTGTAGCGAAAAACAAACTGTGAATGAATATTGATGAAAAATTTTGATCGGGTTTTGCTTTTAAATATTTTCATGCATTTTTGTTCGGTAAATCTCTAACTACGGCAGCAAACATTTTGTGCTTTAAGGCAACCTTTATTCAACAAATTTCAGAAGCTCAATCAGCTGATCAGCCTAGACTATATACGAAAATTTCTTTGGTGTAAGTTGCATTATGCTAAATAGCGGCAATGATTCTAAGCATAGAAATCTAACTTTTCGCTTTGTTTAAGTTAGTGAGACTAGAGTATGGACAACAGCTGTTTTTTTGATGGAAATTTCAGCTGCTCGACTATGCGCCAACTGCAAGATCTTTAAAAGAAGCAAATTACTGAAACATACAACTGTTGTAGATTCCTGCTGCAAGGCGATTTATTGTGAGTTATTTTATCAAAATACTTTTATATGCTTACAGAAATGATAATAACCATGAATATTTACAAATTGCACTCATAAGCTGCCGGTATCTTACTAGTGACAACCACTGGAAGCCGTCATCGTTTAGGTGCCGTTGTCATAACAGCGCATGTCTATGACGCTCTATTGCTTTCAATGTCTATTGCATTCGACATTCTAGTCCATAGATTGATAAAGGTAAAACCTCTAGAATGGAAGTAAAGCTTCATGCAATGTAGGAATACCAT
This sequence comes from Prostheceraeus crozeri, assembly GCA_907163375.1. NCBI lineage: Eukaryota > Metazoa > Platyhelminthes > Polycladida > Euryleptidae > Prostheceraeus > Prostheceraeus crozeri. The sequence goes on along the minus strand of CAJQUW010012278.1, from coordinate 350,449 downwards.
ATGAGATTTGAAGGTAAGTAATGTACAAATCAGAGGCCACGTTAGCACCCGTTGATTTGTCCATTACTTACCGAGAAATCTCATGTGGCATTTCCATTGTCTACATAAATTATATACATCATCCATAGACTACCTGAAACATTCTTCTACAACTTAGAAGTCTATGATCTTAGCAGTGACTTCTATGTTATAAGTATTGAAAAATGACGGCCGGGAAATGCAAGAAATCAAAATGCAGGCAGCAATGTACAAAATGCAATTATTCCTATATTATTGCACCATAGATTTAGAAATATAAGTAGACAATACACAATGGTGATACAAAAATCACTTAGATACATGTACACTTGACTGTCTGATTGGGTTAGAATCGATCACATGTGCAATTTTAAGCTTTTCATTGGTGATTCATGCCCTAACTTAGTTCCCCCGAATGTGACACGACCTTGAGTCAATTTCCATTCCAATTAACTACAGATAAACAATCTATTTTTATGTTCTAGTCTGTATCTAAGCTTGCATGAAGTTGAATGAATACCTTATTGAGTGAATTACGCAGTTGATCACTTACATCCTCTTCAACTTCCTTTTTGTCTAGCTCCTTAGGAGGAAAGGAATCACCGACTGGAAAGGGATAGGGTTTATTGCGCACATGCTGCAGAGCACGTGAAGCACTTGCGACTCCCATGTCTGAGGATTTTCGCAAAGCATTGGCCGGTGTCAGCTGTAATTTGAGGCGAAAACAAGAAATAATTGATTTGATAATGACAGCGACTGCATTCAAAATCTCAATAATAGAATTTTGAAATTCGGAAGAGATTGCATGCGTGAAAGAATATTACCTCTACTTTCAGATTATCGACTGCGGAGTCAAGGGATGACAGCTGATCATAGATGCCCTCCATCTAAACAAAATATAAAGGAGAGTAGATGAAACACAATTTTGGCAGTAGATGGACCCTTCGCAATAAAATTGTGAACACTTCTTCCCCATTCAATTGAAAGTATGTAGCCGGTGTTATGCATCCATGCGCTATCAATAATGTTTAATAATAATGCACAGTTTTCATGATGAAGTGGCAGTAAGAACTACTTCTTTTTATTGACCAAAAAGCGACGTATAATCAAAATAAATGTAAAAAGGCCGAACGTTTCGGGTATTCTCCCCTCCTCAGCGGCGTTAACTTAATCACCAAAGTCTCCTGTAAGGCACCCAGACTGATGTTTATATCTTCAGAGGCAGAGAGCAGCAATCAGAACTGTGCATGCTCGCGTTTGCGATTTATCTCCGGCGAATAGTATTTGATGTAGCGAGCTTCTATTATGCGTGATTCTAATGGATCTCTACTCTTTTCCATAATCTCTAGGGAGGTCAATAGATTTAGACAATTCTTGAAGCATGTTATTCAAATGTTCAATCAACGCATGTTTGAACTTTGATAAGTAAAGAAACAGTAGGACTGCTTGGATTAGGTTCTAATATCTAGGGAGGTCAATAGATTTAGACAATTCTTGAAGCATGTTATTCAAATGTTCAATCAACGCATTGCTTTTAGTGTTATTTATGATAGCACGACAATGTTCTTCATAGCGGATCTGAACTGGCGATTGCTTTGACCAATATAAAGGTTGCTGCAATTAATACAAGCAAATTTGTAGAAAGTCTTTTAACATCACCCGTTCTCAAGGTATTATACAGGCTCATATTGGGGCATTGTCAATCCTATTGGCAGATCCTACTTTTTAATTAATTTTCGGATATGCCGATCCATTCAATCAACTGCAAACTATTTTTTTTGGAAAGATTGTTTCCCAATATCATTATTTTTGCTTTTCTTCTTATTCTGCTTTGTAATTTTAGATCCATTTTTATTGAAATTTTTATTGAACTCTCATGAATGAATGTGATGACTTACTTCTGCCCTCTTTTGTAAGCAGTGGATGTTTGTGCACATCGTTTGTCGTGAATTGACTGACTTCTTCAGCTGTTCTATGCATTCATGCCGATTCTACACAATTAGTTAATGATGATGTTCATTGAGTTCCGTTGGGACTGCTGTTCCTCTTCTTGTTTTCCCAACTGAGAAAAACAGTTGCAATTTTTGGAAGCTGAGTCTTGGTTTCCGCGCTATTCAGCATTCCACCTCTACATCTTGGAAATGACAAAAAGAACCATTTCTTTATCTTGTGTGCTGAGACATCGAATTCTGTGGCTTCTAAGAGACTTTCTATCTCTGCAAAGCTTCAAACTGATTTCAAGATTCAAGCTGTGAATTTATTTGCTTTTCAGTCTCTGAGGAGAAAATTGAGTTAAAGTAGTCTCTTGTATAGTTCTTCCGGTCAGCAAATTAAATCGAGGGAAAAGAATATCATACATCGGTCTGCGGTAAACTTTGATCGTAGTTGTCAGAGCACGTGCGGTCCTTACAGAAGAAAATGAACAATCTTAGTCATTTTCATTACTGAAACACAGCCACAGGCAATCACTTTATGATGCAACATGGAATCTGAAAGTAGACTTTAATCAAAGCTTGGGAGAGTGTCACACGTATTCCTGATTCTTTGAAGCCACAGAGTAGGTAGAGTAGCAACTCAGTATTTATCAAATCCCCAATGTGCATACAATTTCCATTACATTAAATGAACTCGAGTTGAACACGAGTTGGGTATTGATACCAAATGTGAGACACGCAAATTTTTGCAGCTTTGAAGAAATTACCACGGATTTGACTGATCATGATAGTAATGCAGAAGGAACAGCAGTATTTTGCAGTCCTTCATGTCATGACAGCCATCGAGAGGGTTGATGTTTGTTAAATTAGAAATTCGGGTTGCTATTACTTTCATACTCAACCTCATGAGTATTTTCTTACGCGTGATCATTATAACAGGAAACCTGCCACTAGAGCAAGATAACATAATCAAAGAGAATGATTTCAATGAAGTTTAAAAAATATAAATGAGTCCACATTATTCAGATTCAAGAAATGAAACATAAATTTAGTGAGCCACGAAATCATACCGATGAAAATTGAATTATTAAATAATGCGATACATGAAATTCCCTTGATAATTTGTTTAATTTCCGCTTAATTAAGATGCTTCTTAGCAGTTATTCATTCCTTTTGATATCCAACATGTTTTGTACTACTTATATATCGTGTTCATGTCAGTAGTATATAAGTTGCAAAATTTTTGCTTTTTAAAAATTGCTAAAATAATTTTTTGGACCACAGGAACGTAATATCCGCAAAACTGAATCTCTTCATATAAAAATTTTCACCTTACATAAATACTTTTTTGAGTCGACGCTCTAACTGCTGTCATGACTATTGTATACTTACTCTATGTTTGAAGCAAAATATTTTTTCATCTCATGATATTAATTTCACTTTTGTTAATTTTAGGACTGCGTTCGGATTTAACACGACCACTGAATTAGTACATCTGACTTTAATAAGTCAAGAAACAGTAGGACTGCTTGGATTAGGTTCTATTTTCCCTTGCTCAGGACTTTGTCAGTGTGCACATTCAAAATTGATAAATTTCATGATGGCTGAAATGCATACAGAGATAAAGGAAAACTACCTGTTCCGCGGTGCTTTCAACTGCAGCAGCGGCCCCTTCTGTCTTCTTGTTCGCGGCTACCATCTCACGTGAAAGATGCTCAATTCGACGTTGCATTCTCGATTGCCCTGAAATATAATGAACTTCCCTTTCAGTATAAACCGAAACATGTACGGAGTATGAATTGATCTCTCAAATAGTTAACCATTGAATATTGCCTCTTGGCTAAATACTTCTTGTATCTTCAGTGCGCGGTGATATCTCAGTTTACAATTCTCACAGGAAATGCCACTACTTTGCGGAGCCTCGTAGACAAAGGGTATAATGTCTCGACTCCGCATTACCCTTTTGTATTGATTGTAGTGTTTGAGCTTCACATCAATCTTATGATTCTTTACATTGAATTCTGAAATTCTCATTTTTTCGATCGTGCATAAGAAGTGTATGAAGAGAAAATAATCAAGCTTATCAACACTCTCCTTCAATGACCTGCTTTATAGAGGCAGTTAGTTTATGTGGCTAATATACGGGTACTTATTTATTGCATTTACTTATGTAATTAAATTAAATCAAGGCACGGCTAAAAAATTCGAAGAATCCAGGAAGCAGAAGAAAACAAAATTATATCAACTTCCCTAATGGAAAATTGTGCAATATAATAGATTTCTTATAGTATAAATATAAATCAATAATTAAAGCATGGAGATGCTAGTGCAATGTAGGAAGCGTAATCATTAGGCTACAACGGCTATTCGATCCAACTTTTAAGGGGACGGGAAGTAAATTGAAACTTATAATCAATCAAAAAATAAATGATTAACATAATGATAAAAATGATAGATGATAATTAAAACAATTTTTAAAATTATTATTAGTGATGTAAACCAAGAAACAGAAGAAACCAAAATAAGATCGCTATGCGCAGAGTCATCAGGGGAAGCCATGTGGATGCACAAAACAAGGTTTCTGCCCCTAACATCCAACCTGTAATACATGACGGTTCCATGCCAACCATATCGAATGAACGATAAGGACGGTCTCTCTAAACCTGAGGAGACATAGCTGAAACTTAATTTCAAACTAAATTAGGATATATGAAGACATAAGGATAATAGCGGTTATTCGAACATTTCCTATGATGGAATGGAAGGTATTTGGCGAGGTGAAACACTTGCAATAAAAAAACCTATTTCTCGAAAAGGATTAATGAAGGGATTACTGGTAGATTGACTCTATGACCTCTTTCCTTGAAGATATTGAAAATGCCTTTGCACATTATCTTAATTGTCTTAAGATATTTTCATTCAGTGATGATTATTGCAGCAATTATGAACTGAATATTTAAAAAGGTAACTTAAGACTAATGACAATAGGGAGATATTTTCCTGGAAATGACAATTTCTCGCGCATTGATGCACTTTTCCTTCGAATTCCAGTCAATAATTTCTGGTGAACGGAGATTAAGAATAATGATTTTCTTGACAATAAACCGAATTGTGACTGGCCTAAATTTTCAGCTATGGAAGCCTGCACTAACAGGAGTTATAGAATTATTGATGTCTTTACACATTTTAGAGGACCTTTGATGGTGTCCGTGATATTGGTTACATCACAGGATTAGACTACTCGTTCCCTGGTCGGTGCTTCCTAGAATGACAGAGTCATATCTCGTACGCGATAATGAAATGGCACACACCACACACAATCTACGCTTAAACAATAAGGCCAGCGGCGTACGTGTTATACACATCGAGTTCTTCGTTCGGTCACACTTCGCTGTCACAGCACCATTGATTGATGAATCTTACAAAGGCATGGAGAACTGAATTACGTTTCTCACGCCTGCAAACATCTAAACAAAAAATCTGACGATCCAACATTAACGAGAAAACTTGTGCGCAATGATCTGAATTCTTCGAATCTGAAGGAATCACGGCAACTGAAGCATTTCGGAGGAATTCACAGCAATCTACAGCGACGCATGACTGTTTTTCCTTTCTCCGTAAAGTAGTAGGAATTCCTTTTTGCCCACTTACTGAGTTCCAATATGTGTCACCGTTTCTAATTATTCTTCACTTCTAGTACCCTAAACAAGTTAAACACTCTAACTCTCTGGGTTGTGCATTCGGCCTAACCATAGAGTAAGTATATTAGGTAGAGTTGTGACTCCGCATTTATCAAATCTCCAATGTGTATACACTCTCGATTTTATTAAATGAATTCAAGGGAGATACATTCGGAATTGTTTCCAAATGTGAGATCTGCACATTTATGCAATTTTGAAGAGATTACAACGGAATTGAGTGATCATGCCTGCAATGCAGAAGGAATGATGGTATTTTACAGATTCTCAGTGACGTGACAGTCTTGGAAATTTGATGTTTGATAAATTAGCAATTCGATGGGTTCCTATTACTTTCATGCTCAACCTCAAGAGTGTTTTCTTAAGCGTGATCATATCACAGGAAACCTGCCACTGACAGAGCAAAATCACTTAATCAAAGACAATGATAATGCTTGATTATCAATAAAATGCGGCAAATAATGCCGCGACTTTTTCATGAAGACTTCCATCATAATGCGGCTCATGAAATTCCCCTGCAAGTTAGCTTTATTTCTACTTTGTTGGGAAGCTTATTATCAAATATTCATTCCTTTTGATATCCAACTTGTTTCATACTACTTATATAGGAGAGTCATCTCGGTAGTATAAAATTTACCAAATTTTGACTTTTTTCAAAAGTGCTCAAATAATTTTTTGGACCACGGGAACGTAATCTCTGCAAAAAACTGAATCTTTTGATATAAAAATTTTCACTGTATACAGATACGTTTTTGAGTCGACACTCTACCTTATACTTACTCTATGGGTCTAACGATATTTTGTCTAGAAGTGTCGAGTCGCGAAAGTGTCATTGGAAGTCGGCAGGAAGCTACTACTACTGCCAATATTAGAGCAAAAGAGAAAGCGCAACAGACACACGCGGAGAAGTTCTGGGAATTGACAAGGAGAAGAATTTCCGGAAACTGAAAATATGAAATTCAAAGGAAACAGTTTTCATGAATCATAAGATGGTTCCGGTTTCATTAAATTGTTTCCTATGATTCCATTTTTAACGATACGGATGCTCGCGCATCAACGGCTCGTTCTGTCCGCTTACTGATGTATGCTTGCAAATTAATCTTATGTTCAGCTCTTTCAAAAATTGCTAACATATGTTTTGATCAATTTCCTTCTGCAGTCGTGTGTCATGAAGTCCGGGTAACTGATATTCAGTTACCCTCCTCGACTTTCAACAATTCTCACTTAATTTTTAACTTTATGGATTGACACTATCTGTTATACCAATTAAGAGTTTTAATATCCTGTGTTAAATACAACAAGTATTAAAGAGCATTTGTAAGAAATCAAGAAGACAATGTCGATGTCTGAGAAAACAAAGGAAACACTAGAACATTCTGCAGAATGCATCCCAACAGCGGTGTCAGCCCAGGACTACCCGACTGTTTCGACCTCTACCTCGCAGCCTGCTTGCCTGGGTGGCGGGGTGCACTGAGGATGATCAACCCCTTGCCTTTGCTGATAAGAGCTTTGCATGGCTCCATCGGAGATCCTCTCATAGCTGTTTCACTCAGCACTTTCTCCGTTTTGACCTCTCTCCATAATCCTAAACTCTTCAAAAACCTCACCATCGAGTGTCCGACAAAGTCACAGCAACCGACTTCTACCGGCCACATGCTGACCGTCCATTCTTTCTTTCTACGCTCTTCCACCAACTCTCTTATCGATCCATCATATCCATCATGCGCCTCTTCTAGTCGATCATCCCACGGCACTGTTAGTTCCACAAACATGCACACTCTCTGTGATGTTGAACACACGATCAGATGTAGACGTAGCTGTTTCATTACTCCCACCACCGCCGGAAATTTGAAATCGGTTAATAAAGGTTAATAAAGGTGCCGTTAGTTTGAGAAGTCAAGTCAAAAATTTTCATTAACATTTTTACGCTAGAAAGAAGTAAGCCCTACACTATAAATCCTTAAGTCCTATTTATGTACGAATCTGAGTACTAAAAGTAAGAGCACTGAAAATACTGAAATTCACAGACGTATTATGCATAAGTACTAATATGATGAAGTGTATATATGATGGATGACGCGACTCGAAGCCAAATTTAGTGAGTCAGTGTGCAGCTGGTAATTGACGGCGGACGCTTCGATTTGGATGACAGACTTTTTGTCTAGTCTTCTCAGCTGAGACACGAATGTGAATGGTCGACGAACAGCGACTGTGGGAATGAGTGGTGCCCATCAAACGGTCAACACAGTTGTTCATAGTTCCTGCAGCACAATAATCACTTGAGTCGCTTCTGTCTCAAGTAGCGAGTGCTCACAACTGGTAATGAAAACATGGTGTGCTCTTGCATGTCGAAGTGGGTACTATGAAGCACGAAACGATCCTACAAAGCAATCTGAAACATTTCATCGATTTCCTCTTAATGAACCTAAGACATCAAGTGGATCAAACATACATCCAACTAGCTTTATTCCGACAGCATATACACGCATATGTTCTTTTCACTTCAATGATGGTGATAGTCATAAAACCAAATCAACCGATTTGCACATTTTTAATGACTTCAAAGTCTGAATTAGTAGGTTACAGAGACGCCGGCTTAGTTCCGACCGGTTTACACTGCACCAGACGCCGGCCGTGCTCAGGCCACAGAAATTGACAACAATAAAACCTCTAGAATGGAAATTAAGTTTCATGCAATGCACAATAACGGCATGTAAATCGCACGCATTTTCACTTAGATGTACCTGCCAACGTCTGCATCATTGGGTTAGAATCAGTCACATGAGTAAATCGAAGCCTTTAATTGGTTCTTCATGCCCCAACTTAGTTCCCCCGGATGTGCCGCGACCTTGAGTCAATTTCCATTCTAGCGAACTTCAGATAAACAGTTAATTTCTATGGCTCAGGCCGGCTGGTTTTGATTGCGCCGGCCGCCGACCCCGCCGACTTTTTCTGGCCGCAGGTCAGGCCTCAGCCGGCCGGTTCAATCCTGGTGCAAGCAATTATTAATGACTAAACATCCCCAGTTCTCTGCATGATGAAGTAATACAGACTGTCACAGATATATTTGCACTGATAATAAATATGTTACTAATTTTCTTAAGAATTTGAAAACCATCAGCCATTATTTTTGCGAACTATTCAATAAAATAATTTGCTATCGAAAGTTTTATTGAGTAAATAAATATACGGATATTTGAGAAAAGCGTCACTTTATAAGAGACGTTGGACGCTTTGTGTCTACTGATGCTCTCGCATCAATGTCGTCTCCTTCCGTGAACTAACGGGAATATACTGTTTAAATTCTATTCTAGTAGCATCCTATGACTACTTTATGCTTTCTTTGCTAAGAATTTTAATTCATTATTATTCTTTTTTTGCTGTAGGTTATAGCAAATTTGAGTTGAGGTTACTTTTAGGCCTACACTGTAAACTCTAGAGCGCGAAATTTCGCTTGAATTAGGCACGAAATTTTCTAGCCAACACAAGACACGAGTAGGCACGAAGTTCATAGTGCCGAGTTCGTGCTCATTGATTTTTCCTTCGATTTCATTGGATAAACGAATATTTGGTTTGGTGCCCATTAATGCCTATGGTGCCTACTGTTGCCTCGAGGCACTAGAAAGGCACTAACTAGGTGCCAACTGGCACGAAATTTCGGCTCCGCGTCTAAGTTAGTGCCCTACAGTTTAGAGTATATGTTCTGGATTCTCGTTGCGTTCATTTACAGTGCGTGAAATGACGTCTTTAATAAAGTGTATCCGAAGAAGAATATAACTTTTTTCTCACACTCTATCCCGCCCACGAGGAGTCACTCGTTCATTTCTTATGAATATTTCGAGAATTATAATAAAGCACAAATGCCAGCTGAATTATAAAGCATCACCCAGTTCTAGGAGCACTTTTGACGAGAAGTGGCAGAAATTCACGTAACATGACCTTCATGAAATTCAATGAAATTATCATTAACTTACTTTGCGTCACAAGTCACAAAGGTGACAAAAAAAGAAAAGTTTTTCATCATGGCAAAATCATAATTCTAATTAAAGAAGGGGAAGTTAACATGCTACATCTTTCGTTTTGAAAGGTTAAGACCAGACACAGAAAAATTGAAATGTCAAGTTAACAGTGATGCAATCCCGCTATCTCGCCCGATTCAATGAGAAGAGTGAATTTCTAATGTACAGTTTTACAGCCTACATGCAATTCACAGCGAAGCTTCTATGCAAGCTTTGGAACTATTTGAAAATATGAACCATGTAACCTGAAATAGTAAGCCCGTGTACGTAATTTGTAGCAGCTATTTTTAGAAAGCAATGCTGGTGATGACAGTTATTGTCATTCAGATTCGAACAAAGAAATCTGTGTGATATTAGGTGATTGACCGCGCTATATTGCGAACGACATGAGAATGGCGCGTTGGATGTGTGGTGTCTCTCCTCAAGATCGAAGAAGGCGTCTGCGTTGGTTCGGGCATGTCAGCAGAAGGAATGTTGGCAAGGCGAGTGCAATCCATGGATGTGGCAGGGCGAAGACCACCCAACCGACCCAAGAAGTCATGGAGAAACAATGTCACTGAAGATCTTCGACTACTTGGACTTGTCCCCAACGATGCCCTCGATCGAGAGAAGTGGCGAGGAGCCATAAGGAGAAATCGTCGGACCGAATCAAATGAATTGAGTGATTGAGTGATTACGCTTCCGTCAGTGCTTTTTCAGCGCTTTTAAGTGAGTGTCCAATGCTTTGATAGCATTTGTTTAACCCTATCTTACCCGAGTGCTCCCCCACACACTTGTTCCTTAATGTGGAAAAGGAAGGCAATAATGTATGAAGTAATGATGATATCTGCATCGGTGCATATGAGAGATATTTCAGAAGTCTCCATGTGCATTCATGCCACTGGTGCCAGCTTTTTCCCACATTTTTGTCCTACGTTATTGCCGTCAGAAATCTATTATGTTAATTTTATATTGTGCGTAATTGAGCTATGGTGCAATGTGGAAAAAGGAAGGCAACAATGTATGAAGTAATGATGATATCTGCATCGGTGCATGTGAAAGATATTTTAGAAATCTCAGTTTGCGTAAATCTCCGTGCATTGTTACTGAGTAAGTAGTGTTGTCCGCCGATATTTCACATGTCATTTTTCTATGAAAGTCGTTCACATATCTCCAAATCCAAATTAGACGGCCTTAATTGCATGATTAAGGCCGTCTAATTTGCTATATAATACTCGTACCATTGAGGTAGGAGCATCTCACCCTCCATCTTCGCATTCCCAGTGAAAATGACATTGAAGTGATTCCTATGGTTCACAATTTGGACTCGTTGATATCTCAAGCTTGACATACTTCAATGTTCTGAGCTTCATGGGCTATGTAGAAAATTATCGTAGACTTGACTCTTTTGCAGATCAAAATCTTAGAGTTTTGATGTCATAGATTTTAGGTTCAGTAACAATGTATATATTACCTTTCAAATGATAAGCATAAATCGTCTGGCGCTTCTCGCCGACGATTTAGGCTGTCATTTGAAAGGTAATATATCTTCATTCATACCAATCACAGCTGTCAGGTTTTTCCTACATTTTTGTCCCATGTTATTGCCTTCAGAAATCCATGTTAATTTTATATTGCTTAAGTTGAAATATCTCTATGAATCCATGTTGATGTTATATTATACAATAAAAAAAGAGATTTTACTTCTTTCATAAAACCGCTGTTTTTAAGTTGGATTGTAGCTTTTTAAGCTTCCAATTTCGGGATGAAAGCTCTGCATGCCACTTACCTTGACGATTGGGATATTCAGGTGGTCCAGCGGATGATGGCGGACTTGAGTCGTATTGCACATTGATGCCCGAGTCCTGTGAATGCAAAAATAGTCTATTTCAGGTCTTACTGATTACCATGAACGGTTTCATATAAGTAGTCAAACAACTCCCAATGACGGATCGATTGACGATGCTAACTAAAATTGCGAGCATATGATGTTTGCGAGAACGTCGTAATTAGATCTCGAAATTGATGTTATTAAATGTCTATTCTACCGGTTTCGGATAGGAGTGGAACAGCCGCTCTTATCCTTCATCAGGAATACAAAGACATGCAAAAATATATAAAATTCAAATGGTACAAACATTAAAAAACTTTGCATGCATAGAATCATAGACACAGAAGAGATAGAATAACACATAGATTCTTTAAGTCAATTAGCAGACATAGTGGTCACAGAGATGGGAGATTTAGGGTCAAATATCGGTGACCAGTGTGAAACGTGCTGCATATTCAGACCAAAAGGACAGTCAGTCATCAATTGACTTATGAATTTCATTTCTTTTCATTTCGTTCATTTTCATTTCCTTCGATTCTATCCAATATGGAGACTTTCGCGTTATGTTCTTGATGACCATGTTCTAAACAACCTTTGTTTAGCAAACATCATATCCTGATTTCAATGAAGTAACAGATCATATTCCTTGCATGTTAGACGCAATCGTATTGAGACCTATAGTGGCATTTCAAAAAAGTGTCACGTGCTTTTTTATTGCTACATCAACTGACTTATAGTTTCATTTGTTTAGATGTCAATTTTTCTGTTTTTCAGTGAATTTCGGAAAAATAATTTCATTTTTTCAGTGTACTTATTCATGTCCTCCTATATGGGCCATAAGGGTTGTTGATCGTGAGAGACAAATATTAAATAAAAAACGATAACTACATAATTTGTGGACTGCTACAGATTACAATTTGTTAAAAGATCAAGGCAAGTTTATCCATGGATTCCTTAATAGTAGTGGCCGGGATGGGAAACTGTGAAATTTCTCTCATCGTGGCTATACGGAAGAAGGGTCACTTTTGGAGAGGCAAATCTTCCCTCAAACCTGTGCGTTATCGCGAAACAGCGCGACTCCCTGACAAAGTGATGAGCATTGAAACCTCAGTCAATGGTCAAACCAAAGGGAGGAATAAGTAAAATAAATAAACAATGTTTCCGTTTTGCATCACATTGCAGTTGAAAGCGGCAACTTCACTAGGATTTATAAGATGAAAAATCGATAAGATATACGTTTACAAGCCTTCCTTTCCTTAGCCACACATTTTACACTTCGTGTATGTGAAAGTTTGACGATGCCTAACGTGTGCTCGGCTCCGAACTGCAAGTCTTTTTATAAAAGCTCTCTTCGACATCAGTCTCCCGGAATATCCCCTCATGAATTCCCGAAAACCGAATTTTTCGATGAATGGTACCGAAGAGTGCGTCGTCAAGATGATGGATTCACGCGGGAGAAAGCAAAGAATGCATTTTTGTGCTCTAAACATTTTAGAAGCGACGACTTCGTTAGTGAACGCGAGGATTCAAATAAATCAAGAAAGCAGCAAGAAGGTGAAATTCGAAGAAGGTGAGAGAAGCTCGCTGATTATTAATATACACATTTACTCGATTTTGCGTAACTTATCACAATTTACGTATCGTATAAAATGTTTTCTAACATAAATAAAAGATGTTGATTCAAATGTTTTATGTAATCGGTAGGAAATATATTGATCAACGCAAAAGAGGCTTGATAACTTTTTATTATTACTTCATTTGATAAAATAAAATATGTAACATTTATCTCAACATTAACAATGACTTTTTTGTCTGCTTCTGCTAATGTTGCCATTAACTTTTTATATTCTGATGGAGGATCCGAACCTATGCTCAAAATTTCAAAACCCACGTTGACTGAATGATACTGAATTTCAATTCCAGTTAAATATTTAAATCGGCCGTCCTCTATTTTGAGGTAGATCCCAGGGCGGAGGCCCCGAACCTATGCTCAAAATTTAAAACTACATTGACATTACGTACCGGCATGTAACATTTTAGAAATCTTTCTGTACATTATTTAATTTTGCGCGTCAGGCATTCAGAAAATCAATGAAACTAATATTTTTGTGAATTTTCTAATTTTTGTTTTCTTTTGCTTTCAGGAAACTGAAGAAGAATGCCGTACCATCAATTTTCCCAGGTCTCCCAGAAAGGCTTCAGTACCATCCTCCTTGCCCTCGTATTGCAAATGCCATCGCCGAGTCCAGAAGAGCAGCGGATAGTCAACGCTTGGAAGAACTATGCGACGAGTTCTTGGAGGAAGACAAGGTGGAATCCTTTGAGGACATTATGAACAGAATTGATTATGAATCAGTGCCAGAAAACTACTTTCGTCTTCATTCAAAGTTACATTTTCTCCTCTTTGATGAAAATGTTCCTCATCCAGTGATACTTCTTTCTGTTAATATCAAAAGTGATTTGACTGTTGAGATATATCTTTAATCCCACAGTGTACCCAGCTCGAGGTATAAAGACATTTTACCATCTGAGAAAATTGAAAGAATCAGTCAAATTGTGAATTTATTGGCATTAGCAAAATCATGGATTGCTGAAACGCAGAGCCCAGGAGAAAACATAAAGAAGTCGGTAGAATTCATTGAACGCGAGAAAGAGGTGCTCGACAACAACAACGACAGCTCGGATTTGGTTTTGAAATTGAATTTCTTGATTGAACAACTTCGGCTATCATCCTTTATCGATAAAGGCAGGCGATACTCAAACGATTTATTGGCGTTTGCTTTTTTGATGCATGCTTCTAGTAACGCAGCTTATCAGACTCCGTTATCCTCAAACTGTCTCAATTTACCAAGCGTTAAGACTTGGAACAATCTTTCATCTCCATGGAAAGCAGATTGTAATAAACAAGACAGTTATTACTTGTCATTGCGATCTCGTGATCTCAATGAGTACGCTCGCCATTGCATTTTGATGATCGACGTTTTGATTAATCGGCATTGCTGGAGATCACCCAACCCCTGCTTCAACTTTGTTGGTATTCATGGTGAAATCTCTATGCCACTGTTTTCAGGAAGTCGTGGGAATGTACCCTGTACACAGAATATCAGGGGAATTGATTTTGTCCCTTTTCCGACCGCTTATTACAAAGATAGAAAAAGTTGGCCTACGAATCGATGTACTTTCTACAGATAACCACTCAGCAAATAGAAGATTTTTAAGGCTTTTATCTGATGACGAAGAACTGCATTCAGCTATCCAACACCCGTGTGACCAATCCAGACGCTTGTTTTTAATTATTGATCCTACTCACAATATAAAAAATGCTTACAACAACTTCCAAAGAGCCAAAAATTTTATCATACCCTATGACCTTCTCTCCAACGGCAATCGCGAAAGTATTTCTGTCTCATTTAACGATGTTGAATCAGTTTTCCACGAAGAGTTCGACAAGCACGTAAAATTAGCATTTAAATTGTCCAAGAGAATTATAGATCCAACAAGTGTTCAAAGGGTATCTGCAAAATTATCGCACTCACTGTTCGATGAGACTACCATTCAAGGATTAGAAGCATACGGATTTCATGTGACAGTAATATTTTTGAAGATAATGAGAAAGTATATAGATACAGCGAACGTTAAAAGTATGGTGAAAGGAAAACATAAGCGAAATGCGGCCCAAGATCCAATATCATCAATTAATGATTGGAAAATCAAATATCTGGAAGACTTTGTGGAATGGTTGGAGACTTGAAGGCAATCTGGCTTGAAAGGCTTTACAAAAGAAACATTTATTGCTCTGTATCATTCAACAAAAGCTTTGACTGAAATAACAGAATTTTTACTTTTGGAGTGTGGATTCAACTATGTGCTGTGCGGAAAAATCCAGTCGGACCCACTAGAAAGGCGCTTCAGTTGGTACAGACAAGCATCCGGTGGCAACTATTTTTTTTCTGTCAGAAGCATCCTCAGCACTGAAAGAAAAATTAAAACAATGGCTCTTTTAAAACATAGCAGAATACTTCCAACTGTTCTGAGAAACCCCAATGAGCATGAATCGAAGACACTTAAATCAACTGAAGAGACAGCAGTTGCAATTTTCGAAAAGCTTCCAATACCTAAATTTGTTTCACCCCCATGTCAAGACCTGAAGGTTATATTCAAAATCGGTGGTATATCAGTCGTTCAATCAGTCAACGAAATCGATGTGAATTTTGTACAGACCTACTGATCGTCGAAGAAAAAAAGTGAGGACAATTTAAATGAAAGTTTTCACCTACCAACTGAAGTGATGACTCCAATATGTGAATTTTTTGGAAGCATTAACCGAGGAGGACTAACTGTACCGAGTGATTTGTGTCTGACTGCTTGTTGTAGAGCGTGGAGTCTGATGAACGATTTGAAAACACTGTTCAAAACTGAATTTCTTCGTTGTAATCAACACCTTGATTTGTTTCTTTCTCGGTATTCAAAGTGCATTGAAAATGACGACGAAATGTTTGTGTTTTTCCAATGTTCTAGTGGCCATGACGTGCTTGTCAATGTTTTAAAAACTTTTTTTTACTGTATGATCAAAAATTTCATGAATGATGTAAATATTCATAATACTGACAAGGAAAAAGCACGAAAAATTCACAAATTGACAGGTAATTGATTGTTTTCATTTTTATCGAAAGTCATGGATAAAGGGATGCTTTGATATGGAAATTTGAACTCAAGGTTATGATTTGAAATTAATTCTGCAAAATTTCTAGACATGCTTGTCCTTTTGAGATGAAGTTCCTTTTGATGCTATTGAATGATAATGTTTATCAAAGGTTTAATTATTATATTCATGGTATTGACAAGATAAATGTGTTTGCTGTTTCAAGCCAGAAAGTGCACATGATTATCAAAAACAAAGGCGATTAGGTGCTTATACACACCAAATGTGAACTGTGAGCTACCATTCACACTTCTAGCGAGCGAGCGGTAGTGACCCTTCTTCCGTATTTTCCTAATTTCAAGTTTCCCATCCCGGCCACTACTATTAAGGAATCCATGGTTTATCATAGTGGTGTATTGCATCATGAAAGGGGTGTGATACAGCATTGAAAACATTCTATTGCGCTATCCTCCCATAATGCTTTGCTTTTGGATCCATTGTTGTGGTCTCCGTGGCATAGTGATTAAGTGCTTGGCCTAGTGATCTTTCGGTCCAGAGGTCGAGCCCCGAAAGTGTCATTGGAAGTCGTTAGGAAGAGCATCCGTACTCAAAGGTCACAACGCTCCAGATTAAAATCTAGCTATGTCAGCATCATCCAAGCCCCAGTAAGGGGAAGTAGTGACGTCAAGCCATCCTTAGCTGCGATGGATAACGCAGGTCTTGCATTATGAAGTGATTCAGCTCGCTTTCCGATATGCCGGTAGTATACCGCTATTTCATGAAGAAACTTATGCAGACAGAATAACGCCACTGTGTTCAACATTTTTATTTAGTTGGTCTCCTGAACGCGTTCGCTGCCTCTCATCACGAGGAATACGACCGTTGTGACATAAATACAGAACATGCAAGTTATATCTGGTCACATAACGTCAATTCACATCAAAGGCAATTACTGTCGTTACACCATCAACCAGAACAAAAGAAAAGTAATGTAAAGGAATTGGAAACCATAAACAGACATGCAGTAAGAGTCATAATAAAATTTGCATCAAGACAAAAAGAAAAAGGGTTCGATTTGCAAATATGACACTAGATTGAAAAGTTAATAAATTGCAATAATGGATAAATAATAACCACATCTACAACGCAAGGGAAAATTAACAATATGGCAGAGAAAGCTTGCTTCAGATCCTTCTATACACAAAGGGCTAGACAGCTGTAGGACATGTTCAAGGACTCTAAAGTATTAAAAAGAGTTTTAGATTCCATGTGCATGCCATACAGTCACATTCCACAGTCATATTTCAAATTCAAAGCTCTTGATTTGAGATATTACTTACTTGCTGACGTAAATGTCGCAACACTTGATTCTTTGTCTCCTCATGAGTAGTACCAGCCCATGGAGCTGAACTGTATTCAGGACTGTACTGTTCTTGGGTTACATCCACATCATACCGTTCTCCATCATATTCACCGGATAAATCTGACAGCTCGTCGGCGGCCCTGCAAAAGTCAAATAGTAAGTTTATTAGGTAAGTAGAATGACCCTAATCCTAAATTAAATCCCCTATGTGTATGCAATTTCGATTTTATTCAATGAACTCGAGTTGAGACCCACGACAAAATGTGATGTATACAAGATTTTACAGCTTTGAAGATAATACCAAGTAATTGACTGACCACGATCGCGATACAGAAGAAAGAATGGTATTCTACAAATCGTCTGTGTCATGACAAGCTTGGAGAAGTAATGTTCATTAAATCAGTTTCGATGGAAGTGCCTTACTGTAATGCTCAGCCTTGTTAATAGGAATATTTTCTTCAGTTTGATCATGTCACTTAAACTTCAGGCACTGAGAGAGAAAAACATCACACTTCAAGACAATGATTATAACTTGCAAAATATAAATGGGCCCACAATACTATTCAGGTTCAAATAAGAAGTGAAAAGCTTAATTTGATGAATCATGTAATGATATAATTACAAAAATTGCATCAATCCACAATTTAATAGGAATAGTTGAATTCTAGCTGCATAGAACATACATATTATGATTTTAACCATTTATTATAATCAGATCAATTTCAGTGATTTCATAGACCATAGGATGCAGCTAAGAATTTGACCAAGATGCGTAACTTAGCAGATCCATTTAGCCTGGTAGAAAAGAGCTGTACACTTTAAACCGTTGACTGATAATTGACAGACATTTATCCTACAAAATCTATGTTGTCGGTCATTGTTAGTTCTTGTAGGATGATTGCCACTGAACACCTACAATATGTGACAAAAAGCGACAAAATGGATAGCAATGAATTATAACTTCAATTTTATCAAAAGTGTAGGTAATTAATTAAATTACGTCAAAATAAATCATGGTTTTGCCACACAATAATTGCCCAAAACTCAAGCAATCACTATTCAAAAAAATCAATCAATATTCATTTTTTTTAATGAAAAAAGTAAAAAAAAACACTAGTAGGGAAGAATGCTGTCTTCCATTCTTCCCTACTAATGTGATTTTTACTTACATCAGTTTTTTGTTTAGTTAATTTGCATACAAAGCATCTGTTTCGATGTCGGTGGAGAACCTACAAGTTCGTCGGATATCGCAGGATATTGGAGGTGACAATCGTCGGTTGATTTTGTCAGTAAATTTGTAGGATTATTGTCGGTCTACGGTTTACAGTGTATGAATTAGATCTACTAAGTTAGCTAACTGGAAGCTTGGGCCAAGAAGCAAAATAAGATATAAGCTCTTGTATGAAGACTTGCATTAATAATGCAGCTCATGAAATTTGCTTCATAATCACAATTAACTTGAAGGATGTATATGCGTCCACACAGACTTGTGAGACCTGAAAATTCATCACTTAACGATCCATTAAATATTGGTTACTTTTCTCAGTACTGCTGGTCATAGCCAGAACTAGTCGAAAGGGGTCAGAAAAACATCTTTTCATTGAGTACTGTAAATTCAAGTATATATTCGGGCGAATCAGGACATCTGCAGCACTTCAAACGTGCACGATTAGCAAAATGGAGATCGTGAAAGTAAATTGAGGAGTGAATTGAGAAATCGAAAATTCTCGCGATAAATTGAGTTCGTGAGACCAGTGTGAAAAATATTTCAATTTGACGAATGCTTTTGATACTACGTAATAAAGTTAGACAGTTGAAGTTCATGTGAGTTCTCTTATTCTGCTGAATTACGCTTCCTTCACCAATCGCGTGAGACAAAGGCAGACGAATATCTCTCTGTCAATCTCCGGCCTGTTCTTCTGAAAACCAGGCGAATGAGTAATCTAGCTGTAAATTACGCATCATTTTTGCAAAGATTGTGACAAAACTCTAGCTCAAAGTCGCAAATTTATAAATCAAGAGTCAGATATTCATGAAATTAATCATGATGGTCGGTAGTATAACACAGATGCGGTAGTATAATTGTCATTATACATGACAAAAGCATTAATCACGGGCTGAGCAGCTCGAGATTAGAGGGCTGGGCCTGCACCTGAACATTTTTTCGATGTAGCGGGCCTGGGTCGGGCCGGGTCTTCAGGCTCATTTTAAGTCTGGGTCCACAATACTACTCAGATAAAAAATGAAGCTTTTTATTTGTGAATTATGAAATTACATAACTGCAAAAATTGCATCTATCCACAATTGAATATGAATAGCTGAACTCTAACTGCAGAGTCCTATGATTGTAGCCATTTATAACTCAATTTCACATAGTCATGTCTATAGACCGCGTGTGTGAATGCAGCTAATAATTTGGACATGATGCTTGACTTAATACATCCATTTAGCCTGCTGGAATAGCAAACTTGAGTCAAGAAGCAGAATATTGACCTCGACTTTTGTATAAAGATTTGTATTATAATGCGGCTCATGACATTTCCTTCACAAATCAAGTTAATCTCCGTTTAATATAATTATATTTTCATTCTTTTTGATATACTGAAATTTTTATACTACTTATATATTGAAGTCTGAAGTTCCAAGTCGCTAGTATATAATGACAGGAATAATTTGCAAAAACTAAGCTTTTTTTAGACCGCAGAAACGTCATCTCCGCAAAAAATCTGAATCCTTTGTTACAAAATGTTTCACCGTATGCTGACATTTTTTAGTCGACACTCTACTTGCTCTGTACTTACTCTATGTTCTCCCGTATTCACTACAGTCGTGGCCAATAATGGGGTAGTGTCAAAATTTGATCGTTGAATAACAACGCATTATTAGAAAGTAAGCAATGAAGTTCTTTTTATTCCAAATTCACAGATAGTGGTCATCTTTTACCTTGAGATTGATTTGCACTATTTTCACGCAAAATCTATTTACTGAAGAATAAATGTCTACGACAGGGGTGCGCAACCTGCGGCCGTAGCAGAGGCAGAGTGCGGCCGTTGACAATTGGAAGCGGATGAAAGAGATTATTGTACATGCATATTGCAAATATTTCAGGAGTTCAAGGTAATCGAATAACAATCGTCACTATAGTAGCATGCTAGTCACCTTGTAACTGTCGAACACCTTTACGCCCATGCTGCTTGGAAAAATGCGCGCCCTCAGGCGCGATGAAGGCGTTCAAGCAGTTCGATAACTGATGAATAGAATATTTTAGGGAAGTTACATTCATGTGCATTCATGGCTAGAGTCATAAGCTAAAAGAAACAAAAGGGACAATTGTAGTTTGCTCGAAATGTTCGCGCGCGAAACATTTTGTTAATAAGCATATTTGAAATTCGACTCCATCAATACACGAACATAATAACAGCAAACAGAATCATATTTGGATTCTTTTCACAAGCGAAATGCAAGCAAGAAAAGTTCGTTCTGCGTTACACAAAATTCTAATTTTGAATGTAAAACCTATTTTCGTAACTCCACCAATTCTAATAAGTCAAATAGATAAGAAAGAATCGATTCCTTCTAAGTATTGTCTTTCTAATTATAGTCATATTCGTTATTTGAAATATGTTGTTTATAAGATCATGTGTACTAAATGCAATGATAATTAAATTGGTGAAACTCGATGCACCGTGAGAAAGAGAATCCAAGGACATATTAACTGCACGAACTGCCTTGTTCACTAAATTGCTTTGTCAAAACATTCATTGTCAATGATATTCAAGTAGAAAGAAATCTTACAACGTTATTTTACTAATGTTTGCGAACGCAAAATTTGTGAAAGAAATCTCGTTTTTATCAAAGCTTGCAATGATAGTGATGTATAGCAGTATGGAAAGTGATATCTTATCTAATATTCATCAAAGTATTCAGTTTGCATCTTATTTTGAAAAGCTTCTGCGGTATACTTTCAATTGTATTCCAACCAAAAATCGAAATATGTTTATTTCGATATTATATTGGTTGTATTCCAACCAACCAAAAATAGAAAATTCCAACCAAAAATCAACTCCAGAGAAGAGAGAGAACAATGCGAAGATTTCGAACAATGCTTGTTCATATGATTGACATTATCTCAATATGTAATTTCTATCAGCATTTACCTTATCTTTTTCTGTTTTTACTTTGCCATACCTACATATTTCTGCTTTTACATAAAATACTTAACTTAGATTGTTATTTGTTAATTGAAAATCATAGGCCCTTCTTTCCTTCACGCGGTCTGCAAAAAGACGAAAATTTGGGAATACAAATTTAACATCAACAGCAATGGCTATTTCAAATTGACCTCATGTTGTTCAGAATAGGATCACAAGTAAAGGAGATATTCGACATTTGATTTAATAGATCTGTCACTTAAGATTTTTTATATGGTACCATTTCGTGCCAAACTTTATTTATATCACTTCAGAATCTTCATTTTAGTTGACAGCAGCGCTAATTCTGCCTGCGCCCAATTCTGTAATTGGAAATTCTGCTGGATGGAGAGGATGGAAAACGTGTATCCTACACCTTACGTCTTTTATGCTATGAATCATAAGCTTGGATATATATATATATATATATATATATATATATATATATATATATATATATATATATGCTCTTGTCTACTAATTTGATATCTGACTTTGCCATGATGACATCCTGCTTTTATCCGCCATTTGATTTCTTGGTCTACGTTATATACAATGTATGAATGCTTAGATTTCAAATTATTTTTGTATGTCAGTTTACATTAAAGATCAAGCCCTTGACAGACCATTTTTGAGTTTTCTCTCTTTGTTATATATATATATATATATATATTTGAATACATGTTGTAGAACAATTATTGGATGAACATAAGGAAACCCTGTGTAGTTGAACTGATAACTAAAATTCTCTCAACAAATCAGCAAGTTTTTCGAATTAATTTTAGCGCATTGCTTAATTTAGTCAAAGGTGGTCTACACTAGTCTATACATATATCATTTAAGTCGATTACCTGAAAGAAAATAAGAAATACTGAGAATACTCTTAATTATTTTATCATGAATTATTCAGTTGTAACGAATCTTATTTTCCTTGATGTGAATGCTCTACATGCCGGTACTTATTTCATGGACTAAGTATTATGCTAGCGAAAGAGCAAACTTACACTGTAACTCGAACGCTACCGAACTGATGAAATGCATGTCCCCAAACACTTTATTTCCTTTCATCTGGTAGCGTTTTTGCTTTCTGGTAGTAAGCTACCAAACCTGATTAGTTTCTACCAGATGATTAATTTTCTTATAATCAGATTGCATAAATAATTGATAAGTTGCATGCTACTTTTTTGCTGCGCTATAAGAAGCAAGATATTAAAATTTAGGGATCGAACTTGCAGTATTGAATTCGATCATATTACACGTAAGACAACAATTTTCAGAAAAGAACAAGTTCATAGAAACAATATGGAGTAAGTAACTTTGAAACTAAGATCACAATATGGCCGAAGTGATTATGCAAAACTAATTTATGTTTGATGTATATTATGGAATATGCTTACAGAGCAATTACCGTACATTTGAAATGATCTTACGATATCAGTCAGTTTTGCGCTTAGACTTAAGTAGACTCGGTATCGGGTGACTTTGATATCAACTGACTTGGAAATGAATGTACATTACGCGTAAAGTGCGCAAAAATAGGTTAGGAATGCTGCACTAACTAAATCTGAGGAGTTCCAGGAAAATTTAAGACTAATCATTTGGTAGTGATTCATCATTGCTGCGAAATAATGGCAAAAGAAATTAGATATTAACCAATTAAATTCAAGGTAAACTGGTAGCCGCAAAAATCTTAATTAGGTCGTATTAGGCTTATAAGGAAGGTTTGGTTGCAAACTGCCTGCAAAACCGTCGAATTTCACCAGGCGACCGCTACCAGATGAACACGGTGTGGTAGCTATGAAAGCTAAATCATCTTCCTTTGGGAAAAAAAGTTAGCTACTTTTGATCAGAAAGTTTGGCAGTGAAGTTTGCTTGAGTAGGTTTGGTTGTTCACGGTTTACAGTGTAGATGGAAAGTACTGAAAGTTGGTGACATATCTCCACAGAATTAGATTCATCTGCGCGCTTCGGTTTCCTAGAATGGAAGGATTGTATCTAACCTTAATATCGAAATGGCACATCGCAGAATTAGACAACTTGCTCCTTCTCGAATGGATAATTCGTGCATCGCTTGCTATTGGAAATGGCAAACAATAAGCCGTCAGCAGAGGACACCAGAGCAAGTGAGAGATGCGTGCGTGCTGGGATATCACATCGCACACACCAAAACATACATCGCGTCTAGGCTTCGATTCAGTGTATGCACTATACAGTGAGGAATGCTAAGAAGGCGATGGTGAAATCATCAAGTGAACTAATTTTCGTGCGGCTGTTACTTTTTTAATAATGATCGGAAGGGCCAACATCATGGAGAAAAATTGTGCGCCATGACCTGAATTCTTCGAATCTGAAGGAATTGTGGCAATCAAAGCACTTTGTTGGAACCCACATTAATCCGCAAGCGACGCATGACTTTTTCCCTATCTCTGTAAAGTATTAGGAATTCCTTTCTACCCACTTAATAGGTTCCTCAATGTGCCGTCGATTTTGTATTAATCACACTTCCAGCAAACCGAAGCAGATAAACAAAATATCTAATTCTGTGTGTCTCTCTTTAAATCATCAGTTTATCGGGCAATGCGTACATTTGAAAAAAAATATTGCTAATTTGGGAGGTAGAAGGCAGATAATTTTCATTCTATAAGGCCTAGTTTGCCTATTGACATGTCATGTTTGCAAGCTGCTAATTCCCTATAACTCTTTTTCCTGACGCCCACACAGTCACACATATGAACACATTTTCTGATGCATTTAAAATTAACACATATTTGACTTGATTCTTGAGGTTTGGAATTTAAAATGCCATACTATCAATAATCATGCTTGATTTTCTGACTTCAGCATGAGATGCGGGCCTGTGATCATTTACTGTCAATCCCGTCACACAATATCCATAGAGTAAGTATGTTAGGTAGAGTGGTAACTCTGCATTTATTGAATCCCCAGTGTGTATACACTTTCGATTTTATTAAATGAACTCAAGGGAGATGCAGGTGGAATTGTTTCCAAATGTGAGATTTGCACATTTATGCAATTTTGAAGAGATTACAACGGAATTGTCTACTCATGATTGCATAAAGCAGAAGGAAATGATATCATTTTAGAGATCGTCCCTGTCATGATAGTCTTAGAGAGGTAATGTTTGCTAAATTGGCAACTCGATGACCTGCTATTGCTTTCCTGCTGAACCTCAAGAGAATCTTCTTAAGCGTGATCATATCACAGGCGACCTGTCACTGGTAGAGCAAAATCAAATAATCAACGACAATGATTTCAATTAACTTTGAAAGATGTAAATGGGTCCACATCACTATTCTGATTCAAGAAATGAAACATGAATTTAGTGAATCATAAAATCACACCGACGAAAATTGAATTAAAAACTTGAAATTACAGCCAAGAAAGCATGAATAGTATCGTGACTTTTTCGTGAAGACTTCCATTATAATGCAGTTCATGAAATTCCCTTGATGATCAACTTATTTTCCGCTGAGCTACGATGCTTATTAGCAAATATTGATTCCTTTTGATATCCAACTTGCTTCATACTACTTATGTAGGAGAGTCATCTCGGTAGTATTTAATTTTGCATAATTTTGACATTTTCAAAACTGCTCAAATAATTTTTTGGACCACGGAAACGTAATCTCCGCAAGAAACTGAATCTTTTCATATAAAAATTTTCATTGTATTCAGATACTTTTTTGAGTCGACACTCTACCTATATATCCCTACTCTATGGTCGACTCAAAAAAGTGTCTGTATGCAGTGAAAAATTTTATATATAAAATTTCATATGAAAAGATTCAGTTTTTTGCGGAGATTACGGTCCTGCGGTCCAAAAAATTATTTGAGCAGTTTTCAGAAGCTTTATTTTACAAATTATTCTTGCATTTCCTCGTATATACTGCCAATGTATATATTTGCCAATTTATATACTACCTAGATGAAGCCACTTTATAAGTAGTATGAAACAAGCTGGATATCAAAGCGAATGAACATTTGCTAACAAGCATCTTAGTTTAGCTGATTATCAAAGGAAATTCATGAGCTGCATTATTATGCAAGTCTTTATAGAAACATCTACATCTTATTATGCTTTCTTGGCTGAAATGTTAAGTTTTTAATTCTATTTTCATCTGTATGATTAATTTTATGATTCACTCAAATCTGAAATAACAACCCATTTAGTGAGAAAAGGACGCTAAACAGATAAAGTAAAAGGCAAGTAAATATAGTTTGCACATTGCATTGAAAGACATGAATTTATAGCGGCAATGCAGTAAATTTTCTTATTTACCTTCCGCCAACTTTGGGTACAGTGTCTTTTCCAAGGCCGCTCATGCTGCCAGCTGGAACTGTACTCGGTTTGCCTCTCAAAATCCATTGAGAGCTGCTACCAGCACTGTACTGACTACCTGATCGTGAGACACGACCACCATCACTTCGATGTTGACCGCGGTGTATGCCAGCGTCGGAAATACTAAGGAAATCGGGATCTATCTCCTGTGTTCTTCGACGGCTACCGTTCCTTGCATAACTCTGTAATAGGGAGAGAAGGAAGTGATATATGGTGACACAATGCGCACAATTTTGCAATAAAGTTGGTCAAAATCTACTTCATAAGGGTCTACATGGCACAGTGATCAAGTGCTTAACCACATGATCATTCGATCCAGAGCTCAAGCTTCGAAAGTGTCATGAATAAGCGCAGAGCAGCCTGTTTTGCAGTCGATAACATGCTATTCGTAAGTTCACTAGGGTGCATGCATAAAACATGCCATCTTATTTCTGACAGCCACTCAATTTCTTTTTGAAGTATTCTAAGCCTTCGTATTCGTCTATCTACGACAAGCTTAGTATGAGTCATGGATAGAGTGGGTCACTTGCCTTAATCTGCTCTTTGAGCAAAATATGAAGATGCCTGTCAGCCTCATGCATGTCTATATGATACTCATCGATAACTAGGAGCTCAATCACAGTTTAAAAACATAAAGAATGTATAGAAAAATTCTTAAAGCACAGATTAAGAGCATTTTTAAAGGCAGAGTATTAGAATTATGATTATTGTATAACAAATTTTATAAACCGATTTTTATTTAAAATCGCCAAAAGGCGATTTATGCTAAGTTATTTTGTTCAAATGCTTTTGCACACTTTTACATATTAAGAGAAGTGATGACAACCGTAAACATTTACAAAGTACGTTGATCAGCTGCGGCTACCTTTCCATTGTTACTGAGTAAGTAGGTTTGTCAGCCGATATTTCACGTGTCATTTTTCTATGAAAGTTGTTCATATATCTGTAATTCCAAATTAGACGGCTTTAATTGCATAATTAAGGCCGTCTAATTTGCTATATAATACCATTGAGGTAGGAGCACTTCACCGTCTACCTTCGCATTCCCAGTGGAAATGACATTGAAGTGATTCCTATGGTTCACAATTTGGACTCGTTGATATCTCAAGCTTGACATACTTCAATGTTCTGAGCTTCATGGGCTATGTAAGAAATTATCATAGATTTGAGTCTTTTGCAGATCAAAATCTTGGATTTTTGATGTCATAGATTTTAGGTTCAGTAACAATGTATATATTACCTTTCAAATGATCAGCCTAAATCATTTGAAAGGTAATGGTCGTATATCTTCATTATCCATCGCCGAAAACCGCTATCGTTTAGGCAACGTTACCATGACGACGCATGCCTACGACGAACTATTGTTTTCGATATCCATGTCCATTCTAATCCTCTACTATTATTAGAGTATGAAATTTCTATGCTCCTGGTCATGGAAACCCGATTTTTCGCTTTTTTCAAGTTCGTGAGACAAGGAGAGCAGCTGCTGTTAGTTAGTTGCACAGAAATGAATTGTTTAGCGGTGTCACATGGCTACAAGTGCAAACTGATTTAAAACGATGTCACATCATGATAACATGATTAGTTAATGATAAGTTCAGCTTCTCGACAAGGCACCGATCTATACTAATGGCGCTATTTTTTAAAATGCCTTCATAATTGAAAGAGAAATGAAACTCTTTCCTTTGATTTTGATGTTCCGATTATTCAGTGGTTCTCGAGATTGCGGTTTTCCACAACTCGGGCATGCTCGCTTCAATGGTAGTATCTCTCTTTACAAGCCCGGTCATCTTTTTGCTATGCATATTCAAAAAAATATATTTAAACTTTTTAGCAAAGTTTTATGTTTTTAGCATCAGCTGGAATTCGATGGTAAATGACTTTGCTAAATGGAGAGTTTTCATCAGTTTTCACATAAAAACGTCTTAACCATAGAGTAAGCATATTGTAGGTGGAGTGTCGACTGACAAAAGTATCTATATACATTGAAATTTTTTATGAAAAGATTCATTTTTTTGCGGAAATTACTTTCTTGTGGTCCAAAAAAATATTTGAGCAGTTTTTAAAAAGATGAATTTTTGCAAATTCATCTACTACCGACATGAAGCCACTTTATAAGTAGTATGAAACTAAAGTACGAAAATAAAGTTGGATATTTAAAGGAATGAATTTTTACTAACAAGCGTCCTGATCATCAATGATCTTAATGAAATGAAAAATATGTTGATTATCAAGGAAATTTCATGAACCACATTACATTGCAAGTCTTCATGGAGGAGTTCAGATCTTTTTGTGCCTCGTGGCCGAGATTTCAACTTTTTAATTCAATTTTCGTCGGCATGATTTTGTGATTCACTTAATTCTTGTGAACCCATTATGCATCTACTAAAGTTAATTATGATCGTTGTGTTTGATTATGTTATTTTGCTCTATCAATGCAGTTGAGAATTAAAGTAATAGAAACCCACTGAATTGCTAGTTTAACAAATTGTACGCCTCTTCAAGGTTGTCATGACACGGAGGATTTGTAAAATACAATCCTTTTTTCTGTAATGCTAGTCTAACTCATGATCAGTGAAATTCTATAACACATGTGACCGTTTACATTTCTCCAGAAACGCAAAATCTGCATATCTTACATGTGGTACTGGGTCTCAAGTCAAATTTATTTAATGAAATCAAAACTGTATACAAATTGGGGATTAACTAAATGCTGAGTTGATACTCTACCTGATATACTTAGGCTACTCTATGGTCTAAACACAATGTTGGGAACATGTTTGATTGTATTAACAGCCATTACAAGTCACACTTACTTTAAACATAGAAGCGATTATTACGAAATTGGATGGATTTTAAGCCAACTTATACTGTAGCCTTATTTCAATGGAGTGAAAGTTACCTCGTGTCCTTCTGCTTCGTCGATTAATTGATCCAACTCCCGCAATGCATCAGCCTCTTCTGGCCCGTATGGCGGATTCAGTCCAACACGGTAGTCGTCGAAAATCTGAAGAATTAAAACAAATAATAATCAACTAATAACGAGCTAATCACGGAATTTTAAAGCATGCAGTCTAGAAATCGAAATTATCTGCTTGCTTGAATTGCAGCAACACTTAAAAATTGATGTAAATATTGATGAGTTGATGTAATTGTATCGCTCTGTTGTATCTCTCAGTAGCATATCGCTCTGTTGTTGAGCTCTGCACACATTGTGCATTTGCCCGAAAATCTTTAAAATTTCTCTAAGTCAGAAGTTATGACTAATTTCGAAATGCACGCTTTCTAAGACCGCTCCCAAGTAGCACAGCCCAGTCGGCCCCAACATGGGAAGATACCGTTTTGCCCAATGGCCCCGTGGGCTACCCGAATGGTAGCAGGTGCCGGCCACCATCAGGAAATGGCCGTTTTAGTCTAGTTAATCCCACGTAAGCCCACATGCACCGGCGTGTAAACGACGTTGGCCCAGCAAAAAATAGCCCAATGTTGCCACAAAATACCCGTCGTCAGCGCGCATGCATTTACCGTGCACACAGCGGCTCCACACCGAGCCGACGCCGAAATGAGGTGCTACCCATGAAGTGCCGACGCGGGTGCGTCAATCTTGCGATTTGCTTTTCTGCAATACCGCATTTTTTCCATTCCCGATTATCTATCTGGGCCACAGCAACAATGCCGTGACACTAGTTATGGCGATACATCCCCGTTTCTCTGGCTCAAAATATGGCGGGGGATGTGTACATCAATAGCGTAGCTATTATATGTATCGCCATAACTAGTGTTACGGCATTGTTGCTGTGGCCAAGATGGATAATCGGGAATGGAACTAATGCGGTACTGCAGAAAAGAAAATCGGAAGATTGACGCACCTGTGTCGCACTTCATGGGATAATCAAGCTGACTGCAATTCAAAACTCCCTTCCTGATTTAATTGGTTAAACTTACGAAGCGGATAGCTGTGCTGTTTGTGAGATAAAATACAATTCTGAAGTTCAAATGTGTATGTTCTCATCATAAAAAGGGGACTGAAACAATCCCATAGTCACACAAGTATTAAAATCTGATACAGAATTACATGATATGAGACTTGTCAAAATGAACACGCTGAATTTTATTTAGACATCAAACACAGAGA
This sequence comes from Prostheceraeus crozeri, assembly GCA_907163375.1. NCBI lineage: Eukaryota > Metazoa > Platyhelminthes > Polycladida > Euryleptidae > Prostheceraeus > Prostheceraeus crozeri. The sequence continues at coordinate 320,281 of CAJQUW010012278.1, read as the reverse complement.
TTCTAGAATAAATTATTTATGTGTATATACAGTCCTTATTAGAAATATCTGATGACCTAGTTATCTAACAACCAACATAATCACTTAAAAATGAAAGAAATAGCTAAATAGCTATGAGCATGACTGCAGTTGGCCATCCTTTCTTGCATTAGCATAAATAAATTGACACTGCCATCAGTGCTGCATCGGAGAAACTCGGAGGCTTTTGCAGAAAAGGATCAATTAGCTCTTCAAAGGCAATCCTCCATCTGAAAAATCCAACCTCTAGCAGACAGAAAATTTCAAAATGCCACTAAGAACTAACTAACTATACCCAAAAACAGCGATTCATTTCTATAGGATATGACGGACAACTAGTAAGTATTTTAATGTTTAGCTACTACAGTCTTGCTCAGCTACAGTTATTTTTATTTGTTATAAAGTAGTTAGAAGAGAGCTATTCAATATTTCCATTAAGTACTGCATCTAACTATATCGTATGATTTCTAACAGAAAAGGATTGATTAGACTTGAATAAAAAACCTTTTACAATAGCACAAATGTTGTGAAGAGTGTTCAATCTCCTCTCGACGTGGCGTCATCTACTAAAAGCCATCTATATAATAAATTTCATTTTAACAAGTCTTAGAATTACTGTCCGGTAAAGAATACTGAAGCGTGGTAGGGAGTAAAAAAATTACGGATGAACCGTTGAATTTTGAATGAGCTAGAGACTTGATATGAAATTGAAATTAAGTTCGAGCATATTATCAATGCCATTTAAGCAATGTCTTAGCAATAGTTTTAAGTAACACATTTCCCACTTATTACAAGACAAAATGAAATTGACGTGACTTTTTTACAGAAGCTGCAGTTTAAGATTGCAAAATAATAACAGCTACGCGGTAATGATAGTAAATTTACGACTATGTCTCAACTGCAATTACAGGAAAGATAATTAATCTGGATACGAATCATGATTATCAAGCAACCTGGAAAAATCTGAAAGGCAGATAATAATTATAATATTAGCAATTCTTGGCAATTTTTATTGATCTGGTAAAGAAAGATTCTGATATCATTTTCCTTTATAGTTGAAATCAATGAAATATTATTATTCTTCAGTCTGTCTACGCACAAAATCAATAAATTATGACAAAATATATTTCGTCGATCTGGTCTCATCAATTGAGATAGAAAGAAGTCATAAGTAAAAATTTTGGAAGTCAAATGCTAAATCATTTGAAATCTCTGTACAAAATTACAAACCATCAATGTCAATGTCGACATCTACCAAATATACACATATACTAAAGTTCATTGATTCTTGTTGTACTGACAGAACTACGACAATCAATGAGCTGTGGTGTATGTGTATATTTGTTAGATATCGATATTGACAGTTTGTAATTTTGTAGAGATTTCGAATGATTTGGCATTTGACTTCCTGATTTTTTCATATGATTTCTTTCTATTTCAATTGACAAAGTCAGATCGGCGAAATATAACTTGACATAATTTATTAATTTTTGTGCCCAAAAAGACTTAAAAATTCATTAATTTCAACTAAAAAGAAAATGATTAATGAAGATGAATTTCTTCATTTTCTGAGTCATGGGTACAGAGGTGATAATACCCGGAATACAATCTAAACAGGAAGCATAACGAACTAATCTCCGATGAAATTTGTCATAAAGCTTCATAGCCTCAATGAACATTTTCATAAAAATAAGTTGAATAAAACTTGAAATTCAACGGTTCATCAGGCGATGTGATCAATGAAACTATAAAAAAAGCTACTGGCGCGCGTAGCGCATCTATGAAAGTGAAAGTCAGAGAAGACCACTCAATAGTCCGAGTCCACTTAGTCCGAGTCACATAAATCACTGTGACTTAACTGCGCTTGGGCCTCCGCCTCCTTCATCTAAACTCTCGTTGTCGCCGCCCACCTTTGCCGTCCCTTGTACCACGCATATACCTGCTGGAGATCTCCTCAAAATTCTTGGAAGTTATCGTTGGAAACTGCTGTTTCTTCACAGAATCTGTAACGGAAATGGCACCATTTTACACCCACATAGCTGCTATGTCACTGAAATGGTGTCGTTTTTATATTTCAAGATAAAAGTTTACAACATCCGGTGGATATGACGATCCCAGTTGATTAAAATTCATCGGAGATAATGTATTCGCAGATATGTTTCAGTAGACAAGATGCCATCATCAGTGACCGTGACAACGATCAATAACAATGATGCAATATATGCAGGACTTAAAGGAAAGAAAAATCAATGCAAGGAAGGTGGTTGTGATTTGTTACAATTATTCATAAAATAATGCGAATGAAGAAATGACTTCATGTAGAATGGTTGAACAATTTTTGTGTATGGACTGCGCTAACTGACCCCCGTTCAGCGTGGACAAGGACGAAAAACGGGGAAGTAAGTAAGGAGAGAGTACATTGAGCACCTTGAAACTTTTGTATTGTGCGCTATATGAATACCGTATTTTCATAAACTAAATTTTCAATAAATGAGTACTTTAAAATTGCCTTTGTCGGGATATCAATATGAAACGATTTTAGAAGGGAGTCAACCTTTCACGTATTTGTTTATCCAACCAGATAATAATAGACCTGCTTCACTATGAAAACTACCCGCAAAAAGAAGAAATGAGCATGGGAACCTCCATTGAACCTCCTGTAGTTGAATTCTCATTAGACATTATAGGAAGCAATGTCGGTTTTTACATTAAGTACATTGATGACATTTTAACTGTCTTTTCGGTCTGCAACCGAAACCCACACTTTTTTAAAACGGTTTAATGCTGTTGATTCATCACTTCATCTTACCATAAAAAAGAACCGATAAATAGCTCAATTAATTTTCTAGATATGATAATTTTCATAAAAATGGCAAATTTGAAACCAATGGTACAGAAGAAACAAATACATTATTGTATACTCACAACCACTCCTACAGTCCCTATTGTTATTAGAACAACGCGATTAAAGCATTGTACAATATATCTCAAAAACTGCCTCTCAATGGTCATACGCGGCAAACTTGCATTTTTTACGCAGGCCGAGTAAATTTATGCAGGTAAACTATTGCGCATATGTAAAGAATGAAAGCACTGTATACATAGATAGAATTTCAATGTGATTACAACTTCCACGTTTAGTTGTTGGAGTGACCCCATGAGCCTGATAGCTTTCAGATGGTCATCGACCACCATAATCATGCCTCGTGGAAAAGCGCCCGTCTAAATACAAATTGCTTTTTTGCTATTAGGTCTACCATCATGATAATGGAGTCCCTACAACAATTGAATATTAAAAGACCCTCATTTTCAAAGAAATTCCACGTTTAGACTAGACGAATTTATGTATCTTAAGATGTGAGAGATTGCATCCATTACTGGACCAGCTGGCATCATTACTGGGACAAAAGAAACATACTTGTGGGACAGCACCTCGAAAGGGAGGCTCAATTCCGGTGCAACAAAACCTTTTTGTGACAGGGATTTCTTGCAAATATGCTTTGACGGCTTCAATGAATTTGGCTGAAAAATTACTTCAATTCATTTTATATAAATTTCTTTTGACCGAGTGAAACTGCTTTTGAGAAGCTGATAAATTTCGTAGAACAGTACAATAATCATGCTTTGTTTACTATTCATACATATACAATCATTTCTACTCTGGCTACAAACTTATTGAAAATACATGTATTATGCAAGTAACTGAGAAGCATTATTTGCACAATTAAAATTGCTAAATGCTAATCAAATAAATGACGGTAATTTTCCAATAATGCTTCCACAGTCTTTTTCAATTATCAAACAATAATGAAATATTAAAAATACACAAAACCGAATACAATAACGAAAACTGAATGAACTAGATAAACGAAAATTAAAATTCTGGGATGGAATATCACAAAACATTATAACTGAAGACTTCAGAAATCAAATAACCACTAGTGATGTGCATCTAATCATGTTAACATGCAACAAAGCAGACATTAATTCAGGGATTGTTTTTTAGTCTTGACATCTTAACTTACCGAAAACTAGCTGTAAGAATGGGCCTTTCAATCCAAACTTAAATCCTTTGGATCCGCTCCTCCCATCTAAGTTGCACTGCAACTGTACGTTGTGCGATAACAGCGTGTCGAATATTCTTTTCACCAATTCAGATTCATTCCTTCCACCGATAACGGAGAGACGACGGACCTAGAATAAATTAGGCTTAATTAGATAGTTTCAGCGACCGAATATTTCCTTGCTACCGTTAATTAAAATATTTACGTGTCTATTAAGTTCCCGCACTGGTCATATTTTATGGAAACGGCAAAGCTCTTCAATCTAATAAGCATTATAGTTAAGAATCTTTATCATTGTGCAATTTTAGAGCCTAAAACCAATGTTCTAGCAGATGTCATTGACACTGATTAGCACGAGCTTTGTAAAGCAAATTGAAAAATGATTCTTATGGAAGAGCCCTGGGCAGTTGAAATGAAATAGAACACGGGTAGTCTACTTTTGCTACATCTCCCAAGATGCCTAGGATCGCCTAGACCGCGATTTCGATTCAACGACATAGTATATAGTAGTTGCTTTATAATTCCAAGCATTTTTAATGAACGGTCGAAGAAAATTTCTATGTCTTATAGGCCGGCCCCTCCGCATTTACAGTTCTACTAATGAGAGATTTCATTGCAGAAATTCCATATCTGCGAGGTCAATACAGGGAGAGTTGAATGTAAGATAACCAGAATAAGTAGGCCTACTTTTGATTTTCCAGCTGGCAAGTATGCAATTAGGCATATCTGTAGGAAGATTTTAAAATCAAGCAAGTCATAACTGTGTATATCGTACATTTAATAGTAAATTTCACAAGAGTAAAAGAATTAATGAATGAGTAGATTGATTAAAATCAATATGCGTCTGGAAGCCGAAAGCAATATGATCTAAATAAAGAATGGAAATGCTTTTTATTTTGATGAATCTGGGCACTCTTGATTTACCGCAATAATAGACACCATTACAAGTTACCAGCTTCAAATTCTCGAACTGCTCGAAGTCGATTTCATCAAATTCAAGCTATTATTTCATATCGACCAGATTTCATTTCAATTATCATATACCAGTGCAACGAAATCTAGTACTACTACTTACTTATTTCATGCTCACCTCTCTCAAGGCCCGACAGGGTTTCAAGTCGAAATGAGAGATTCAATAATAATTCCCTTTTCGGTAACAGTCAACAAAATTTTTGAACACTTGGCCAAATCAGTAATGAGTTGATGTTATGACCAACCGCGATGATTTATCCACTGTCGTCCACGGAGTTTGAGAATTTGGAGAACCTGAAATAATTTTTTTGAGCCGAGATTTACTGTGTTTAATGTCGGCAATATGGATCAATCCTTAAAAATATGCACAAGTAACTGCGATGAAGTAATAGTGCATGTTCATCACACAGTGGCAGAACATTGTGTCAGAAAAAAATGTATACGTAAATGGGATGTCTTGAAGCAAGCCACGAAAATGAAAATATGCACAATGTAAATAGAATGATTAAATATTGAGTTCCAAATTCAGTTAAAAAATAGAATAGACCTGAATAGCTGGCATTTCATCCAATATCAGGAATCATTAGAATCCCTAGTTCACATATGTCAACATCGACACAGCTCCCTATTTAAAGTCGCAGTCAAACCCGGGTAAATTCGAGATTTGCAATTAAAAAGTTAGTTAAATTTCGACAAAATAACTATAACTTCGACTAAACTATAATTTCGAGAATCAAGGTAGAGCCTAGCTATCCATAAAATGGCGTAACTTTTATACTAATATAGAATTTCGTCATTCGACCTAATAATAGTGATAGGAGACATAACTTTTGTTGAGTATACCTAGCATTTCAGCGAATTTTCTCAGCACAGTGGATGGCGATTACACCTACTTTTAATGATAAATCAAGAATATCAACTTTAAATTTCAACAACAATTTCCCTAACTCCTAAACTAAAGAATGGGGGCATATTGATACCTTTTAGAAGAGAGATATTCGGCCACTTAATATTTTACTAGAAAAGCGGATTCTACACTTTGAGAGCTACTTAGCGAGAATATGATTGACCGGTGGGCGGCATTTCGGTTCTCTTTCACTCTGCGTTTTAAGGAACCCTCTGCTTTTCCTATCACCAATCCAGAAAAGATTGGTGTCAGCCGATCTCACTCTCTTCCACCGCTGTGACAAAATATGATGGGGAAAGCATCAGATCGCAACAATTTCTTTCTTCACTACTTCTACGCGTAGAAGTGCACCCCAATGCCGATAAGACGAAATCTCTAGACCTAGGCTATAGAGGGTAGCCTAAAAGTTGGCGCTGAAATTTGAGACTTTGCGCCCCTCAACCAGTCTTAATTGAGTTTCTAAAACATTACAATTAAAGGATTAAGTTACATCCAAAGGTTGTAAGTCATTGATCGTCTTGTGAAGTTCGCATATTGACATCATGTGCAACATAAAGTAAATGTATGATCTACATAACATTTAAACATATATACATGCCATTTGAATATAATGAAGTGAACAAAGGTAAATATCATTCAGACTGCTTTAATAATTACTTCAAAGAATCTAATAGGCATATCAGATCCCGCGGAAATTAAATTGCTTAACTAAAAACCACGGCGATAAGAATGTTATGTTTCACAACATTGCCTGCAGGAAGTCCGAAGTAAATTCTTACTAGATAAGGCATAACTGCGGCAAAATATGATGCGGAAAGCATGTGAATTTTTAAAATACTGCTATCTAAACATCCGTGACAGAACGAATAATAACAAATCTAGCAGAAGACATAACTTTTTTTCGGTAAATGTTATTAGCACTGTATCTTTTTGTACATTCAACAAATCTTAACATCATGATGAAGCTGAATGATAGCTCACACTGTTTGACAGTTCTCATGGAAAAATTCGGTCCTCTTCATGCTAAAATCCTGCATCAAAGAAAACTCTCAATTATCTTTCGGAAAGCCTACTGGCCACAACTGACCACTTAAGAAATTAAATTCAACACGAAAACTGCATATGAAAATGGTTCAACTTTTTTATGAAATTATTTATTAAACGGCTTGTGTGATCTGCACAGCAGTTAAACATAAACACGAAATTTAAACATGACGGAAGTGAACAAAAGTAAACATCATTCATGTTGCTTTAATATATACTTCAAAGAATCTGAATCATACATCAGACAACGCGGAAATTATATTGCAAGCCTAAAAAAACAACGCTAGGAATAGGTTAGAATCACAGAACCTAATTCTGTGGTTAGAATATTATTCCACGAGAAGGAGAGAAATGACCACAGCGTACGACAACCACAGAACTAGATTAGGGGAAGACTTCCCGCTTTCATTCATTCACCGTTACTTGCACTGAAGCCGCGATTTCTTGTTTACATCGACGGCCGCTGAAAATACTTGGGCAAGAAATTGGAGTTAGCCAGCAGCAAAGCATGAAAGACCAGTAAATTACAATGTTTTGCTTGAATTACATCATGCAATATTGTGTTCAATTGCTAAATTAACAAATGTGCGGTACCTTAGGCATGCCACAGGTTGAATCGATATTTGAAGAGATCAAAATTTGACGGCCACATTTTTCTTTTATCATTGAAGTACTAAATTCTTGATTGACATGTTTTGACAACTTGTAGGAGTCTTCTCAATTGAAGTAAATAATATAAGTAATATAACTTATAATTTTGTTTTTGACTGATATTATTCAGAGGATATATGTGTCATGTTGTGTTCCTCGCTGCTAAAATCGAGCGATAAAATTTTTAACATTATCATTTCATTTGTTTCTGTGTAGTAATTCCGATCTTCTCAAAACTTGACTGAGTAAAATATAGAGAAAGAAATTCATTCCCGTTAAAAACATCTCATTCGTATGTAGTGCTCACTTCGTTTACAGCGATTATGAAGATAACTTGGTACCTCGGGGAAGGCAAGGTGAGAAAGTCAGTTTCAGACGAAAACCTCTTTTGAAAAATAATGCAGTTCCCAGTGTTTTTTATGGTTATCCGTCCTAATTGAACACGACACTAAAAATACCTCGTCGTGCACCTCCAGATCGTTCCAACATCTCATGTCCCAATTCTTTAACGGCTGTCCTGCATTGCAAGGTTTTCAGGACTTTTCAATATTCAATCAGCTGTAGAAGTGTAAATAGGCTAATGAATATAGCCTATCCCAAAGCTCTTCCGTGACTTTTCATGAATTGACACAGTGAAGCCACATGTAAAGTTTGAACCGCCAATTATTATTTGTTTTAATGCTACGACCTAAAAGTGCTTCACCTGCCTGGACCCTGTTACGGAATCTGTCAAGTTCTCTCTACAATCCGCGCTCCCTTAGAATATTTATTGATGTGTGAGCTTTGCTAGCACTGCATGATGATCAGCTGTTGGTCTGATGAATGAAACTGCACTATGTTGACGTTTCTTCTAGCGAAACTGTTCTCAGATGAACGTCACTTGTGAGGAGTAGGCCAAAATGAGACAGCCGGCGTGACGAATTCCCGCTATATTGAAGCAGTTGATTTTGAAGATGACATGGCCAACAGTTAGACGACAAAACTGGCCGAATTGGTGTGCTTTTAGACAGAAGATGCAATATGAAGATTCCATCCTGGTGTTAGGTCCACCTGCAGATGCTTGCATCATATGATGTAGGTGCTCATTCTGACACCTGCCTGTGAGAAAGAAATTCCGATCACTGGAAAATGTTAAGTGGAGATGTCACCATCAGGAATTGTGAGTACGTTTCCGAAAGAAAAGGAATGCATATTGTGATCATATTCTAGAAGCAGAGTACAGGTACGGTAGCATGATGAGGTGCACACGCTAATACAAACATATGAACATATTTTGAATCTATGGATTTGTCATGTAATTATGCTTTCGGTACAAAAGTTTTGCTGCATTCATAGAATGCGATTTAATTGTCATCATCAAACTCAATTTTTCCCATTGAAGTGCTAATATGGATATGCTAAATTGTACATCATTCTTTCTAATAACTTGCAGATGGCAGACCTAAACGGGAGTTTTAAACTGCACTTTGAATATGTGACGGATCATTTTCAGTTTTCAAAATAATGTTACTAAGCAATGGTGTGCTTTGAAAGTTATGACTTTATTAAATTGAGTTGATTAGTTTGCATCAAAGTGACAATAATACATTAGAGTAATGATTGTCCGGGAGACCCTGCTGAGCAGGTGAAGCAAAATTTTTTCTAGGGCAGGACAACCGTTAATAGGCCAACCGAAGTGAATTTTTGATGCGTCTCATTTGCTTAAGTTAATGAGAAATCTATTGCATGACTATCAAATTCTTACTTACAAAGATTCTGATGGTGCATTTCATAAAATTGAATGGATTTACATTGAAAATCTTCATGAATTGCAAACAAATGATTCATATATTCTCGCAAAAATTCTCGTATTCATTACAAACGGGCACTTATGAAGGTGTTCCTTTCATAGAAGGAACGTTCATCTATAACTGCAAAAGCGCTTAATCACATATTTGAGTTGATGAACTTCCACAGAAACTTCTTGCAATTTTATCAAGCTGCAATTACGATGACTGACTATGCAGATGAATCAGAACCCGTACTTACTGCGTGATTACTTATATAAATGAAAATGGTGTAAATGTCTACTTTTTATCATATGAGCTTCTAATCACTTTTATCAATGAATAATTGCCGCGACTTTAATAGTATCCGCCAACTTCTTGCCGAAGTATTTTTTAGACACAAAATACACCCCAGTATATTTCTGACACGAGACAATGACTTGCTTACCGGCTTCACGTGCTGTTGATCAGAGCAGGCCGTCTTCGCTATGGCGACAACTGAAGTCTCGTTTACTCATTCAATTAGTTACTTTCACCAAGTAAAATTTCATCACGTGATAGCGTTGGATGAAAAGCTGCATGAATATTATGAAAATCCAGATTTCCCTTTTCACGTTGCGCAATGTCATATTTCAGACTCGTGGAGCGTCTGCCCAGGTTTCTCTTAGCCTAACTAATAACTTTCTCGTCTGTATCAAACAGGTCGACCATCTGACAAGCTTCATTACGCAATTTCTACAAGAAGTGACGTTATGAGTTTGTCAATGAAATTCTCTTTCAAGACAATAAACTACCACAAGTTTGGAAGACAACGCCCAGCGTACTCGACCTAGCTTACTGTACAATAACCATTACATGTACTTGTTGTATTATTCTTACTAGCAGCAGCACAAAGCTCAATCAATACTTGCCTCCGCACCAGTCAGTCGGTAATGATGTATAATAGCGGATTAGGAAGTAAGTCTGACAAACGTTTTCCAAGAATCCACAGGCTTGCAGAACCGAAATATATCTATTTGAAATATGAGCACTTAAACAAAATATACCCAAAGCTTCTAAATATGCCGTAAGTTAATAGAGTACCGTTGTGCTTCAAAAATGTCTTCATAAACAGAAAATGAAGGGAGATTTCAGCGTCAACAAGTAGCCTCACTCTGTATGATGTAAGGGTGAAACAAGTGTATTCCGTTAGTACTCACAAAATACGGGAATATAGAAGAATAAAATATCTGTTCCATGATAATGTTGCTGATTGATTGGGGACACTGATCGATATTCAAATCCTGCATTACCATACATGCTGTGCAATCGCCACTTATAGCATTATTCATATGATGACAATTATGGCTTACTACATGTCATAACGTTTATCGTTATGGAAATTTCTGCATAAACGGCTGGCTAAATTTATAAGCATCGGCGCGCTACTGGCGAAATTGTGTCTCATGGGGCAAATATTTAGAGATGCCGTCAGTCGCCGGTACGGTGAGGGTTTTATTGGGCATGGGTCACCTCAAGTGGTGCCCTCACCTTGCCAATCCTCAAAAAAGTGGTGCCCACGACAGCCCATATGACCCATTCCTGAGCCAGCGTGGGGCCGTCAGAAGCGTGTTACTAGGGCTGTCACACAGGGCAAGGCGTCTTCCATCTCACTCGCCCTATTAGACATTCTTCATAAGGCGTTTTCCATAAGGCGTGATGAGACGACACCAGGTGACATGCCACGCGTAATTACGGAACACCCCAAACATCCGTGGTTAAGAGCAGTTTATGCTTCTACCCGCGTACATACGCGCTTCACTAAGAGTCAGAAATCACTTGATCTGATGCTGTTAAAACATGGGAAATGTTTATGAATACGCGCGGCCGAGCGTTTATAGTTTGCGCGTCGTCTACCGTTGTCTGCGTTGCCGCTTGAACAACGGATGAACCGCTAAGCCTGTTCTGTCTTCCCTGAGCATGAAATTGAGGTCCCATCACATTGTTTAGCCTCTGATACATGCAGACACATGAGACACAAAGTCTATGTAACAGGACTGCCGACAGATTTTGCAGCAATGTCACGCATAGCCACGGATGTTTAGGGTCATATGTAATTACGCGTAGTTTACGCGTGAAAATACGTGTAATTGAGCGTGGCATGTCACCTAGTGGATTTTCATCTGTCCTTTTCCACCTTCTATCGTCCATCTTCTATCTTCTTCGGACCGCAGTCATCGTTTTGTTACTTTTAACCGTTGCTGTGACTACTGTTTAAGCTCTTCTCTTCTTCATCATGGTGAACAAAGATCTGTTTTCTGATACATTGCTACAATTATTGCTTCTCTTCGCAAATCACAGCCTTCTATATCATCCCTCAGACGTCACTTCACGTTGTTCTAATTTTAGAACAGTCCCGCGGCTGGTGCCTGATAGCAGATGGAAATGAACTTCACTAGCCACATAATTTCGGGTATTGTGTCCTTTTCCTGTGTGACAGCGTCCTAAAGGTCTGAATTTTGTACCTTTCTTGCCAGCTCTCAATGAAGCACCTGCATCATCAATAGCAGTCTATAAATCATACCCATACTGATGCATTATAACAAGAACATCGAATGCAGACTTCATGAACGTGACTTCATGAAAATATTAAACGTTTTAGAACACTGTCATCACTTGATAATTGAGCTTGATACTGATCGAATGCGCTTGCAAATTAAAGAAATTGTTTCCTGACATCGTGAATTTTTTCACCTCTAACTCTATCACTGAACGGCATGTCAATTGTTTACAGATATTTGCGGGCATTGTTTGTTTTAATAAAGCCATCTCGACCCGAATTCTTTTGATCAAAGTTGCGAGAAAGATTGGGTCACAAACAAAGTCTGAAAAATGAAAACATCTTGCATGTCGACCCACAGGCTTCGAACATTACGACAACTTACATGAAGAATGAAAGTGTAATAGTGGGCACGCTGACGGGTTGCTTTAGCATGGACTTAAATTTCAATTATGAATTTGAGTCTACTGTCGTGTTTTCATCGCTGAATTTACAAATTTAAGCATTTCAAAAAAAGTACGGTCACAAGCCACGTACAACGAGAGTTAACATTTTCCGAGCTTTCTTTTGACATGTTTCTCATCAAAATCGGTCGATAAATCACAAAATCGCGACATTTATGAGGCATTATTGGCTGTAGATATCACATTTTCAGCTTTCATGAAAGATGCTAGTGTATGGTCTCTTCAAAATAGAAATGCACGGGGCTCGCCAAAGCTAGTAGTCAAGCCCGCCAAGTCATAATATTCTAGTGTAAAACATGGTCAAAATTTAACCCAGTAAGCTTGGATATATGGAACACATACAACGTATAATGAAATGATAGACAATAGAATACATACTGCATTCTTAATACAGTATATACATCACCAGTGTATGTCTAGAGGAAAAATTCATTTGCATATGCCGTTACAGTCTTGATTAAAGCTAGCAATAATGGAAGCATTGCAACCTTATGAATAGGTAGGGCTGCATGGATGCAGTTTTAAGTACACCAACATACAAGGTAAACAATCTGCTGTTCTGTGAGAGAACAAAGAGATGCCTTTGCTTGTTGCTTCGCTTTGGGCATTCGTTCACCTTTACATGGTGTTTGTGTGCTTTAGCAACAATGAGAGAACATGTTGAAGAAGTTTGAAAAGAACTATTTAACACATTTGAATAAAACTTGCATATTCGCACTCCTTACATCGCAAAGATTTTGAAGATGCGAAACATGAACATTCTTGATGAAAAGGTGAGAATATAACTTTTTCAGTCAAAAGAGTCATGAATTTGTGATAACTTCATGATATCACTAATTTTTTCCTACTTTACCGATTTTGATGATCAGTATATCAAAAGAGAGTTCAGAAAATGCTTGTTCTCCCCATGCCTGATTCAGTATCATAATCACATGTCTTCATTTTGAAAAATTACGATTTGCAAATTGAGTGATTTTCATATTTTGACCACTGCTCATCAAATACAGCAACGGATGCGAGTCTATCATTGCTGATGGCAGGTTGTTGTGCTACACAACTGTAAGACATGAGAATCGATTGAATATCAGCGAAATTTATGTGTTCAGTTTTTTTATGATTACTCTTGGTTTATGCACTGCAAGTGCCTTTGGTGCCGACAATATTTTTAGGCGCCAAATGACGGCCTGTTGACGACATGTCTGTCATCTTTGATTATTGGCCAATTTTGGCGACGAACACAGCAGCTTTTGATGCTCACAGATTCGAAATTTATCCAATGACATCAATGGAATCTTATGTATTCATTTTCATTCAAATTCAAGAATTTCATGAATGCGAAGAGGATTTATTTGGCATTAGATAAAATTAATGAAAGTCTTCCTGCACAAGCTGCTTAACTTGCTGTTTATCAATCAATTTGATAAAAATTTAGATAAAATGGTCAGTGAGTCATCACTCAATTTCAGCAAGATTCCTTGAACTTTAGCTATTTATTGTCCAAAGAGTTCAAGACAGAACAAAAGTATCAGGACTATCTCGGTAAAACGTTTACTGGTCTACCACTTTCAGTTATGATTAAAAGAAAGACAGGGCCTTCGGCGTCCAGCGCTTTCTATCGGTCGATGTAAGTGCTAAACGGAAGCCTTTGTGAAGGTTTATAAAGAGGTGAGTGATATTAAGAAGTGTGTTGCGCGTCAAATGTCAGATGATTGAAATGTGAAGACAGACTGTATTGCGGTAGTTCATGTTTTCTATTGATTTTGGGCTGAAGCTGTGTGATTGCTTTTGATTGAGTATATGTTGTGTCTCGAGTGTTGTCGAGTTTAGCAATGAAACCGACCTGAAAATCCCCGATGTCACCTTTGTCGCTATACTTGCTTCTAACATGATCGTACAAGGCACTACTTATCGATTTACTATTTATCGCCCTTTTGTGCTCATTGTGTCTAGTAATAAACTTGCGAGCAGTTTTGCAGATATAAAATTCGTTACAGCGTTGGCATGTGTACTTATAAACTACGAATTTATCACTACAAGAATATTTAATTAATTACGAGTAAATGTTACAATCACAATTATTCCTATATTTCTCATTATTAAGATGCTTAGCTGATTGCTTGCCATAATCGTTGGCAATTTTAATCGGTAAATCATATTTTTAATGGCTTTATTTATTAACTTATTGCATAAGGCATTTATTGACTTAAGACCTTACTATTAAACGCTTAGTTAGCTCTACTTTAAAAACCAAGTTGATTAACATTAATTCATTCAAACGATACTATTCGTGCAATCATGTTGACTTATATATCTCAAACATAACTATTTTTGCGTTCATGAATTATCATGTGAATTACAATTTCGGATTGATAATATGCTGAATTTCAAAATTACATAATGCATAATTGTTGATGGTTGAATACTTATTGATTATTCATGAAATTCCTTAGACTTACATGTATTAAAATCCAATTCAGTATTGAAAGTTTGACTCTTGAAAATCATTATCCTACTACTTACAAAACAGTAGCAAGTACCATGCAACATTAGTGTGATCTTTATTGACAAAAGGCCTTAAATCAACATATTTTCGACATCATTGATGCTTTCCTTTAACATTGTGTTGGTATGGCTTGAGTATGTAAAGCATACCACACTTGAAATAACATACGAAGAGCATACAAAAATATACAAAATTATACCAAAACAATATTTTGGTATGCATTCTTTGTATGTGATTGGTATTGAGCGATTTACAGTGTAGTGGTCAGACTTCATGAAGCGGAATTCTGTGGGCAGTTTTACATGCCTCTCCTACTGCTTATCAGAATGCTAATAATCAAATGGAAATGCTTCTCAAGCAATTCTGCAATGTAGTTCATAAAAAAGACAAATTTAAATCTTTGCAAACATATATAATGTATCGCATGTCGGGTATTACAGTTAACGATAGGACCTAGCATAGAGTAGGGATATATAGGTAGAGTGTCGACTCAAAAAGTATCTGTATACAGTGAGATTATTTTACATCAAAGGATTCAGTTTTTTGCGGAGATTACGTTTCCGTGGTCCAAAAAATTATTTGAGAAATTTGAAAAAAGTAAAAATTTGCCAATTTATATACTACTAAGATGACTCTCCTACATAAGTAGTATTAAACAAGTTGGATATCAAAAGGGATGAATATTTGCTAATAAGCATCCTAACTAAGCGGAAATCAAGCTGATTATCAAGGGAATTTTATGAATTGGATTATAATAAAAGTCTTCATGAAAAAGTCGCGATATCATTCATGCTTTCTTGGATGAAATTTTAAGTTTTTACTTCAATTTTCACCTACATGATTTTATGATTCACTAAATTCATGTTTTATTTCTTGAATCTGAATAGTGATGTGGAACCATTTACACCTTTGAAATTTGAATGAAGTCATTGTCTTTGATTCTGTGATTTTGCTCTGCCAGTGGCAGGTTGCTTGTGATATGATCACGTTATACCCATGAGGTTGAGCAAGAAAGTAATAAGAACCTGTCGAATTGCTAATTTAGCAAACATTAAATCTCCAAGGCTGTCATGAGAATCTGTGAAATACCATCATTCCTCCTGCATTACAATCATAATCACTCAATTCCGTTGTAATTTCTGCAAAACTGCAAATATTTGCATATCTCACATTTGGTGACAATTCCACCTGTATCGTTTAACAAAATCGAAAGTGTATGCACATTGGGCATTTAATGAATGTGGAGTTACCACTCTACCTAATATATCTACTATATCGGACCTAGAAATCTGACAAACACGTCAATGGAAAGAAAATTTGACTTTGAATTAATTTTGGTTTAATTTTGACTTAAGAAAATGAATAAGTTGAAAAGAACGGAGGCTGTGTAGGCAAGATGGAATTTACGAATAACGAATGCTGCAGATTATTTCCGACTTTTTTTCAACTTAATGTAATACGAAGATGACAACATAATGTTTCGCATCTTAGAAAATGAGAGAACATCAGGGAAACTATTTATGGCCGCATAAAATCGTGAAACAGCTTTTTATGTATGACATTATTTTAATGGAAATCTTGAAAATATCCCTCAGAGAAAAGGAAACATCCTTACATTTTAAAATCGTCATGTTCTTTGACTTGAAGCATGAAATATGTAAAGCTTACGAAGACAAGGCTTATCAAAACTTGTCTAATGATGTTTAACGTCCTGTTGCCTTGAAATTTTCTTTTTTACACGTCCGATTTAGACATGGAACATGTGATAATTATAATTTCCTTTTCAAGACATGAACGTCATCTCCACCTATCTACTCCGCATCAAGATATCCATGTAAAGCAAGAAGGAAAGAGGAGAAGATACAAGCGAATCGATGGTTGACACTCTTGAGTGAACAAGACCGCATGAAAACGTGCTTCTGCCACGGTGGGTTTTGAGGGGTCAAAATCGATGTATCGACTCCATTCAAAATACCTTCATGAATGGGTAGCCTAGGGTCCCAGAAGTTGTAAATACTGCATTTCAAAAAAATCGGTCGGTAGCTTTTTTTGTGGGACCATTTTTTCAAAAATGGCGGCCAATTTTTCAGATTTTTGCCGTTTGTTCGAGTTATGACTATTTTTGACCCATCTTCATGCACAAGCTCTATTACAAATCCAGTACAAATTGATCAAGGAATATCAGTGTGACATATTATAGGCATGCTGTTGGGTTATTGGCACATAACGATGCCAAATTTTCAAAATGGCGGTCTTTTTTGCTTTTTTGCATTTTTGAAGTTCAGATTATTTATACAAACCTACGAGTTTGCTCATATCATGTTCTCTCGTCACAAATGTCATAATCAGAAGCTATGTTGTCGTTGTCGCTATTCCGAGAGAGACAAAAGCAGCTATTTTGAGGTCGGACGAATATCTATGTCCCATCTAGACATCAACGATCGATGCTCGTTTAAATTCATGGAAATCGACAACAGTAGAACCTCTATAATGGAAATTAAGCTTCATGCAATGCACAATAACGGCACATAAATCGCACGCATTTTCACTTAGATGCACCTGCCAACGTCTGTATGATTGGGTTAGAATCAGTCACATGTGAAAATCTAAGCTTTTAATTGGTGGTTCATGCCCCAACTTAGTTCCCCCGGATGTGCCGCGACCTTGAGTCAATTTCCATTCTAGCGAACTTCAGATAAACAGTTTATTTCTATGTTTAATTTCAATGCAACACATATCATGGCTATTCAGTGATGATTTTGGTATTGTGACGTCAGCCAAGCAATAGCATGATGCGAGTCAGCATATTGAACACATCAGAAGTTGTTTTCATCACATTCAGACAAGTATGCCATATGAGCGAATGAACCACAATGCGTGTAGAGAAAAAGTTTGTTTACTATGTCTCCGAAAATCGAAGGAAATGCGAGTTCTTACAGAAAATCAGATCAGAACTACATTATTCATTCAAATTTAATGCATTTTGATCCCGATGATATTCGATATCCAACAGCAGTTTGTGGAAAGTGTCGTCTTATTCTTTCGGAATATTCTCGAAACATATATGATCACACTATTGAATTACCGGATTATTCATTGATTGGGCGTCCATCACGAACTCGAGATTCTGATTGTGACTGCGACATTTGTAAAATTGCAAAGTCAACCTCAAATCCAAATTTGAAACAAGGCAACGCGTTTCCATGGAAAAAAGCTGAACGGCCATCAGAATCTGGAACTTCTGAGAAACTGTGTGCAAAATGTTTATCTGAATTCGGAAGAGGAAAGAGTCATCAGTGTACCAAAGATACATTTAAACAGAACTTAAGTGATATTCAGTCCCAAACATCATCGGATGATGAATGCGTGGGTGCTACAAGCCAGTCACCAACCGCAAGCTTTGAGATTTCTTCAAAACGTCTTGCTCATATTCAAAGTAAGTTGAATCTTTCTCGTAACAAAACACCGAAACTAGCTCAAGAAATTCGTAAGGCAACGGAGAATCAAGTATCAATTGAACCATTTTTGAAAGACAAGTTGTACAATATTATTCATTTTCTCGATGAACAATTTGAAGTGAAAACGTGCGACTTTTTTGATAATTCTGGGGAACAGTACGAGAGACCTGTAGTGTATTGCAAAGATATTCAAAGGCTTATCCATGTGATATGCACAACGAGAGGTATCGACCACGACAATGTTTTTATCAAATTGTCTCTTGATGGAGGCGGAGGCTTTGTTAAAGTCATGATCAGCGTTTTTACCATCGATGACGAGAATGTACAACCAAAGACAAGAAATCGAAAAGATACTAATACCAGCAGTTTGCGAGTACAACTCTTTGCATTTGTAAATTTGAGCTGTTAGGCCTATATACCGCTATTTATGCATACGTATTTCTTGTACACCAATACATCTGTTTTCGATTAGCTATGCCTGCTATTTTCCTACTTTTGTACAGAATGCCGAGTCACAGTCGATATATTCGTAGAACTACATGCACGTATATACAAATCACGAAGAGTATAGAAAATGCATTCATTACATTGTTCAAACAAGATTCTATCATTGTGCGAACTTAGGCCAATAACACTAATGAAATACATATACTCATATGTAAATATTACAACCATGTATGACTAAATCACAAAAACGTCTGACTATGACATGTGTGCATTACTTGAATGAAAGAACATGATATGAGCAAACTCGTAGGTTTGTATAAATAATCTGAACTTCAAAAATGCAAAAAAGCAAAAAAGACCGCCATTTTGAAAATTTGGCATCGTTATGTGCCAATAACACAACAGCATGCCTATAATATGTCACACTGATATTCCTTGATCAATTTATACTGGATTTGTAATAGAGCTTGTGCATGAAGATGGGTCAAAAATAGTGATAATTCGAACAAAGGGCAAAAATCTGAAAAATTGGCCGCCATTTTTGAAAAAATGGTCCCACAAAAAAAGCTACCGACCGATTTTTTTGAAATGCAGTTTTTACAACTTCTGGGACCCTAGGCTACCCATTCATGAAGGTATTTTGAATGGAGTCGATACATCGATTTTGACCCCTCAAAACCCACCGTGCTGCCCTTGTTAAAGACAATGGGTCGAGTGGAATCTGCTAACTTTCATTATCTAAACCATAATGATTTGATTCCATCATGCCTGCCGTGCGGAAACGGTATAAACAAAAATATCAAACAGTCAAAATGACCGCCATGCAGATTTGCGGACATCTACTTAGTATATGTAGGACCACTTGCTACTGCTACCAGCCACATTTGCTATCTCGGTGACAATATTCTTAATTCCACTAAAAAGCATTGAGTGGTGTACATGTTCTATAAATATACAACTATAAATATCTATTTTCCCGGTCCGTGGCATCATTGCCGGCCGGGGACAACGAATCCTTGTGGTTCGATTTAAGAGAGAGTGTGAGAGACGGAGAGAGTGAGAGGGAGAGAGTGACAGAGAAAGAGAGAGTGACAGAGAAAGAGAGAGTGAGAGTAAGTGAGAGTAAGTGAGAGTCAGTGAGTGTGAGAGTGAGAGAGAGATCGTCACAGTGAGTTCGTATTTATATGTTCTCTTACAAGATGCTTCCTCTGTTAATGGAATTTCGAGGATACGCTGTCTTTCTAGATGCTGGGGCACCGGCCCATAAGGCAAAGAAGGTGTGGGACTAGTTAAATGGAAGGCAGTGCAAAAACGGCCGCGCTTCACCCTTTCGAAAGGTTGGTTTGATTACTCGCCGAACTTCAACATAGAGATTGTTTGACATTGGTATAAAGAAAAGTGTCGTTGAAGAATCCAACATCCCGTGTGACATGAGTGTACTGCAGAATAGGCCTAGTAGGCTGCTAATATTCTGCACATGACGGTAAAAGTAATGGGTATTGAGCATGCGCAATAGAAGTCACTAAAGCGAAGTAGAAAGTATCTGATACACTCTAAACCAGCACCTAAATCACACACTAAAGCAAGACATACTATTCGTAACTAATAAAAAAAATCCTATTTATAAAGCAAAGCGTTTTAGGAGGCTAGAGCACTAGGGCTATTGTTCTCTTTAGTATATATCAACATTCTATTTCACGCAATCTCCTAAAATTCTAGTGTGTGGTGGTTTAGGATGCAGGTTTCTTCGATTTTAGGAGGTGACAGATTTCAGTGTACTTTACCTAATTATTCGGCAATACTTCCTGAACATGAAAAATACATTATACGTTACGAATTTAACCCCAATTCTGATAAATAGAAGTTTATATTCATTAGGTCGTAAATCCTTTTCATGTGACTCCTGTGGTTAACTATTGGGTCTACAAACAAACAGCCACCACTCAGAGAAAGCCAGCAAAATTTTAAGAAAATGCATGATAGGAGACTTTCAAGCAATTTTTCGTTGCGATGGGAGGTAAAAACCCAGGGGTTTGATGGTGAGGCAAAAGGTTCTAGGTCATTTATGTTTTCTTTTTCGCTTTACGGCCATTATCCATTCTTTGTAAGGGAGGACGGTTTTTCCCAATGAATTTTCTCCACAATTCACAGTTGGCAGAGTCACTCTCCTTCAGGCCAAGCTACTTACAATCATCAAGTACCGTTTCGCGCCAAGTCTTCTTAGGGTGGCCTCTCGGCGTTGGACACGGTAGGTCCATGCTATACGCCTTCTTGACATAGTTATCCTGAGGCTTCCAGAGAACATGCCCGAACCACCTACGACGGTTTCTTTTTAAGACAGTCTTGATGCCTTCTATTCCAAGAAGCTGGAGAAGCATGGAAGAAGCGAACCTGTCCTTCAGAGATGCGCCAATCATGCAACGGATCATTCTGCGTTCTGCTGTCACCATTCTTTGTTGATCTTCGACTTTCAAGGGCCATGCTAGAAATAGCGACAACGCACATCATTTATGTGCATGTATTTTGATTATATTAAACCAAATGGAGATATTTGAGATCATTCGGTGAAAATGTGATCCCAAAAAATGGAAATGTGTGAATAAGATAGTGACGAAAGCTTGTTTTCAAATGATTATCTGTCAAGATAGCTGCGTTGTATTTTGATTAAAGTTATTGAATGGCATCATGACCACCTATTTCTTGAGGAATGGTTTATTACATAAACAAGAAGAAACTAATGATAAAACATAAACTATTCTGTCTGTTTCATGAAGATGAAATACGCCTGGAGACTCGTCATTCGGAAAACATCTGCCCATTTGTTTACCTCATTATCCTCTGTCTCTTCCAGATGGTGGATAATTATTATGATATCAATATTGATTTTGGTATGTCAGTTGGTCGAAAACAAGTGTCTATTCTGTCGCATTCTGTCTACCTCATTATCAAGTGCAACAGATTACATCGCGTCAACATTCTATCAGAAAGCTTGTGAAAATTTGCATTGTGTTCCAGGGATTATAGGAAAAACACAATCATGCATTCTCATTTACAATGATCTGAAGGTAAAAGGTGTAGCTGCTCGAGAATCTAAATTGAAAATGATTTCCTGTCTGTCTTTTTGAGAAATTGAAACAGAAGCAGCTTTGAATATAAACACAGAAAGGAACTGTTGATTATTTCTACTGTATTTGACATCAAGACCTACAAATATCACTACACTGTAAATCGCTGGATACGAAAATTACATACAAACATATACCAAAATTACATACAATTTGAAACTAACATCTGATACGAGATTCTCGTATGTTTACAGAGATCTGGTATGTTTTTCATACCAAATCTCATTTACCTTCGTATGTGATTGGTATGTGATTGTTATGTAGCGATACGAACTATTCTATTTGTGATTGGCTGTTTTACACTGAAATACGAATCGTTGGTATGTTTTATATACGAGACCCGATGGAAATTCATCCTTATTCGTATGCCTCTGGTATCCATTTGGTATGGGCAGCTTTAAGTCACATAGCAAAAAAATGTATGTTTTGCATACTACAGTCAAACAACTTTTTTCGGTAATACAAGTTGTGAATATTTTTTGTTTGATAGAGTGATATTTGAGTGCCCGCGAGATTGTCGCTGTTGCTACTTGTCTGGCAACATTAACAGGACGTTTAGTTAGCTCTACTTTATGACCCAAGTTGATAAACATCATTTCATTTAAACGATATCTTTAGTGAAATCATGTTGACTTATATATCTCAAACAAAACTATTTTTGCTTTCATCAATTATAATGTGAATTATAATTTCGGATTGATAATATGCTTAATTTCAAAATTACATAATGCATAATTGTTGATGGTTGAATACTTACTGATTATTCATGAAATGCCTTAGACTTATGTGTATTAAAATCGAGTTCAGTATTGAAAGAATGACTCTTGAATGTCATAATCTCACTACTTGCAGAGCAGTAGTAACATTAGTGTGATCTTTATTAACAAAAGGCCTTAAATCAACATACTTTGGACATGATTTATGCTTTCTTTTAACATTGTGCTAGTATGGCTTTAGTATGTAAAGCATACCACATTTGAAAAAACATACGAAAAGCATACAAATATATACCAAGAGAATACAGAAATATACCAAAAAATATTTTGGTATGCATTCTTCGTATGTGATTGGTATTGAGCGATTTACAGTGTAGGCCTACATGCAACAGTATTTAACATGAAGAAAAAAAATTGGCTGTCAATGTGACCAACTGGTCTGTCATCAAATTTCTTTTGCGACCTCGACAGCTCTGTTGCTGTATAGCTGTGGTATCAATAGGCCCTCATTATGCTCGACACTCCCGACCACAGAAATAGGTTGCTTAACTACTTCAGTTTACTACAAGCTTTTTTAGACAATACATTCAGCAAAGACAGTTTAATAAATCATACAAAAATTTAAAAAACTAAAGTAGTCGAATAGATATCTTCTGCAGAAGAGCTCAGCTAATTTAAATTGAAACGTCCTGTTTGGTCCTTTTCCTAAAAGATATACAGGAAATGTCTCTCAATTTATCATTTCATCATTAATGCGCATCAAACGATGAAGGCTGCTATACGTTCCGACCCTCCCAGACCTAAGATATTAGCATATTTCTCTAATTTTCCATCGGCTGTCATGTACAAGGTCGCACACCGCTCCCGCCGAACACATTCAAAGACATTCGTCAAAAGAATTAATTATATGTCAACTCAATCCAAAGGGGATTCGATCCCGTAATCGCCTTTTTCCTGGAAGCCACCTCAAAAGTCAGTAGGCCGTGTTCTAAATGCTTGTTTTTGCTTTGAAAATAACATTATGTGTGAGATGCTCGCTGACGCGTATGAAGAAATCACACTGTGGCACAGCATTAGACAAGTCGTCTCTTCTATTTGACTAGAAAGAAAGCAGTGGAACATGTAATGTCTATGGAATGGCGCAATCTGCTGACATGTTACCATAGAAATAGAATAATTAGCAGCCAGTTCAACATTAAACACGCCAAATTGTGCGAAGTTTCAGTGATTGTTATCAACTGGATCACACAGCAAAGAGACACAGACGATATCAAATTCTACAGAGAAGCTTGTGAACGTTTTTTCGTGCGCCTGCTAACTTTTTTTATAATGATCGGAAGGACCAACATGATCGAGAAAACTTTAATGCAATGATCTGAATTCTTCGAATCTGAAGGAATCAAGACGATTGCGATCAAAGCATTTTGAGGGAATTCACAGCAATCCGCAAGCGACGCACGACTATTTTTCCTATCTCTGTAAGGTATTATAAATTTCTTCTAGCCCACTATGTAAGTTCCTGCATGTGTCATCGCTTTGAATCATTTTGCACTTCTACCAAAGTGACACGCTTAAGCAATTTAATTCTGTGCACTATTGCCGATTTAGCATTCATAGCATTAAATGCAGTTTATCTTACACACATTTGTCCTCATTACTTCAAAAATGTATTTCGTTGAATTTCTGTACGGTCTTACTTTGTTTTTTCTAAACATGTCATCTTCGTGAAACGACATTTTTGATGCAAAGGATTTGTGGTATTGTTAATTGTTAAATGGCAATCAACGGCAAAGTACTTTTGGGTGCATGAAATATTTAACAACGTATCACAATTAATTTAATGTAAACAGCAACAGATTCCTGAATTCGTATGAATTGTTCATCACAAGTACAAATCTCAAGAAGTGAGCACTGGTAAATTTTCTAAAATTGCAAGGTCAGCATTCCCCCAAGGGAAAAGACATATTGCTTCCCGTCAGTTACAGCGTCGATGCAGAATTGTAAAACACGATAAATCCAGACAAATAAATCGTCCCATCAATTAATATTATTAATTTATTCGACTGCTACTCCTGTACACGCTCGTTCGAAGAAATAGCAAATGGAAGGATGGTTTTACCTTGATTTATTTACGTTTCCACAGTTTTCGCCATGTATATCAATAGCATGCTGAGAGCCTTCCGTTGCACTTTTAGCCCACTCACTGGGCTATGGAAAATTTGAATTTCAACAAGGAGAGTGAATGCGGGCATAGCTCGATCGTCAATACAGATGACTTTTGAACTATCGAAATAAGTATCAAATTCGAAATCGAAATCCCTACAAACGACGATAACAGCAGAAGTCCTTTGGATGCCACAGTTACGCTGAACACCCTGAACACTCAAAATTTTATAACAAACCAGCGAAAAGAATTTATTCATGCAGAGTGACTCACATACACCTCCTCGTTAAAGCAATGATTCATAAGAAATGAAAATAAAAGAACAACAGAACGTTGCTCAGATATGATAACGAAGCAGAAACATGTAAGTAGGTTAGACGAAATTCTTCAGAAACATGGTGATTCAAATGAAATAATTACAAGCAGTAAACCGCTGAAACGAAGAAGCAAACAGAAAGATGAAGAAGCGTCATACTTTCACTTTCCTTTCGTATCCTATAGAAGAGGTAAATAATTGAGAAGTGCTCTCCCACGAGAAAATATATAAAATGCAAATTACAAAGAAAAATCACACATTACGAAACTCCTCATCTAACAGTAATCCAGTGACAACATGCTAACTCCTCCCTAAGCAAACATCTTCAATTATGCAAAACGAACAACTTTTCTACGGCCAACCCTGCCTATGACCGAGATGAAGTCAATCTATGCCCACGAGAAACAATGTTCATTCAGAAATTGAAACCAACCCACCACTCACTCCACGATTTATCGTCCTTTTTCCCCGCGTTTCGAGTGTTGGGAAAAATTTCATTTAATTGAAAAATAATGATTTAAATAATTTAAACATAAACAGTAAAACAGAAT
This sequence comes from Prostheceraeus crozeri, assembly GCA_907163375.1. Classification (NCBI taxonomy): domain Eukaryota; kingdom Metazoa; phylum Platyhelminthes; order Polycladida; family Euryleptidae; genus Prostheceraeus; species Prostheceraeus crozeri. The sequence continues at coordinate 294,576 of CAJQUW010012278.1, read as the reverse complement.
TACATGTAGAATGTTACAAGGACTTTCTCTTCATTTTGTGATTCTGTCTTTATCTACATTTCACCGTAAGTCATTCAGCCATTCAGCCATTTTCACATTACTTTCCTTTTCTCAATTTTTTTGCAGGGATGCGTAGTCCTATCATTTTGATAGGACTCCGACTCCGGGTGGCAATTATATAAAGCCTAGTTTTTTTTGAAAAATTGACTGGAAACCAATAATTGATCATTATAGGCTTACCTGAACCTATCTTTAGTGATCATTGAGTATCAATTATCAATCATTTTCGATGAAAGTTTATCAAATGTCGCTTTCAGTTATATGCATACGACTCGGCTGCTTCCATTTTGATGTGTGCTTCACACGGCTTTTCTCCAGTCTTTACCAGGCAGGAAAATCCCCATCCTTCTCCAAAAAATATGAGTACACCTTCGATTTTAATATGCGCTTTGGAGGAGCCATCACACGCGATTAACGTGAGGGTATGAGGACAATGCTCTTAAACAAACTAGTATTTAATTTCTTCAGTCTCTGATGTGACCCTTGGTGCGTAAGTGATCGAGGCTAGGAGGGCTTGTCTTCTCTACTACATCACCGAGTGAAAAGACAATCCTTTTTTCACTGTCACGGTTCATTCCCTCGACTATTACAACCTTTGCATGCGCTGGAGTCTCTGTACTTTTTTGACGGAGAAAGTTGACATCAAGACAGTGACAGCTATGTACGAGGATAAATAATTTGGTTGTATTATATTTCGGGTCTCGTTATAGGCCGGAGTCCGGAGTCCTCCGACTCCGACTCCGCATCCCTGTTTTTTGTATTTTATATTTTTCCAAATCTATTTTCCTCGTGGTCTGATTTTATTTGCTAGTTCAATTGCCTTAAAATACATGAATCAGTCTATTGTTCTTACTTCTCTGTACACAGAGAATGAACGCGCATTTGAAAACCTAAAATTTAATTTTGCATCAACCTGCGAAATCTGCGATAATAATTTCATCAGCTTTAACTACAACATTTCTGCTATTTCGAAGATGTTCGCATTTACACCACTGTCTCCTCCGTGAGAGTCGTTCCTTAACAGTACATGCAGAGCGACCGAACTTTGGAAGGATAATGACTATCTTCAATTATCTGCAATGGTTTATCAGTTGAATTGGCAAAAAAAGACATTCGTTCGGTTGTAACAATTTTTAATGCCACTAACATTGAATGAAGGAGCAATGAAACAAAAGATAATTCGACAGATGTTTAAGTCAATCAACATACATGATACAGCGAACTGACGATGAGATGAACTCGCTTCGCAATTTCGACAACTTATTCACGGTATTTCTAGAGCACTTAATTGATTCCATCTTCAAATATAGGAAGTTTGCAGTATTTTAAAACAATCCATTCGTTAGCAAATAATCATTATCATGTTACAAACTTTTTGAAAGTTTTGAGAGTAAATCATTTATGCATTTTACAACATTGTCATTCAGAGCTATATTGTGGCGATCCTCAACCTGTCACTGGACTCGTCTGCAAGCTGAACTGCCAGATGAATGCTTTATGTGACTGAGCTTGCATATACATATATTTGAAGTTCGTGAAATTTGGCAGCAAATTATTTGATGAGCAGGAATTATTAGATGAAATATCGCAGTGAATATAATAAAGTTTAAAACAAAAAATCTTTAATTTTCGATTAACTAGTTTTGTTTCATTGAAAACTTATATGCAATACCTGCAAACCATTTTATTGTTGCACACTGTACAGCCAGCGCTTCGGATGTCCACAGCATGCATCTTCTGAGCAAACTTATGAAATTACATTGCAGGCTTACTTGATTGTTTTTTTACCATTTTTTTGTTATTTAGTGTCTCTTATTAAGTTTTCATTTCTATATTATATCTAACTATGAAGCTCTAGCACAGATGTTCGTATAATTATTGTACACTAAGCCTACATCATTTGACTTTAGAATCAAGTAAGCCTGTGATGCAATCTCATGAGTTTGCCCTAAAGATGGATGCTGTGGACATCCGAAGCGCTGGCAACAATAATTTCATAGTGAATATCACTTCCGCTTGTGTCGTCTCCCCGATAAAAGATAAACTGCTAAAAATATGTACAGTCTATTTGCTAAAATATATGTACAATTCCGAGCTTTCACGAGCCATTCATGTTGGACATTCAGTCGTAAATTGACTTTTCTCCAGAGGAAGCCTAAGGGGAAATATTGTGAATTCATTTATTTCATTTAATTCATTTACCTTATAAAAATATTTAGTCGAAGAAAATTCTCTTCTGCTGTTTCTCAATTATTCCGACCATGGTGGCTCATTTCGAAGCAAAATTGGTTTATCGAAAATATTAGAAATTTGTGTTTGACTTAGATATATTGACTGTGATAATTTATTTAATAATTCCTGATTATATATACAAATATATACATACATACAGCATATACATATGACAGGCAATATTATGTTTATAGGTTGTTTATCTTGTTGGGCGATGCCGTTCCTTTATCTATTCTCTCGATAAGGACATCAGACTAGCACAAAACTACAAAGATTTAGAATGCTATCAATCAGCTTGTTGACTGTCTCTTTATAAAGTTCATTGTTACAAATGCAATTTTGTTAATTTATTGACACGAAATGATGTTTTGACTATGCCCGCATCGAAATGTTCAATTCATGATATAAACGGCAGCTCATTCACTAAACCAACGAGGCGATGTAATTGAAAGTCCATAAACACGATAACCTAACCACATAGTTACTATCTGAACATGATTGGACTCTGCAGAACTGTGTGACAGTTATTTAAGTGGTATCGGTGCATCGCTCAGTGCATCGCCATGTCAGCTTCAAATGACAGATTTTTGTCACGGAATCAACCTCCGCTGAATCAAACGGATACAAAGACCCGTTTCCATGGGGCAACTATAGTGATTACTGGAGGAGCGTCTGGGATCGGACGAGCGACCGCGGAACGATTCCTCAATGATGGCGCCGAAAATGTTGCAATTGTGGATGTCAATAAAGAAGTTGGAGAAGACGCCAAGCAGGACATGAGCAAAGTAAGTCGATCGCTCGTTTTATGCTACAACTGCTTGTTACTAAACTGAGAGAAGAGAATTGTTTGCCAGGGAGGAGTTGAGAACATGGTAAAGCCACGAAAACCTCTCATCTTTTGTTTATTATCATAAAATTTAATCGTGAGCTCATTATTGATTCATGACTAAATTAGGTGCCGGTACTTATGGGTTATCTCCCCCACGTTTTCGAATTCATCTAAAATCCGCAGAAATGATTCAATCGTCACAAAACTTTAAGCACAAGTAACTGAGGCTATTCTCTAGCCGCATACCAAAATTTAGGCAAATAGGAGAAGTACTTTTTGAATTAGGAGCGATAACTTGAACTGCAGCGATGCCGGCACTACTGCAGTTTAGTGCACCCTCTTTTACCCCTACTGCAGTTTAGTGCACCCTAAAATGCATGTGAGAACAACATGATTTAATCAACAGAATGAATGCCGTTCGTTCTTCCCTATAGTTATAAATGAGTGTCTGTGTGTCTTCGTCTTCGTCTTCGCACATTACACCGAGCACGCGCTTCGGTGTAATGTGCGTAGTCATCGTTTGCGGGAGAATGCGCCGTTGTTTTAGGGTGCACTAAACTGCACTAGTGCCGCGATGCCGGCAGCTTGATCTGACTTCTTATGACCTCACCGTCGGAGCAGAAAGCGCAAAGTTATTTCCCGACAACTCGTGAAGCGATGATGACCAGGCAACATCCCTTATATTAATATGCTTGGCTTAACAAAGGTGTGGCAAGGTAGTGGTCGTGAGAAGATTTCAAATAACAGTGGATGAGACGAAGAGGGAGAGAGAACAATGCGTACCCAAGAACAATAATGCGTCGAATAGACACGAAGTCAGATGAAGCTGCAGACATCGCTACACTTCACATTATCGTTTCTCATGCAAAAAGTACTTGTCTGATCTGCATAAAATTTTGTGTGTGGGTGGAAAATATGCTTAAGTACATCTACCTGAAGCTTGGTGACGATTAGTTTATTTTTTATATTCCAGACAAATTTGAAAAACTGGGGGGGGGAGATAACCCATAAGTACCCTAAGTTAATTCACTTGACCAATCGAGACACTAAGCTTAGGAAACAGTGTGGTTTGCTTAATTTAATGAAGAATAAGTGATTGAAAGTTTTCTGCTTCACAGTCATGGCTGATCATATTATGTTGGACTCGTCTGTCCTCCTGTCATCAATGATTGAGTTGTGAAAATCTTGTCGATCCCCTTATCGGACGCAACCGTCAGCAACTACGGCGTGAAAAATTGCTTTGTTTGTGAACAGGTGCAGAGGAGACAGCTGCAGGCGGCCTCGTTTGCAGATCAGAGATTCGAAATCCTCTGACCTCAACCGAGCGAGGGAAATGATGACTCACCGAATGGCTGACTATGGGAATAATACAAATTTAAAGTTTGTCACTGAACGAATGGGCCAATCTTGATAAAACTTGGATCTGATAACCCCAGCATTCTTTTAAACCCAAACTTGAGAAACGCCAGCTTTAATACAATAAAAGCTATTAAGTTGTGTGTATTTGACAGCGAAAAGCATTGTTAACGCGACAGTAGGTGCAAAATCATTTACAAATTTAATGAGTTGTACAGTTGTACGTCACCCTTGAGACTGTCTTCAGACGAAACGCATCGGGTATATTATCATTTTAAATTCTTATTTCTTTTGCAATAAAAGTCAAAGACAGTGGAAGATAGTCTTTGATAAAAGTCGTAAATAGATGGGAATGACTTGTCTATTTCAATTTTCTTGAAAAAGAATGCAACTTCCATAAATAAATTCGAATTGTATTTGAATGCATTAATCACTTTTATTATTAATTTTGATTGTAACAGCTGATAAATCTGTGTAGTCAACTAATGATTGGGTAGGCCACATAAGTTCTTTATCGTCCATCTATAAAAAACCGGTACTCATGGGTTATCTCCCCCAAGGTTTTCAAATTTGTCTAATATCTGAAAAAATCAATCAATCGTCACCAAACTTCAGGTAGACGTAATTAAGCATATTTTCTACACACATGCAAAATTTTATGCAGGTTAGACAAGAACTTTTTGCATTAGAGATGATGGCGTGAAGTGTAGCGATGTCAACAGCTTGATCTGACTTCGTCTGTTCGACGCATCATCGCATTGTTCTCGTGTGTGCATTGTTCTCTCTGTCTCTTCGTCTCATCCCCTGCTATTTGAATTTTCCCACGACCACTACTTTGCCACACCTTTTAAGAAGCATATTAATGGAAGGGATGTGGTCTGGTCATCATCGCTTCACGAGTTGTCGGGAAATGACTTTGTTGACCTTAAGTGCTTTCTGCTCGGACGGTGAGGTCATAAGAAGTCAGATCAAGGTACCGGCATCGCTGCACTTCAAGTTATCGCTCCTAATTCAAGAAGTACTTGTCCGCTTTGCGCAAATTTTTGCATGTGGGTAGAGAATAACCTCACTTACTTGTGCTTAAAGTTTTGTGACAATTGATTCATTTCTACGGATTTTATAAAACTTTGAAAAGTGGGGGGGGGGTGATAACCCATAAGTACCAAAAAACCAAGGAGCTCTTTTGAATGTCACTGATCAAAACAAAAAATTAACCTTCAAGCATATTTGATAGGAAGACATGTCAAAGTAATTTTGAATTCTTCAATAAATGATGGAACACATTGTACATTAGGTCGAAATCTTGTATTATTTCGCATTTTTCTATCAACATGCTGCCTGCTGAAAATGCAATTCCATCAACGATTTTTATACTAAACAGTAACATCGCCATATTTCTACAAATCTGCTTGTTCAGCAATGCTGTTCGCAAAATGCATGGCATGACCTTGCTCTTTATTTATGGTTCGTAAACCATAATGAAAGGAAAGACAATCAAATTAATTAGAGATAAATTAGAGATTGGCGCAAGATAACTCCCAATCATTTTAAATTTCAGAAAAAATAAATATACTACATTAAAAGCAATGAAATTAAATAAACGATAGATCAAAGTGCCATGCAAAAGATGTGCGGCTGGTAGGATTCGAACCTACGACCAAGGTTAACTGGACCTGTGCTCTACCCAACTGAGCTACGAGCCACTTATGCGACTCTGTCAATTGGCAGGATCACCACCACACATCAGTTGTCAAGGCAATTATAATCAATGAATAAATAACTCGTCACAATCGTGACCGCCGACATTAAGGCAAGTAGCGGGGATCGATTGTCCACCAAAGCATCTTAATAAACCATGTCGTGAATGCAATTAACAACAGTGAAACTAAATAAACGATATCAAATGGCCATGCAAAAGATGTGCGACTGATAGGATTCGAACCTACGACCAAGGTTAACTGAAATGACTAGGTTATCAAGGTTATCATGAAAGACTATTCCTAGGAAGGTCTATCAATTGCTTTCAATTTTAAAAGATTTATTTCATGCTGAAAAACAAGGAATCTACTCTTGTTAGAAATTTTCAGTAACTCTTGAAATTTACGGGTATATGATTTAGATACTTGTCTCACTTGTTACAATTAGAGGCAATAGATAGCGGATGGGAATGCAATTTATGCTGCCGAGTCGACTGATAGTTCTCATTATCATGCACAATATCTCTGGAATAGTTTGCGTCAACTGATATTCAATTAAACCAATTAAATGGTTTGCTTATCAGAACAAACATGCTTATAACTTAATAGCAGCATAAAATGCGCATTTGCTACTCTTAAACAGCAGCTACCGATAGAAATTCTTCATTGCAATTTACATTTCAATTTCACTCCACCCGTAAATGTCACTCAGAGCATTTAATCTACGAAATATACTAGAAGATCTTATATTTAGCAGTGCAATGATATCTATTATTATTGCTTCCAAAATGAAATTTATGCTTTCCAAAGAGTGCACAGATTTCAAGAGGTGCAATAATCATTGTTACTGAGTGAGTAGGGTTGTCAGCCGATATTTTACGTGTCAATTGTCTATGAAAGTCGGTTATATGGCTCCAATTCCAAATTAGACGGCCTGAATTGCATGATTAAGGCCGTCTAATTTGCTATGTAATACCATTGAGGTAGGAGCATTTCACCGTCCATCTTCGCATCCCTAGTGAAAATGGCATTGAGGAGATTCCGATGGTTCACAAAATCAAGACAATGCACAGCTGTGGAATCGTGACATAAGCAGTAGTTATACCACAGACGAATGTGGTGCATGGAAATTTATTCTCATCGTCTCAAAGCAATAATATTCTGCATAGATGCAAGGCACTTTTCTGTATTTTGCCAATGATAAACATATCTTCTCAAAAATCTCTATACAAAATAACTTGGAGGCGGCAATTCCGCTTATAATGGAAAAGTCATTTTGTGTCTGGTTGATCCTTGCGCTTAAAAGTGGAATTCAAAACACCAAATTATTTTTTTAATGATTTTTTTACCTAAAGTATAGTCACAAGCATTGCCGAAAATACTAATGGAGGTCAAACTTCGTAATATTTAGAATAGGTCAGGGTACGTGTCCACATGCAACTTTATTGCTACGACGTGCAAATCTGATAGCAAGCGGCATTTCCGCTTACATTAGTATTCAGTCCTGTGTTCTGTTTAAATTATTTGTGTATTCCATAGAAATTGACAACAATAAAACCTCTAGAATGGCAATTAAGCTACATGCAATGTACAATAACGGCACATAAATCGCACGCATTTTCACTTAGATGCACCTGCCAACGTCTGTATCATTGGGTTAGAATCAGTCACATGAGTAAATCGAAGCTTTTAATTGGTTCTTCATGCCCCAACTTAGTTCCCCCGGATGTGCCGTGACCTTGAGTCAATTTCCATTCTAGCGAACTTCAGATAAACAGTTTATTTCTATGCTTACATTAGTATTCAATCCTGTGCCACATGTGAGTACCAATGGCATTTCACTCGCAAGCTGTGTGGCGGCAATATATTGTCACATGGAAAACCGCCTTCAGGTACATATTTTAGGTAAGAGAAAAAAGAGAGAATAAAAGAAGAAGGTAAGATAAAGGTAAGAAAATCTAAAGAGAATGGCAACTATTAAGTCAATAAAAGACACCAACACCCGTTAAGTAGCTTCTTTTAGTGAAGAAGGTGCGAGCTCATCTCCACCGCGGACTTCGGTTCGATTCCTGGGTCACTGAGTGTCACTGAGGGTCGGAGAACCAAAGGTGTTGGTGTCTTTTATTGACTTAAAGAGTTGTCATTCTCTTTAGATATCCAATGTAATCCGACAGACTTTTGTTGTCAATCTAATGTCCACCCTATACAGCACAGCTTTGCAGATGATTCGGTATCTATTCTTTGCATTTCAGGAGTTCTCTAAGAATGTCCATTTCCTAAACGTTGATGTATCTGACGAAGCAAGAATGAAGGAAAGCATCTCCGAATTCGCAACTCAATGTGGCGGCAAGATCGACCATATCGTGGCCTGTGCAGCATTCTTTGGAAGCAAAGGTATCGATGGCACCGACGAAGACTTTCTCAAGTCGTTCAAAGTCAACTTTTTAGGAGCTATTCATCTTGTACAGAGCTGTCGTCCCTATATGTCTAGAGGCAGTTCAATTGTACTCATCAGCAGCATCTCTGCACATCGCTGTCAACCAGAAAGATGGACATACGGTGCAACGAAAGGCGCTCTTCACATTGTTGCGAAAGATATGGCTCTAGATTTTGCTAATGATGGAATACGAGTTAATTCTGTTAGCCCAGGATGGATTTGGACACCAATCCAAGTCAAAGGGAAATCTGAAGAAGCGATGGAATCAGCAGTGGCAATAGGAAACAAATGCGCCTTTGCAAAGAGGATTGGAGAGTCGTCAGAAGTCGCAGCTGCAGTTGCTTTCCTCTGCAGTAAAGATGCGGCATTCATCAACGGTGCTGACTTACCTGTAGATGGGGGCTATCAAGCAATGGGGCCAGAGGGCCATGGGGATCTTTCCAAATATGCAGGACACGATGACTGAACAAATAATTCCACTTTTGTAAAAATATGAATAAAAATTTGGATGCCTTTCTATGTCTTAGCTTTGGCGTTTGAACAAAGGTATCTTGCAAACAAAGAGGTCAACAATGTTATTGTCTCATTAATACAGTAAAAAGTTCGCTTGAGCGAAACCTTTTATGCCACATTTCCTATAATAAACACAGCCCTCTTATAAACATCACCTTATAATAAATGCCGCCCTGTAGTGAACACTGCCCGCTAACAAACGTTACATTCTGATAAATGTCACCCTCTAATAAATGCCTGTGATGACTTCAATTGAAATCTATGTTGTTATGTATATCTACACGCTAGATATCTTACTTTATCTTACCTATCTCATATATCCATGGTTGCAGTTTTAGAAATTCAAATCTTGCATGTACCAGTGTTAAACACCCTTGATTGTATGTTCGAACTATAAAGACTTATCCATGATACTCAACGTGTTCTATTGATAGCAAAGAATATTACAGAATGGCGACGAGGATTTTTGGATTTTGAACCAGTAAAAGTATCAATCTTTATGGCAAATTAGCCTTCATTTGCTCCACGTTACAACGCTTGAGTTACTGATATGGCTGCAAAAGGTGATGCAGGTGTTTCAACAAATCCAATTAAGATTAATATCGGCCCAGCGCCCATCTTTTGGCCTGATCACGCGGATGAACCCCCAAATAAATGGGAATTATATGAAGATGAATTTGACTTATACATTCTTGAATCAGGACTTGACAACCCATATTTGGTACCCGTATTACTTCGATCAATTGGTTCCAAAGCATTCCATCGGTTTAGAGAATTCTCCGAAACCAACAGGAAATTTCACATTCGAAAAGGAATATATTCTGAGTAGTTATCTCTTTTAAGAGCAACTTTCGAAAAACATACGAGCAAAGTTACCTCACTTTATGACTTTATTCACGAAAAACTAGAAAATTATGAATCCGTACAAGAATTTCGAAATAGCACATTGGCGCGAAATGCAGATCTTGCAATGAAGGATTTGAATTATTTCATAGCCTTAAAGTTTGCTGAAGCTTGCGGTCAAAGATTTCCAAACGTACAAAGAGATTTGCTTTCAAAATCGAAAGGATTTCTTTGGTTTGATACAAGCAGCGGAAACCGCTGAAAACCAACAAAAAAGATTATTGTCAAATGATTCTACTATTGCCGCAGTCAATCGCAGTGATAGAAAATCGCAGAAAAATTACGGCGACGCAAATAATACCAAATCGTTGCGTAAAAAATGGTCACACTGTTATGGGTGTGGTTCAAAGGATTACCATTCACGTCGTGAATGTCCAGCAGTGAATCACACGTGTAGTAAATGTAGGAAAGCAGGACATTTTCTCGAACAATGTTTTAGCTCATCTCATCAAAGGCAATCAAATCCATTCTCCGAATTTCTTCCGTGAAGTCCCCTTTTCAGACCGACTTGCCGCTATGTGGTTACTTCTGCAAGAACACACAAACCATAAACTTTGATGTTGATTCAGAATCCTCTATTTCTGGAGTTACACAATTACAATATCGAAAATATTTCAACAAGGCTCATTTACAGCCAAACCACACACCGATCTATAATTTTGATCACAAGCCAATTGAAGGAATAAAGTCGAAATTCCGGGCCGTGGTATGGTACGGCAAAAATACATTGTGACCTCTATGTCTTGCCTAATCACTGTCATCCGACAATTGGACAAGACTTGATCCAAGGACTCGGAATAAACTTCACAGAGTTTCATTGTCGGTTGTACCGGATCAAAATTTTCATGAAATTTCAATAAAAGCCGTGAGAGCAGAAAATATGATCATAACTAAAAATACGAAATGTCAAAATTACTCTGCACTACTTAGCATTATCCAACATTAACCTCTCCTGAAATGGGACTTGTCCCAGACTATCAACATGAGATCAAACTTTCACCAAATTTTCAAGCTACTTGAGTAAAATGTCGATCAATACCGCCATATAAACGTGAACTCGCTAAAACGGCTTGTGAGGAAATGGAGAAACAAGGAATTTGGAAAAAAACTGATCGAGTGACCCAAATAATGGGACTTGTAGATGTTGATAAAGCAGACGGCACAGTAAGGGTTACTACTGATTTCAAGCCTTTAAATCAATACGTAATTCCCATTGTGTTTCCTATGCCTCATATCAAAGATATATATGAGAACTTATCACAAGCAAAATTCTTTTCGAAATTGGACATTGTGAAATATTATTTCAATATTCCTACTCATCCAGATAGTCAACATTTGACAGATACGATCACACCATGGGGTGTATATGAGTATTTGCGATTGCCAATGGGACTTACTGACTCCGCTGCCGTATCTCAAAAGTACATTATAAATTTACTATCTGGAATAGCTGGTTGCTATGTGTACATAGATGACATAATATTTTCTGCTACTACAAAGCAGGAACATGACGAGATACTAAAGAAAGTTTTGTCAAGATTAACTCATGCAAACTTGCGCATCAATTTAACTAAATGTAAATTCGGCGTTTGCGAAATCGAATTTCTAGGACATATCATTTCAAACGGAAACGTTCGGCCAAAAAACAAGAAACCTTTAATAGAGTTTCCTACTCCAAAGGATACGAATGACATACATCAATTTCTCGGTTTATTAAATTTTCATTCCGAATTTATACAAAATTTCGCGACAATAGTGGAGCCATTACGTCATTTAACTCGTAAAAATGTAGCTTTCAAGTGGACTTCCGAATGCCAAGTCGCTTTTCAGCAATTAAAAGATATTATCAAAACTGACTTGAAACTTGCTCTATTTGACCCATCTGCAAAAAGCAAAAACCATTCCTACGACAGACAGTTCTGGAGTTGCTACTGGTGGTGTTTTAACACAAATACAAACCAATGAGGAAGTCCCTATTGCATACGGTCATCATACGTTGGATTCTTGTCAGCGTAACTAGTCAGTTGGTGAGCAAGAAGCACTCGCTGTCTTGTACTTCTCAGAGTATTGGGAAAAGTATTTGTTGGGTCGCAAATTTAAATTACGTACAGACCATTCATCATTGACGACACTAATAAATCAATTTACGTCTGGCAGAAAATCAAGCAAATTCGCAAGTTGGTTTGAAAGACTGCAAGTTTTCGATTATGAAATTGAATATATACCCGATAAAAAGAACGTGATTGCTGACGTGTTGTCCAGAATCTCAGAAAAAACTAATTCCGAAACGTCTGGCGTTCCTGATCATTTCATTCGAAAAGTTTCTTCCGAATTCACAATGAATGGATTCACATGGCACACTTTTAAGAATGCATCCGAAAGAAGTGACGAAATCCGTCAGCTACGAGATTTCTTTATTTCAAAGAAGCCTTTCAAATATCTTCCGCATCACTTATTGCAGTATCACAGAATACTTTCAGAAATAGAGGAAGAATCTGGAATACTTCTGCGAAATGGATCTGTGATAGTACCACGTGAGCTGAGATGGAAGTTACTGAAATCAGGTCATTTGGGGCATCCTGGAATGACCAGAATGAAGCGTAAATTACGATCGTCATATTGGTGGCCTGGTATGGATAGTCAATTGAAAGACTAGTAAAAGAATGTCAGGGCTGTGAACAATCATCAAAATCGCATAGAAATTCTCCATACGAAACACGAGAAATGCCCCGTCCGAATGCCTCTTTGGATCATGTTGCAATTGACATATGTGGCCCCTTCTCGAATGCACCAAAAAGTCACGAATTTGCTGTCGTACTGATCGATTATTTTTCTTCATCCCCAGAAATATTTTGGACATGTGATGCTTCATCAGAAAAAGTTGTCAACTGGCTGACAGAAATATTTGCTCGCTATGGTAATACTAGTATTTTGCGGACTGATAATGGTCCCCAATTTATAAATTTGTCAATTATCTCGCAAATCGTGGAATCAAACATCAGCGCATACCTATTTATAATCCATCTCGAAATGGTCTTGTTGAGAGATTTAATGGTACCCTTAAAAGGACTATTGAAACTTTTGAAGGAGAGGAAGGTACATGGCATGATAAAATCATGAATTTCCTCGCATCCTACCGATCAAGGCCGAACGCGGATGGAACTTCTCCGGCACAGTTAATGTTTGGTGGAAGAAACGCCAGATTGCCCTTCGAATATGTAAAGCCAGCTTCAGCACTGAGAGATGATGGGAATTTTCGAACCGTAGTTCCAGAAGTTCAGTTCCGTGAACCCAAAGGCTCTGTCAAATTCAAGGTCGGCGATCTAGTGAGAGTTAAACTCCCCAGACACATGGTTTTAAAAGGTGAGCCATCATTCAGTAAACCACTGAAGACTGTACAATACCGTGGTTATTGGACATATAAACTTTCTGACGGCAATGCATGGAATGCCAGGAGATTAAAGCGTCATCAATCATTCTTCAGGCGATGTGTGCGCAACTGACAACGATACTGCTGTTGCCACTCAAAATACAGATACTCCAGAACGACGATATGAATTACGAAAAAATCCCAGTCAGACAAAACGATTTTGTTTTACCGATTGGAGCTTCTCCTTCAGAGGGGGGAAACTGCAATGACTTCAATTGAAATCTATGTTGTTATGTATATCTACACGCTAGATATCTTACTTTATCTTACCTATCTCATATATCCATGTTTGCAGTTTCAGAAATTCAAATCTTGCATGTGCCAGTGTTAAACACACTTGATTGTATGTTCCAACTATAAAGACTTATCCATGATACTCAACGTGTTCTATTGATATCAAAGAATATTACAGTCAACAATGTGACTGTCTCATTAATACAGTAAAAAGTGCCGCTTGAGCGAAACCTTTTATACCACATTTCCTATAATAAACACAGCCCTCTTAAATGCCGCCCTGTAATAAACACTGCCCGCTAACAAACGTCGCATTCTGATAAATACCGCCCTCTAATAAACGTCTCCCCCTAACAAACGCCGCCCTTAATAAACGGCGCTCTTTTACAAACTCTGCCCTCTAATAAAGGCCTACTTCTAATTTCGCCGCCCTCTGTTAAGCGCAGCCATCCAATGTACGCGGCATTTAAAATTAGGCGATAGTACTAAATGCTGCGGCGTTTATTAGAGGAAATACGGCAATATTGAAAAATGAAAAATTCAAATTGATATTATATAATCAAATCGTAGAGATAAGATATCAAAACTTGCGTGTCATTTTGTGTACTGCGATCAATATTTCGACTGTCTTAGTCAGCGTTAGTGGTGAAAAGGATATCCAAGAAGGTAAATATTCACAAAAAATGGGCAATGTGTTGTGATGTGTTTTAACCACGGAATTCTTTTAACGTACTAAGTCATAGTGAATAATCTGAATTGTACCGGTCGCCTACTTCAAGAGCATGCAATCATGACAGAAATGTATTAGGTGACATGCCACGCGTTATCACGGAGCACACCAAACATCCGTGGTCAAGGCGTGGTCTACGTGCGTCAATGCGCGCTGCGCTATGAGTAAGCAATCACGCTGTCAAAACATGGGGAATGTTTGTGAATACATGCGGGCGAGCGTTTATAGTTTGCGCATCGTCCACGGTTGTCTGCGTTGCCGCTTGTACCACGGATGAACCGCTAAGCATGTTCTGTCTTCCCCGAGCATGAAATTGATGTCCTATTACATTGTTTAGCCTCTGATACATGCAGACACATGAGACGCAAAGTCTATATAACAGGACTGCCGACAGATTTCAGCAAGTTGAAATTATCCCTTAGCAGCATTTTCTCATAAATCCAAAAGAAAATGTCTTCCCGTGAGAAGTATGCCTATAGCATTACATAAGCCCATATTGATGACATTGATGATATTTGTATTATCACCACAGACGAAGCTGCAGCTATGAAAATATTGGAGTTTATGAATCAACAACATCCGAGCATTAAATTTGAAATCGAGCATCCTATCAACAACGGCAGAACCCTGAAGCTTCTGGACTTTGAATTCTCAATAACAGACCAGGGCAAGGCTACTTTCAACTTCTACAAGAAAAGAGCAAAGAAACCCTTGTTTGTGCATTGTGACTTGGCCCTACCTTCACAAACGAAAAGGAATATCATCCGAAACGAGGTGGATCGCATTAGAGAAAGATGTACAGATAGTAGAGACCTCGCCTCCAATCTTAATGACTTCAAAAATATTTTGAAGAGCAACGGCTATCCTTGTAATGTGGCTCAGGAAATCGTTCCCGTGAAGCCGAACTTCAAGAGAAAGAGAAAAACCATAAAGCGCATTGAAGACCCTATTTTCCTGAAGATGCCGTACGTTTCCGACCAGCTGAACAGGAACATCAACAGGGTGCTGCAGCAAAATGACCTCCCAGTCAAGATGTATCATTAGACAAGAACACTAAGAGACGTCCTCAGGAAGAAGGAGGAGGCTGATGAATGCAAGCTGAAGAACTGTCCTGTAAAGGACAACAAGTTGTGTCATGTCACCAATTGTGTGTACCAGATGAAGTGTAGCAGCTGTGGTAAGTTGTATATTGGCAGCACTATTCGGCCTCTCCACATCAGGGTGCGTGAACACATAAATTCGAGCAGCAGCTCAGTTTTCAAACATAAACTTACTTGTAAAAGCAGTTTTCAAACAGAAATACTTAGCCGAGAGCATCAAATGACATCGCTGAGAATACTTGAGGCTATAGAAATAAAAAAGAGGCAGCCCAGCATCAATTCCCGTCAGGAACGTGAGGAGCTGAAGGACATTGTATTTTAAACTTCCTTTTTCTTATCCTGTCATTTACCCTTTGCTGTTCATGAGTGCGCTTGCACCCATGCACTGCCGCCTCGTTGTCTGCGCCGATGTCGATCACGTGACCCTCTGCTGATAAGTGGTCGTCGGCGCGCTCGCTTACATAGTTCATTCCTCGTGCACTCTTGAACAAGGTGGGTGTCCGCGAAAATTTGAGAATTTTAGTAATACAGCTGCCGACAGATGTTGCAGTAATGTCACGCGTAGCCACCGATGTTTAGGGTCATGTGTAATTACGAGTAGTTTACCTAGTGTATGCCATGTCACCTATGCCATGTAGTGTGTTTATCATGTCACCTAGTGTATAACTCAACAAACTCAAGCGTGTTGCTAATAGAGGTAGGAATTCAACGTTACTTTCAGGACATTGATGTCATTTTCAGCTTCATGTCTACAGAAGCTTTTAACCAAAGTAAGTATATAAGGGAAGTATGGAATCAATGGTTGATTTGTGGCGACAGCTATGATATTACTTTTTCGCCAGCTCTTATAAGCAGTTTTATTTGATATCGCAATTGACAACAGAATAGTATTGAAATATTGAATAGAAGGGGCTGAATAGCTATGTCAAAACTATGAAGTAGTGAAAAATTACATAGTTATCCGTAGACATCTGGAAGACAAAAACATGAGATGAAGAGCCATTTCTATGGTTAAAATGCTAGATTCGATTTGGCATAGAAATTAATTGATTATTAAGGTATAGACGACTACAAACCACTCTATACGATTTAAGGACGGGGGTACTTATGATTGCATTCATGTACTGTGTATGAACGTGTTTACAAAATTTTGCCCACTGAACATCTGAAAATCTTTGTATCAAATCTAGAAATGCTTCATTTTCTTATTGATAGCCAATTGTACATACATTCATTGATTAGTTTTAAATTTCCATTCATGAATGTATGTTGGAAACATGATAAACCTTACCTACATTATATACTCTTAGTCCTATTTTTTTCATCTCATTATGAAAGCATCCTATGTGAAATTTAACAATTATTTTATTGACATCCTAACATATTATTTTTTTCTTACATCTGAGTATTCCCTCGTATTCCCTTCTATGATCAATAGCGGTATTTGATGATCCGTGTTGAGATGACAATTTATAAAGAAATAGTCAAATTCTGAAATGTTGTCACTAAATTATTGATGTATCACGTAAATGACTGTTTTTGTTAGTGATGAAATAATGAAAAATGATGAATGACGCTCCAGCCTTAAGCTGCAGATACTTTGTATTAATTGCATTCGAGTATATTGAGCAATTAATACAATAGTTCCTCGGCTTTCGGCAAATCACTGAAAAGTAAAATTATATTCACAACAGAAAGAGGAAAGCAACACGAAACATTCAGATGCAGATGAAAACATTTGTGACGCAGATTTGATTTCATCGGTTGGAACATCATAGGCTGCATCAATTCACAAAAGGCCTTCAAACCGAAATTTGTGTTATTAAGCTATAGAATAAACCACAAAACGTTTCACTTTTGGTTTGATCACTTTTGCAAATCAAATTTCGAGTGCTGTTCATTCAAGTTTTTGTCTAGACGTTGCGAATAATTATCAATTAATTCCACCGTACATGTTCATCTAACATCGGTATGAAGCATTTCAAAGTGCAGTATAGAGTACTGAATACTGATTGCCTCATACTGCTTCACGATGTTGACAAAAATGCACATATATAGGGATGATCAAAGGTAACTTCCTAAAGCAATATTTCAATTATATTTCAATTTCAATATCCAAGAAAGTAATAGACATGAATAGCATTTTTTCAAGACGGAAATTTACTGGGCATTCAAGTTTATGACAAATTATTTTTGGCAGCAAAATCTCTCAGAATTTTTATTATTTCGCTGTGAATACCCCGCTGTTGCTCCTCTTGCGAATATGTAGGCTATCTTTATTTTAACAAATAATGTTTCACATATAGGCCTACTAATAATTGCTTCAGCATGACTTCGAAAATTTTCGGTGCGAGCAGGTGAGTGCAGCAAACACCCATAAAAAATCATTGTTTTCATCAGCTAATATCATAAAATAAACTTACAGTAGTTATTTTGGACATTTTCAAATCATGATAAATATAAATTTCGGTTGAAGAAACAGCTTTTCTAAATTGATCAAAATTTGATTATTAAGCTTCTGTTAAAGGTTTAAATAAAAAATATTGCAACAAATGTGTCAGACTCATCACAATACAAGTTTGTAGGTATTCGATTCCTCTAACGGCCGATGCAGTACAACCAATTATTGTGATGTAATCAACTAGATCTGTAGGTCATCACTACCACATTGGTTGCCTACCACTGACGGTACTTATGGGCTATCTCCCCCCCATGTTTTCTAATTTGTCTAAAATCTACTGATATGAATCAATCGTCACTAAACTTCGGATACACGTACTTAAGCATGTTTTCTACCTAGATGCAAAATTTTATATAGATCGGAAAGTACTTTTTGCATTAGATACAATAACGTAAAGTGGAGCGATGTCAACAGCTTGCTTGATGTGACTTCGTCTGTTCGAAGCATCATTGCTGATAGTGTGTGCATTGTTCTCTCTCCCTCTTCGTCTCATCCACTGCAATTTGAAATCTTCCCACGACCACTACCTTGCCATACCTTTATTAAGCCAAGCATATTAATATAAGGGATGTGGTCTGGTCATCATCGCTTGACGAGTTGTCGTGAAATGACTTTGTTAACCTCAAGTGTTTTCTGTTCAGACGATGAGGTCACTGACAAGTCAGATCAAGCTATCGGCATCGCTGCACTTTAAGTTATCGCTCCTAA
The DNA here is from genome assembly GCA_907163375.1 of Prostheceraeus crozeri. NCBI lineage: Eukaryota > Metazoa > Platyhelminthes > Polycladida > Euryleptidae > Prostheceraeus > Prostheceraeus crozeri. Next base: position 275,886 of record CAJQUW010012278.1, on the reverse strand, counting down.
TTTTAAAATGACCTCTCTGATTTGCCTAAAACTTGGTATGTGGCTAAAGAATATACTCACTTACGTGTGTTTAAAGTTTTGTGACGATTGATTCATTTTAGCAGATTTTAGAAAAATTTGAAAACGTGGAGGGAGATAACCCATAAGTACCCCACTGACATAAGTCATCATGTCATAGTGGCTATCATTGAGCAAATAAACAGATTTCTTACCAACAATGTCTGATTCGCCTTAGTTTGCCGCATGTCAAAAAGCTTCATCCGAATAACTATGCAAAGGAATGAGTGCCCGCTTTAACATTTTGAATATGCCTACTCCTACAGATTAAACAAGTGCATCAATTTGTACCTTCTGATATGCCTACCACTGTTCTCAAATATGTTGATTTCACATCAAATTAAAAACTGTACAATTACTGAAGAATAATGATGATCATGTGGAAATCGCGGACGAGCAGCGACTACGGATTGCCAAGAAGATAGATTCAGTATATCATTACATATATATGATAAAAATCTGTAAAACTTCCAATAAATTTGATGCTATGAAACTTTGGTAACGTGTTCAGTAGACAACCACTTCTAAGAAGCAATTGCTTATTTCCAACGATGAATGCCTAAATAAATTATGCGGAATATTTGAATCGATCATGCAAAAATGTAACCGCTCAGCAAAGACAGTTACCATTTCGACGAATTGTTGCGTTTGAAAACCTTACTGTATAGTTATGGCTGCTGGCACCCACTTTTACGTGGGAATAACTTGGCCTCAGTTGTCTGGTTATTTACACGCAACATTGCGTGTGAATAACCTCACGTCTTTTGATATCGGATCAAATCAAGCCTTGTTGGCAACTAAAAATTAATTTCATTTTTGCTAATTGAATTAAAGAACCGCTAAGTTTCTTTTTTTGAAAGCACTCTTACAAATAGACTCCCTCAGCTGCCACTACTCTTTCTCTAATAGGCCTACTAAAATTGTTATTAAAAGGTGTTCGTTATCAAACATAGTAACTTGGAAGAAGCTTTTCGTATAACATTCATGATGCGGTAAACTGGGTTGAATGGGATCAAGAGTGCGAAATTGAACTTGCTGCCCAGTCATAATGGGCATGGCGGAAATTATTGCACCTTATACACTTATCGTCTTTACACACAGTTTCATTATATGCCAAAAATTTGATCGACTTACTGATCCAGTTGATTGCGTCAAACTTTTTTTTACAAGATCGACCATTAGACAGAGTGTTTGTCAACCTTGAACATCATCATGAACGAGGTTGTGTGGACTATGTAGTTAGCCATCACTGAGTTGCCACTTAAAAATTATATTTACTTTTAAAAAATGAAATGTATAACTGTGGATGGGTGATATCAACTGCATCAGATGTAGTGACTATACTCGTGTTGCAAAACTTTCAGTTGATTCAATTTACTATCATTAACATCAACTTACCAGACGCCATTTCACGCACAGATCATAATGATTCACTGAACAGCAAAATTTAGAACATCATGCGCCTTGTGAAGTCACAGTAGTGACTGTCTGTCTGCTTCCTTAGTTAATAAAGCAATGAGACAGCGACTAAGCATGACGTCACAACAGTGAATACGTAGAGTGATTTGTGTGGGAACATCTCGCTCAATATTATCATGAAGATGGTGGAATCTCCTGCAACTGGTGCACTCAATGCATGAACACAGATATCAGTAAAATAAGAGCATGACGGGCTGTTTTAGGACAAGCGCAAGAGTCACGTGCGTCAACCACGAGGAGTTCATCTTCACTGGCAGATGAAACGTTAAAGAACCATCCAAAGCACAAAAATGTTGCTAAAATAGCGAGCAAATATTTCTTTCTTCTCATTCCAGGAAATATTTGTATTAGATGCATCTTCAATATGTAGATAAACAATATCTGAGAGCCAAATGACACAATTTCTCCTCTGTTTCATCTATAAAGCCATATTATTCAGAAATGACACGTTCAACAACAAAATTGATGTGAAAAATGAATAAAGCAGTAAATTTTATGTAGGAATCACTAGGATAATGAAGTTGTCACCAAATATTCTAGCCACAGTGTTTTCTTGAAATTGATGAATATGAATATCTGAAAATTATTTTGGCGAAAAAAGATGGCGGATTTGTCGCCACAAAAAATACATTAGAGTAATGGGGAATTTCCACACTTGATATATTTAAACACTTTGCTTTTAACCATAGCATTTTATCACAGCATTTTAATCTTACATGTTGGATGACTAATATATGACAATATTGTTGTCTATTAGAGAGAACTATTATTTAATTACTGATATAATTATCACTACTAAGCTGCATCATTAGCTGAAAATGGGAACAGACCTGAATACCTGTCACTTCATTCAATAATAGGAATCATCAGCTTGACCAGTTCACGTCCCTCAGCATCGACACACTTCCTTTTCGTAAATGCAGTTATACCCGGATAAAGTTTGAGAAACGCAATTTTATTTAGGACTGTTTCTCAACTGAGGATGCAGCTCAGTCAGTGTTTAGTTATTTTATTTACATCCATTGTGAAATCTAACAAATTGCGTATTTGGAGCTTTTAAAAAAACAGCGGGAACAAGGAGGAAATCGAACCTATACCTAAAGCAAGTGGGGCCGAGCCGAGATTTTTGGGAGCTGACGGCGATTTAAAGATAATATTTCTCGACGTTCGCTTCATCGTCGCATTAGAACCTTAAACGAAACGAGTTCTGAGTATGGTCCGGGCCTTAAAATTGAAATACTTGGACGGACCCTGACCAAAACCAGTCCAAGATTCTACTTAGGTCTCCTTCACGGGAGTACTGAGAGACAGTAGAATTGGCAAAGAAATCAGAAGGAAAGTTTTACTAGTTTCAAAACTAGTTGTCGCATACGGACTCGAGACCGGCACTCGTTAAAGAAAAGAAGATAGGCTACAAATATATGTGGAGTGAAGCAGATCAAGAGATGAGGCCCGTCTGAGGTGAGAATTAACAGAGTTATTACAAAGAAGATTGCAGAGAAGAGATAGTCCGGGAGCTAGCGTGAAGTTGTGCAGGAAACGAGGTAGTACATAAAACTTTCACATAGCATAGTACACCTCTAACCTACTGCAAAACTTCGCGTCTGCCGGATGTGATCATTTGCTTTTCAGAAATAGAGAGGATAACACAATCCTATGTATTTCCAGTGGTAAAATTGTGACATTTAAGGTGTTGACTCCATTTTTTCGAATTTTTGCTCATAAAGTTACACAAATTGGTATTTTGTTGAACTGGGTATTATAGAAATCATCTACAGATCATGATCTTTCAAATGAGTTATCATTCAGTGACAGGATGAAGTAAAGCGTACAAACAGACACTTTTCGTTGGTGTAACTGCAAATTTTAACATAGAAATTTCAGGAAAATTGTTGATATATTTGAACGAAAACTTGCATACCCGGACTAAGACTTGCATGGCACGACGCGTTGCAAGGATGAGCGAAAAAGATAACCGTAACGCGTAAGACCGAGAATCTGCTAGAGCGCTTACGTACGAAGGGACCTCATATGACGCAGTGAAAAACAGCGGAAAAATTGAGACGAATGGAGAAGAATTGAGAAGTGACGTGTAGCCTATGTGGTGGGCGCATGCAGTGTGCGACCTGTACATGCCGTATGCGATGTCGTGACGAATCTGCATGAACGATGGCTTACCGTGAAGTTCGATGTGATTATGGATGGACATGAGTGCGCATCTTTCGACATGAATTTCATGCTTCTTTCAAATCGGCAGCAACATACCAAACATGTAACTTGTCAATGTCGACTGACTTGACAATGTGTCTTTAAGACATATCTACAGTGAAATGATTTTTAATGTTTCAGTCAACTGTCTATTAACATGTTACTTCAACTAGTCACAGACATGGCTGCGATTAGGAATGAAATACATGTGAATAGCATAAATACCACGGTTTTTAGTTTATTCATATACATGCAATATTGGAATTTTCAAATGGCTGCGATTGACTTATTAGTCAACTGCTATTTACACATCGATTAATTAATATATTTGAGTAATCTATGGAATTTTTTGAAAATAGGCCTATTGGGAAACATAGTGATGAAGCCATAGGGCCTAGAACATGATGGTCTTTGAAGAATGATGAAATCAATGAAATAACAAACAATGGCAACTGGAAGGACTCATAAAACTTTGATAAATGTTTTCAGAATGACATGAAATTGCGATATCCTATGATAAATTTTCTAGGCTATATGAATGTATATCTGATATCATGCTTTACACGTTGTAGACAGTCCGAATCATAGATTTGATGTGCGAGTCTCCGAAGGAGACGCGTCTATGAACATTCATAGACATTAAGTCTATAAACGAAGACTCTCCAAGTGTGAAGACTGATATCTGTGATATATCATAAATTAAATGACGTAAGACTACATTATCGGTAAATGAACTGTTTTTAAGACTTTAAACTGAAATATAATTTTTCTTAGTTCATTACGCATATAATAAAGCCCTGATATTTTACTTTACACTATTAGAAAGTCCCGTAGGGAAAGAGTAATTAGACTTGTGATGAGGACTTTCTTTGTGTAAAGTAAAATATCTGCGGTTTATTATAATTTATTTCCGGAACAATACAGTATGTACACTAAACGCACATTTATTAACAGTACGTACTCATTAAATCGGTGTTTCATAGAAATCGCCAGTTTCTTAGGTAGCTAGAATGTATCCAGGAAAAGAAGATAAAGTACAGGGATGAGTGAAATAAATAGTTGCGAGAGACTTTGAATTACATGGAATAGTACCATGGATAGGCATTTAAGTATTTAATAAAAACTTAACTTATGAGACAGTATGCGGTGAAAAATTTTCCCATCACTCCAAACCCACAGCTTGAGGGAGATAATTGTGTGCATTCATGGAGGAGGGGTGTATAGAGGCTACACCATCATGCAAGTTGCTCTAACCACATTCATCAAGGAGATGACAAGGACTTGGCCAATATTGATAAATTAAAAACAGCCTCATGACATTTTCTCAATTATATTAAGCTCGGCATCGTCGCTCACTTACAAGCGCCGCCCTCTAATAAGTGGCGCTCTCTTACAAGCGCCGCCCTCTAATAAGTGGCTCTCTCTTACAAGCGCCGCCCTCTAATAAGTGGCGCTCTCTTACAAGCGCCGCCCTCTAGTAAGCGGCGCTCTCTTTCAAGCGCCGCCCTATAATAAGTGGCGCTCTCTTACAGGCGCCGCCCTCTAATAAGTGGCGCTCTCTTTCAAGCGCCGCCCTCTAGTAAGTGGCGCTCCCTTACAAACGCTGCTCTCCAATTAACGTCGCCTATAAAGCTTTGATAAAAGGACCCATGAAACTTTGATAAATGTTATCAGAATGACATGAAATTGCGACATCCTATGATAAATATTCTACACTATATTAATGATGTAACCTTTATTTATGAGACAATATGCGTTGTATAATGTTCCCATCACTCAAAACTCTTATATTGAGGCATATAATTGTGTCCATTCATGGAAGAGGGCTGTATAGGCTACACCATCATGCAAGTTGCTCTACCACATTCATCAAGCAGATGACAAGGACTTGGCCTATATTGATAAATTAAAAACAGCCTCATAACATTTCTCAATTATATTAATCTCGGCAACTTTCAATCCTTTCTGCTCATGCTAATACTGTACCAACTCAAGGGATCACAAGGGAGTCTTGTGGTGATAGGAAATGGGAAAAAACGAACAATGAATATAGACGTCAACGACAGTAAGTTCTGACAAAGTTCGGGTGATAAGTCGGATGCATTGAGAAAAGAAGGAGCTACAAGAATTCGATCTACCTGAAAGGCTTTCCATTTCCTATTCCAAGAATGCCGACACCAAGAATAAAAGGGAAGTTTACGTCTATGAATTGTAATGTGCATGACTTGAGTCGAGAGGAAGTGAACCATGAAATTAGAAAATGAAAAGAGGAAGTACATGGCAGATGATAAATTGCGTAGAAATTTCAATAATAAAGATCACAGAAAGAGCATGTGTCTGAAATCAGTTGGAAGAGAATTTGTAGGAACATCAATTTTAGCATTGGCGTGTTTCCAAAACAGATGACAAGTTGGTAAAACGAGTTTGGAGCTTGCAGATTGAAAAGCGCGAGGGAGGTATCCACAGTGGCGTCCGGTGGGTGATGTGGGTTGCTTAATTTCCGGCATATGCAATGTTAACCGTTGACTGACAATTGACAGACATTTGTCCTACAAAATCTATTTTGTCGGTCATTGTTCGCTCTTGTAGGATGATTGCCACTGAACACCTACAATATCTGACAAAAGCGACAAAATGAACAGCAATGAATTACAGCTTAAATTTAATCAAAAATTTAGGTAGTTAATTAAATTATGTTAAAATAAATCATGGTTTTTCCACTCAATAATACAGATTGCCCAAAAAGTCAAGCAATCACTAATCGAAAAAATCAATCAATATTCAACAGTCTTTGTTTAATTAAATTGCATACAAAGCATCTGTTTCGATGTCGGTGGAGAACCTACGAATTCGTCGGATATCGCAGGATATTGGAGGTGACAATCGTCGGTTGATTTTGTCAGTAATTTTGTAGGATAATTGTCGGTCTACGGTTTACAGTGATGTAATAGCTTGGATTAGAATTATCTATTGGCTTGGAAATAGATCATTTAGAAAGGCAGGGACCAAGCGGCTGGACGCGAAACGTTTGCCGATTTTTGCGCTGTATTTTCTGTTTACTTAAATTTTTGATCCGGCAATGATAGATTTGCGTGTCGTTTTCTCAATAATTTCTCAATAATCCATTCTTTAGGGCCGATGACTATAAGATGAGCATCAAGAAAGAAAATTGTGCTCAAATTTTCATTCAACAATCCAGTAGTCATGATCTTACAGGATTTTGTATTGTGGATATACCTGCTGTTGAGAACCTTACATTTCTCGGAGTGACAATTGATGAGGATTTCAAATGGTCTGTGCACATAACTGAAATCACAAAAAAGGCTTCATCCAAGCTTTCAGTTCTGAGACAACTTAAACCGTTCTTATATTAAAAATGATTTAATTGCCATCTATGAAAGTTGCATCAAACGTGTTTTGGAATATGCTGCCCCTGTATTTTACAATTTGCAAGAAAAACAAAGAAATATGCTGAAAAAGTACAATCTAGAGCACATCGTATAGATTTTGATACTTCCACATGTGATTGTACCGAGTTCGTTCCTTTGGATTACCGGCGTTGCACTTTTAAGTATACGTCTATTGTATAAATTGGTGAATGATACATCATACACCATTTGTGCCCGGTAGTGAATGATTACTCACAGGGACGGCGGAAGACGATTAAAGGGGCAAGGGCACCAAATCAGAAAGGCACTTTTTATGCATGAGTTTTTCGACCATAGTGTAGCAATGGAATATGCTCATAAGTGCTGCTGGCATTGAAAATAATATTTAGGTGTGCGTGTCAGGGATGCGGAGTCGGAGTCCCGGAGTCCTATCATTTTTCCTGGAGTCGGAGTCCTATCAAATGATAGGACTCCGAACTCTGGCCTATAACTAGACCGAAATATAATACAAACAAATTATTTATCCTCGTGCACAGCTGTCACTGTCTTGATGTCAACTTTCTCCGTCAAACAAAAGTACAGAGACACTGCTGCATGCAAAGCTTGTAATGGTCGAGGGAATGAACCGTGAAAGTGAAAAAAAGATTGTCTTTTCATTCGGTGATTTAGTAGAGAAGATAAGCCTCCCTAGCCTCGATCACACCTACGCACCAAAGGTCACATCAGAGACAAAAATGAAATACTAGTTTGTTTGAAAACATTGCCTCTTGCCCTCACGTTAATCTTGTGTGATGGTTCCTCTAAAGCGCACATTAAAATCGAAAGAGTACTCATCATTTTTGGAGAAGGATGGGGATTTTCCTGCCTGGTAGAGACTGGAGAAAACCGTGTGAAGCACGCATCAAGAGGATGGGAGGAGCCGAGTCGCATGCATCCAACTGAAAGCGACATTTGATAAACTTTCATCGGAAATGATTGATATTTGATACAGCAATGATCTCTAAAAAAATAGGTTCAGGTAAGCCTATAATGATCTATGATGTAGGTTACCAGCTTTTTTAAAAAGACTAGGCTTTATATAATTGCCACCCGGAGTCGGAGTCTTATCAAAATGATAAGACTACTCTGCATCCCTTGCGTAAATACGTGTATTTCATATGCCATATCAGGCGCGTATAAGTTGAATAAGCTATAAGAAACGGCAGAATTTCCCAGGCATTTTCAGCAGTTTTCTCTTGTGATTCTGTACACGTCCTGCTTGAGGCATTATGATATTATCACGGCTTATCTGAAAGTTAGCGCAAAATTTAAGTGCAGTCGCTTCCTTCTAAATTTTCCAGTATATCTTCAAATACTATGTAATTAGCAAAGATATTTAATTGTTTAAAAGGTATAGATGAGAAAAATATGCCCAAATTTGAACTCATTTTAGTGCGGTCCTTATCGTGGCAAAAAAGCATTACGGCAATGGTGCGAAAGTACTGTTTTGTCGGCTGTGCGATGTGCGATGCGACAAAAAGCCTTAGAAATGGCACATGATATAAAGCATAATTCACTGACACCATATATTGATTCAGTGGTTTCCTTGAAAAAAAATTGTTGAAGATGAGAGCGGTAATGCATCAATTTAATGCAGTACTGTCAATCCAAGTGGAAGAAAATATTCACATGAAGACTGATGGGGTGTCAATTGATAAACACTCAACTCCCTCTGTAGAATTCATGACCATCAACAATTTCAGTGGGAATCTGAATATCACACTGAGGAATTGGCTACTAATAAGGCTCACCCATGTCAACAGCGCTCTTCGAGTTATTCACCAGGCTGAAACTAAAATATGGATTTGTATTGCAAATAATTAACAGAGAGTATTTTAGGGCCAGCTGGAATCGATCATCACATGTCTGTCGATGTCAAAGATATTGTCAGTGTGCCCATACGTGCCACGTGGCATATGCTGTTTGTTTTTATCTGCTTAATAAGCCAATTTTATGTCAAATTTTCTGATGATTCATGTTTATTTTTTCTGCTGTATCATGTAATTTCTTACCACAAAATTACATATACACATCAGATTATTGCCAAGCTTGGCAATCGCGTCTGGCGTGGCTGGGCACCGGTGGGTACATCAGCGATATACATGTACAAGGCCTCGTAGGCTACCTTTTACTTTTTACAAAAGTCAGTTAGTTATGTATTTGGTGAATTGTTGGTGAACTTTACTCTGCTTTCACATAAAAATGAAACAACTGGTTTTCATTTGCATTGTTCCTATATAACATGCGCTCTTCAGATCTAATAATCAACTGACATAAGATACTGCAACAAAGTCTAATTGAAAGAATTGTATCAGCAGTACTCTTGTAAACTGCGCAAAATATCTGAAAAAGTAGAATGTTAATCTATTATTTGTTGCAACTTGGACGTTGTCTTTAAACATTTAGAAATTTCTTGATTTGATATTAAAGTGCGTTTTCGTTCTGTGATTACTAAAAAGAGGCAATGAAAACGAATATTTGTTGCTCGCTTACAAATATTTTCTAATTCTTGCAATATCAGCTGATTTTCACTGGCTTCGTTGCACACAAGGTAAAAATGCGTCTAATTCCTATCTAGGGTTTTATAATATTAAATATCTTTGGCCACTAGCATTATGTTTGAATCAGCCTATCTATTATCCTATCTTGACCTTAATGCAAAACCTTCCCCTTTGTGGGAGAGAATCTCAATCTATTAATTCGCAGTCATCACAGGGAAGCCAAGCCTCATGCAGTGGTTGACATATCTGTGAAACTCTCTTTGATGTATATATTGTAATTTTATATAAATTAATCGGTCATTTATAGGCAAAGTTAGTCACTGTGGAATAAATAGCAATCACTAACATGAGGCTCCTTATACTTAAGACCCTCCACACTGCCATACTGAAGACCTAGCATACGTATAATACTGATAAAGGGACCCGCTCAAAGCTTTGAGGGTCACTTGTTGCTAGTGATACACTGTAAACTGTAGGGCACTAACTTTGGCACAAAGCCGAAATTTCGTGCCAGTTAGCCTCTAGTTAGTGCCTTTTTAGTGCCTCGAGGCACCAGTAGGCGCCACAGGGGCACTAACAGGTACCAAACCAAATGTTTCTTTATCCAATGAAATCGAAGGAAAAATCAATGGGCACGAACTCGGCAGTATGAACTTCGTGCCTACCCGTGCCTTGTGTTGGTTAGAATTGATGCATAAATTTCGTGCCCTAGAGTTTACAGTGCAGGGTTCCTTAAAGTAACAATGGACTGAGAGTACTGAAGGTCCTTTAAAACAGATAAAGGGCTGATAAAATTATTCTGCACTTACCGCGGAAACAATCGTTGTAGATTGCATTCCATCATTTTTTAGCTATCTCTCAGCAATTACATAACTTATAGTAGCTTGACATGTCGTAGACGGACATAATCATTTATCATAGGCAAATGAGATAATTCTACCTATTATTAGTCTGCTTTAACCATTGTCTGTAAAGTATGACGTAATTACATCCATCCCACGTTTTGCGTCATCATTGTTTTCACTTGAATGTGATTGTGCTTGACAAAAAAGCGGAAAATGATAACTTGGCAATTTATCGGCAATCTTTGGCTCTGTCAAATCAATGAGAAATTAATGTCTGAAAATTTTGAACATCAATTGAATTATGGGAGGATGGCATGAAAAGCTGTTATTTTTTTAGGGGGCACGTGTCCCTGGTGCACCCTCCGGGTCCTCCGTGCCTGATTACTCAGTCTCTTCGTGTACCTAAAATCGATTCTTCTTTGAGAAATCGAGCATTTATCGTGATAAAGATACAGCTACCACATAGTGGAATATTGTGATAACTTTTGCTGTTGTTGCCTTCATTGTTTTCTTGTGATCTTTGTTATAACGTTGTGATTATTTCTGGCCTCACGTTTCTCAGTATTGAGTCCTTCAAACAAATAAAGATCCTTTATGCAACAATGGCATGAACAAATCGCTCATCTTACAGTGCTGAAGTATACACAAACTGCTCTGATGTAGTAGCTTGGATCAGAAAACGACTACCTTTCGACATAGTTAATGTGTTCGAAGTTTGCAGATGAAACGAATAGCTGCAATCATGATGTGCAGACATTGAAAAATTGTAACTAATCGATTGATGTCAATTAATAACTGCAATTATTTGATTGGAGCTATTCCGAACAGAGACTGAGTCATATGTGCTTAGGTTTGAATAGCGGAAGGACTTAGATTCAAGTGATCTTTCATTATTTTATATTTTTCAAAATAATACTGTCGAACGTTTTCGGCTAGCGTCCACTAGCCATGTTCACGACAAATTGACAAAGACGGTTTGTAAAGACACTTGGAATCAGATATACCACAGCAATCAACGCAGCCGACCAATCAGACACTAGAATGCTAGATGAATACTTGCACACAACCATCTGGACAGGCATGAAGGCTGACCAACAACAGACAAACGTGACAAACGCAACTAACAATAGACAACATGATGACTGACAACGTTCCACAATGAAGTACGTGGCCGGAGCAAGATATACAACGCATAGAAAAAGGGCTATATGCAAAGTACCCAAGATATGTATGTAAAGCAAAGTGAAAGAGAGATTCAAACAAGATAAATGAATAAATAAAGGTAAGAAATATACAGAAAATGAATTAAATTAAAAAAAACATACATTAACACAGTTTAAAAGAAAATTGTGAGATAATTAAACTAGGTAATATATACAGGGTTAAAAAAACTCCATCCCAGCCATGGCCCAAAGAGTGGAAGACCCGATTCCTTCCACCCCTTTGCCTGGTATGCCAAGACATTGAATAATTGCAATCAATATGAGCTGTCATTGATTGAGTAATTGCAATCAATATAACATTGACATGGATTTGTGAGGGTAACAATGTAGGAAATTTGAGGGCGCGTAAGCGCCTGAAAATGTCCTACATTGTTGCACGAAAATATCTATCTTAATACTATTGTGCGTAATTGAAATGAACTGGGCAGCAATGCTATGAATACACTTGTAGACATGGCTGATTGAGATTTCAAAAATGTCTTTCACATGTATAGATAGAGAAATCATCATTACGGGCTATATTGTATAATTTTTTTCTCCACATTGTACCATAGTTCAATTACGCACAATATGTGCTATCATTGAATAATTGCAATTAATATGTGCTATCATTGAATAATTGCAATTAATATGTGCTATCATTGAATAATTGCAATTAATATGTGCCATCATTGAGTAATTGCAATGAATTGGTTATCATTAATTTGGAATCGATTTCTGAAGACCTCTTTTCTTCATTGATATGTGGAAAAATTTTTTTGCGATCAAGGATCAGAACACCATCCAATGTTTTGAAATCGAGAGATAGATAAAAATCGAAATTTTATCTTCGTCAAAATCCGACAAAGTTTTGCTCGAACTCTCGTATGGAAGATTCATAAATAATGCTCGTTTTTATAAATACTCTGTTGTCTCGAAACTCAAGACGCAAAATTGATGCAGACAAAGCTAGAGACATGTGAAAACGTTCGGGATCACGTGAATTAGTCGTTACATACTCGTATTAAATGCCACTCTTGCACGTGACACGAAACGAACCGTTTCAGACATACATGCGCAGCATTACTGACATTCCTTTGCTGTCTCCATGTAGTCGTATCTTTGTCCTTTCTGTCATTATTAGATTTACTAGTTATCTTACTCGCATATTTTGGAGCAATAACAAATGATACATGTTACGAGGCAGTGAAAGGTTAAAGCTTTCTCTTGAAATGCCGTCAGTTATTATTCGTGCAAGGCATTGCGGGGCGGTCGAAAAATGTTCTCGCGCACCACAGACAAATATGCCAACCTGAATTTCGATAAGCATCCGACTTATTCTTACTCCTCGTTCGTTGTCTCTTCTTCCCTACTAGTCAGTTATCGTTGGGATGGATAACCTTCTCCGTGGTGGTCGGTTTTTCGACATGTGTACATGTAGGTTCAGATGCAGATGCTCTAAATCTTTCTTCATGTTGTACCAGCAGCTCTTTTTTCGGCCACCACATCGAATTTCAAGATTATATTTGTTCATTCCAATCCGACATCCGTTGATGTTTAACGTCACTACTCCCCATCCTGGGGGCTTGGACGGTGCTGGCATAGTCAGACTTTAATGTGGAGCGTTGTGATCTTTTAGTCCGGATGCCCTTCCTGAAGACTTCCAATGTCCTTATCGGGGCTCGACCTCTGGATCGAAAGATCGATAGGCCACGCACTTAGCCACTGTGCCACGGAGACCACGTTGTAAGTGACTAAACCTGCGTAAGCGATTTCGGCGTAGGAGTAGAGATTACAGTTTCTGGTGGAGGACATCCAACGGATCATTGAGTTCCCACTTGTGATCGGACCAAGAGAACAAGGTCCTCAAGGCCCATGTTACTGAAGTGAGACACTCCAGGTTGTTTACCGATCCTCTGCATATCAGCGAGAAGCTCTTATTGATAAAGGCAGGTAAAGGGTGGTGAAAGATCTTCCAGGCACTATTTATGCCAGCTATTATGGCCTCACAGCAAGCTCAAGAACTGCCTAGTCTGTCACCATGTAGCCATGTAGTCATCGACCACTTCAATGAAGTCTTCGCTTGTGACAATCTCGCAGATCATTGGTTGGGACACGGGAAACTCCCCAAAATCGCCGGGGTGAAGTTATAGCGCATTTGATCGCGCTTGTCCAAATGTTTTCCTGTGCACAACACATGAGAACTTTCCTTCGTCCTTCTGCATGGATTAGGTACATCGCCCGATCAGCACTTTGGTCTTCCCGACGTTGACTATTTTTAAGGCTCTTTATGAATAGACGTTACAATCAGCAACACAAGGGAAATGAAAATACTCTGGATCATTTAAGTGGCTCCAGTCCTTTCTGAACAACATGGAAGCATCTATCAGTTTCAAACAGGAATCTGGTTGAAATTACTATCAAAATGATGCTCAGTCAACACTGTGTAGTCACTGCATTAGCAGATTCATCAAACTTGCCAATAGTACCTGTGTGCTAGACATATGATTGTATCTTGTTGCTGCTGGCCAGAAGGTTTTAAATATAGTACACCATAACTGACAGAGCTAGCTTAATTTTCCCCTTCATTTTGTCAATATTGAAGATGTTCTACTACGTCAAAGAATTCTATTGGTCTTCTCTTTGTCGTCTACTACTACTAGCCGATGTTGTGTGATCGCTTGAGCAGAGTTCTCAGAATTTCTGCCAAAACAAGAAGAATAGTCACTCTATTCGGTGCCACCATAAATAAGAGAATGAGTAATGAGCAACATGGTTCCCTCAAGGACAAGCATATCAGATGATAGGACTTCTTGAGATGACTGCGTGAATTCAGGGAAGAACAGAGCATAGCAAGGCATTGCTGCATGTGGCAGTCCACTATCTATTTCAAATAGTCATTCTTTTTCCGATCAGTTCCAGCCTCATCTCCGCTCCTCTCTCGCATCTGCTCTGCTTCACATCCCTAGCTTCAAAACAGGGAGATTGTAGCGGTCTATGTCAAACCCCTGATATCTAACTACACTACTTCATAGCATAAAGCTATGCGGTAATGTTCAGCGTGCTTTGTATGAATGTTGCCAAGATTAGTGTTAATTACAAATTCAAACTTTGCGAAGTATCATTGACGCACAAATAGAGTATCTGAAAATACTTATCTTCGCGTTTTACAAGATGTCTGAATTATATTAAAGCTCATTTGCATTGTTGACAATATGAACATGGGCGAATTAATCATTCATTTTCGGGGAAATCCCTCATCGCCACGCTGGCATGCAAAAAAGAAATGGAAAAGTTCTGAGCATTTCCGGTGCACTGAGATAACTGAAGATGATGTACTGAGGACGAAGGTAGTCTGAACTTTTGCATTTCTTTTAGCATGTCAACATTGGACCCAGGGATTTCTTCAGAAAAGCTAATTTGTTTATACTAAAAATGCGAGCATGGTGGGAACTCAGAATTCAGGAAGCACAATTGTCAACCGCGGCTGCCGCTAGATTCAATTTTTGCTTCAGAAAATGTCATCCTATTTCCAAACGAGCATTATCTCGCCACAAAACACCTATTACGTGCATTTGACAATTCTAGCATTTGAACAAAGCATCCGACAACTTCAAATGTGAGGTGCTGACGCTTGAATGCACCAAAATATTTCATCTCATTCCATTATTCACTAAATCTCAACAGGAAAAAGCAATCAGAAACGAATCTTAGTTTGATTCTCGCGATATTCACATGTAGTCAATATTAATGACCGAATCAATTTTAAGCATCAGAATATATTGCTCATTTTATCGAGATCTACATCATCAATATCGCAATGAAATGACAATCAACCCCTGACCATGCTTTATTCATGTGATGCAAAAATAACATGAAAATGAAGAGTTCCTATAAACAATAACCTGGTGCGGATTCACTATACTCGTATATTCAGTAAAAGTTTATACCAGTAAACAGTGGGTCACCTTTCCCCTTTTTCTTCGTGACTGAAATTAAGTCGCTATAGATAAGGACTAGATAATTCATATTCTGCTTGAAATCTTCGGAGTAGCGGCCGGTCTCCATGGTTGAGGTAGGCGAAGTCAGGCGCAGGCGCGCGTAGATAGCAAAATGCACATTCCTCTAATATCTCAGTAGATTTTGGGTCAGAAATTATTGTTCTATCGCTGTAATTAGTCTAATGCACTTGGAAAATTGTATGACAATTACCTTCTTTAGAATGATGCAAGCCAGTCGCTGTTCCACTGCACCAGGTGAGCTCATTTTCGATCCTTCGTCCGTGTATAGTGATGTTGTTTCGTCAAAACTCTGAAATTATAGAAATTGAAAACTTTTAGAACATGTATAATGCCATCATGTATGTACATTGTACATGAGCTGCTTTAGCAGCAATAGGGCACCAAGAGATGCCTGATTATACCATCACAAAAGCATCTTCGTTTGGCAACTGCTTGGAGTAGATAACTTCATTTATTCTATTGATGATATATTCAATAGTGAATATTTTCAGTATCAGCAGATTTATTCGCCTATTGTGCTACGATGACTGATGTCGGCTAACGGGATGTGAAGAAATTTGTCTCAGAACTTATCCTTATACAGTTGTTACCATTTTGAACTCTCTGCTATGATTTCATCTCATTCTGCAGATTCACATGATTGAAATAGCATCAGAACAGAAGGAATATCTTGATTGCAATAATAGCAAAAGGTCTGCTAATGACAAAAATG
The DNA here is from genome assembly GCA_907163375.1 of Prostheceraeus crozeri. Lineage (NCBI taxonomy): Eukaryota > Metazoa > Platyhelminthes > Polycladida > Euryleptidae > Prostheceraeus > Prostheceraeus crozeri. The sequence goes on along the minus strand of CAJQUW010012278.1, from coordinate 259,432 downwards.
AAAATGGCCTAACTGTGGTAAATGACTTGCTGCATTCTCTTGCTCCGGTCACTTCAGGCTCAAGAGAAAATAACTATAAATATGGGAAATTTGAAATTGCGCACATACTTGCCAGGTATTGTAATAGCCGCTGATGATAGAAAATTTGATGTCAAAAATTACAGAATTATAGAAAGAACGGGATAATAGATTCACAGGAAAAGGTATTTTACAGAGTGAAAGTGGTAATATTGTCAAGGTCTTCTCGCCTCGCGCAAATTAGTTCTCAGTTGATGTTTTCTTAACTGGCAGCGCTGCCGTGTTTCAAAATTCAATTTGGTTGGAAATACTTCCCTTTTTATCAATAAAGAAGACTGAGTATGTGATAATTTGAATTCACCTCACTTAGCGGAATGCCAGATTTCCAGATTTCATATTTATTGATTTGTGACTTTTTTAGTCATTGCTCGCAAATAGTTTGCTTATTTGAGAAACTTCGCGATGGATTTTACCAGTTTTGGAGTTGAAATATTCATCAATTTATTGAATTCTGTTGTGCTGTTACAGGTGCATAACAAAGGTGCTGTTCCTTGTCGTAAATTTTGATATAGAGAGCATTTTATCATGGAATGACACAGAGTCTCCACTTTTGAATTATCACATAGCTCACAGAAACGCTCTTCATATCGTAATCGGTTTCCATAACTGCCAGTTACGATATCTAATTTGTGATTTCTTGTTCGAAATTTTAATAACATATTGATATCATTGTATTCAATGTAAAAATTGAGAGATGATTCATAATATTCTCAAAACCTCATAATTCTAAATAATTCAGGCCAGAATGACTCTCTTTTGCTGTAGATTTTTCTGTACTGTAATGAGTCCCTCGACATTTTGCAATTCTTAAATATTATCTTTTATCAGCCGTTAACTGTTCGTCCCATAGATTTGGCAGGCTGAGGTTTGCAAGTTTTTCAATGCCTTATTCGCCGCCACCATGTATATCTACTATCATGGTCATTTGAAATCATTTTGAGATGAATTACTTTATTATATTTCTTTTATCAAACTTCTTTCATTTCTCGTAATTACTTCTACTCAATAACATGTGTTTATTCGAGAAATGAACATCCATAGGGCATATTTCAAATTCCAATGACACAATAAGTAGGTGTAGTCTGCTCTGAGTGGTAGCATCCTTTGTAAAATTAATACAAAATTTGATCTGAATTCTTTAGATTATTAAAGAAACAGAATTCGGCACAGTACTTCATTTTTGACAACGCAAGCATCTCAAATGTATTCTTTAAAATATCGCCACTAACTTGTCCAAATTCTCTTAGTTGTTTATAAAACAAGATAAGATGCTTGCTTTCTTCTAGCAGTCAATTGTTCCAAATGAATGTAGTGATTATTTTCATTGTCTCATAAATAAATTGATGAACTACACACCTGGTAATCGGCAAGCGGAGATGAATGCTCCCCTCATCGAAATCTGCAGCCAATCAATTGCTATCAGCACACTGTAAACCGTTGACTGACAATTGACAGACATTTATCCTACAAAATCTATTTTGTCGGTCATCGTTAGTTCTTGTAGGATGATTGCCACTGAACACCTACAATATCTGACAAAAAGACACAAAATGAATAACAATGAATTATTGCCTAAATTTTATCAAAAATGTAGGTAATTAATTAAATTATGTCAAAATAAATCATGGTTTTGCCACACAATAATACAGATTGCCCAAAAGTCAAGCAATCACTAATCGAAAAAATCAATCAATATTCATTTTTTTAATGAAAAAAGTAAAAAAAAACACTAGTAGGGAAGAATGCTGTCTTCCATTCTTCCCTACTAATGTGGTTTTAACTTTATTCATTTAACTAAGGGTAATAGTGACTTAACATTACATCAGTTTTTGTTTAGTTAATTTGCATACAAAGCATCTGTTTCGATGTCGGTAGAGAACCTACAAATTCGTCAGATATCGCAGGATATTGGAGGTGACAATCGTCGGTTGATTTTGTCAGTAATTTTGTAGAATAATTGTAGGTCTACGGCTTACAGTGCATTTTTGATCAAGTCTTGCAAATATGACTTCCTACTGAACAATGCAAACGCTCATTGACTATCATTGCATTTCAACTGACACATCAACAAAACTAACTTACAACTAATTCAAAATAAAAACCACAATGTTTAGGAAAGAAAAAGTTTATCCCGAGCTTTCACGCGTCATTCAGCGACCTTCCCATGATCATGCTCGCTGAATGACGAGTGAAAGCTAGAGATAAACTTTTTCTTTCCTAAACATTGTGATTTTCTTTTGAGTTCTGACTACGGGTGTTATTACCTCTGAAACAATCAATAACCTACAACTAAACCTCAATTTTGAAGCTAGAAAGACATCCCAAAATCAAAACAAAATGCTGAAATTAAATGCAAGATTAAACTAAATAGTCTTTAAATCTGCAAATAAATAAGCGAAAGATTGGAAAGACTATAGGCCTAAATATTATGTGTTAACATGATAGAGAGGAGACGAGACGGTGACCGAGACTGTCCGCTAAGTAGGCACTCCACTAAATGAGTTGACTGCGGAGATTTAGGCAATTAGGCCATCTATAGCAGCAGGATCAAATTCATTCAAAATAAAAGTCATTTTCAAGCGGATTTACAATGTAGTTTTTCTAACAAAAGCCAAATTTAAAATGTCATTGTTCAAATATGAAAGGATTCAGCTTTATGCAACATCATTCTCCATTGCCCAGAATAAGAAAATACAAATCACACAATTCCTATGAAAATATTTCAGTTGCAAAGTGGCCTACTGTTACATAAAAAATGTACAACTCTGTATAACTATTACAGTAAACATGTATATGTTACAAAGAATTAAGACTGAACGACACTTGAAGATTGAATTATATTGATCTGATACACTCTAACACCAATGTTTTGATATCGAATTCCGGAGAACCAAAATTTCATGCATATTTGACAGCAAAATAATGACACATCATGCATACAGGAACTGACCGTCGACTTCTGGATTATTTGTCAAGATAAGCCTAATTTCATGGCAAATTGAGCATATTTACTTCGACAGTTTTGTGAAGGTGGGAAAGTTGAAAGTTGACGATGTTTGTCAATCTGTCGACAAGGTCAAGAAATAAACAGAAATCGGAGATTTCAACAGTTTCTCGCTAAATTTGTGACATATTCATTTATTTGCTTCTACAGTCTAAAAGGTTGAACTAACACATTATAATAGACGAAATATAATTTCTTTTTCGCTTCAGACTGATGACTTGATGAAGACTTCAAGATCTTGAAGGTAGGGTCTCTATCTTCAGTTATAAATTCAATGAAATTCAATGAATCTTCTGTTGAGAAATCAATGCAAATTTTATAAAGTACTTTGAAAATTCAACAGATTTGTCGGTTTCTTTTAATTTGCAACTGCTTGCCGCTGCATTGGCATCATACTTAACCGCAACCGGAAAATGGCAAACAATTACATCGACTAAATAACTAGTGGTAAATTATTAGTCAGTGGCGGACAGATTGCTGGACATGCCATGAGGTTCTGGACTTTGAGATTCCTATGAGAGTATGAGATGGACGCTCGTATTACATATTCACTATGAAATTCCGAGATTCTTAAATTGTGAGAAGAGAGATTTTGTGAGCTTCTTTTCTTCAGAGCGAGATTTTTTCTCATGAACTTGAATAATACGTTTTCGTCACTTTTCACATTTGTTCTCATCATCAGGAAATATATCAGCAATTTAGTGATATAGTCTTGATTTTCAAAATGTTTCAGTTTCATCACTTAGAAAGTTAAAGTTTAAAATGAATTAAATTGATAAATGAAATTGAACAATGTTCTCCTAGCTGGGTTATCATATTGTATACTTAAAAATCATTCTTCTATGTATGTTGCGACTAAGACTTGCCGACAGAATTAATCAATTTATAGCAAAACTGTATCGTAAAATGTTAATTTGATCGAAACTCGAACGTTTCGGTGCACCGGGCTGAAAAACTGGTTCTCTCAAAGGAGCCGGTGCACCGCGCACACCCGCCGCGGCACCGGCCATAGAGTAGGGATATATAGGTAGAGTGTCGACTCACAAAAGTATCCGTATACAGTGAAAATTTTATATGAAAAGATTCAATTTCTTGCGGAGATTACGTTCCCGTGGTCCAAACAATTATTTCAGCAGTTCTAAAAAAGTCAGAATTTTGCCAATTTATATACTACCGAGATGACTCCTTTATGTAAGTAGTCTACAACAAGTTGGATATCAAAATGAATGAATATTTGATAAAAAGCATCCTAACTAAGCGGAAATCAATCTGATTATCAAGGGAATTTCATGATCCGCATTATAATGCAAGTCTTCATGAAAAAGTCGACATCTTACTGTGATTTCTTGGCTGAAATTTCATATTTCTAATTCATCAAAGCAATAGCGCAGGTCATCGAGTTCCACTTTAACAAATATTACCTCTCCAAGGCTGTCATGACACAGAAAATCTGTAAAATAATATCACTTCCTTCTGCTTTGCTATCATGATCAGTCAGTTCCGTTGTAATTTCTTCAAAACTGTATAAATGCGCATATCTCACATTTGGAAACAATTCCGACTGTATCTCTCTCGAGTTCATTTAATAAAATCGAAAGTGCATACACATTGATGATTTAATAAATGCACAGTTAACTACTATTATACCTACTCTATGGCCCGGCCGTCAAAAACCCGACCGGTTCCACCCTAGAAGAAGTAGGATAGAGTTACATTTTAAGGAGAATCCTAAATTGTGTTCCAATATGATAATCACTCCAGACATGTGCTATAAATACAACACAAATCGTTTATTTTTCCTTTGATATGTGTTTCTCATCTTGCCAATACTGTGTCCCGAATATGACAGCAAAGTCTTCCTCTCTGTGGAAAGTATTAACTTGTCAAAGGAAGTAAGCGCTTAATAGTCTTTGACCGCTGCTGTGAGTCAAGCATGATAAGAATCCAATCACCTGGAATTAGTTTCCGATAGCAACCTTCACAGTCTTTGATGTTAGCCCGTCTAATCTTCCTCGAATCTGTCAAACGACTCAGATATCGGAATATCTGCTATTTCGCATGGTTTGAAATAATTCGAAGTCGCTTTACCGTGACCATACAGCTTCCCAAATCCAAAGCATCAATAGCAAAACTTCTGGAGCAATTTATTCCACTGAAGATAGCCGCTAAGATAAACCTATAGAGTAATTACATAGCAGGTAGAGTTTCGACTCAAAAGAATGCCAGCATGTAGTGAAACTTTTAATATCAAAAGATTCTGTTTTTTGCGGAGATCACGTTCCTGCGCATAGAGTAAGTATATTAGGCAGAGTGGTAACTCAGCATTCATTAAATACCCAATGTGTATGGACTTTCGATTTAATTAAATGAACTCGAGGGAGATACAGTCGGAATTGTTTCCAAATGTGATATATACACATTCATGAAGTTTTGAAGAAATTACAACGGAACTGACTGATCATGATAGCATAAATCAGAAGGAAGTGATGCTATTTTACAGATTGTCTGTGTCATGACAGCTTTGGTGAGGTAATATTTGTTGAAGTGGAACTCGATGACCTGCGCTATTGCTTTGATGAATTAGAAATATGAAATTTCAGCCAAGAGAGCACAGTAAGATGTCGACTTTTTCATGAAGACTTGCATTATAATGCGGATCATGAAATTCCCTTGATAATCAGCTTAATTTCCGCTTAGTTAGGATGCTTATTATCAAATATTCATTCATTTTGATATCCAACTTGTTGTATACTACTTACATAAAGGAGTCATCTCGGTAGTATATAAATTGGCAAAATTCTGACTTTTTTAGAACTGCTGAAATAATTGTTTGGACCACGGGAACGTAATCTCCGCAAGAAATTGAATCTTTTCATATAAAAATTTTCACTGTATACAGACAGTTTTTTGAGTCGACACTCTACCTACATATACTTACTCATGTTCCTGCGATCCAAAAAATATCTGATCACTTTTGAAGGTGCTAAAGTTTTGCAAACTATTCCTGTGTTTACATACTAGCGACGTAAAATCTCTGTATAAGTAGTATGAAACGTATTAGATATCAAAAGGAATGAACATTTACTACGAGGTATCTTAATTAAGCAGAAATAAGCTGATTATCAAGAAAATTTCAAGAACCGTATTGTAATACAAGTCTTCATGGAAAAGTTGAGATCCTATTGTGTTTCTTGACTGAAATTTCAAGTTATCAATCCAATTTTGATCGGCATGATATTATTGTTCACTAAATTTATGTTTCATTTCTTGAATCTGAATAGTAGCGTGGACCCATTTACTTTTGAAGCCAATTATGATCATTGTCTTTGATTATGATATTTAGCTCTTTCAGTGGCTTGTGGTGTAATTGTGAGATGATAATGCTTAAGAAAATACTCCAGTAATGAGGCTCAACGTTAAAGCTAGCTTAACTAACATTACCTCTACAACGTTTTCATGACACGTAGGATCTGTAAAATACTGTTCTTCCTTCTGTTCTGTTATCATGATCAGTCAAATCCATGAAATTTCTTCATCAATGTGAAAATGTGCATGATCTCACATGTGATACTGGGTCTCAACTCGAGTTCATTTATTAAAGTCGAAACTGTATACTGCTGAGTTACTACCTGATTTACTTACTCTATGAATAAACCTTTTCATAGACCCTTAGGAGACCTGAGGGGTGGTGCAATGGAACCCGGAGCACCTCATTTTCTCTACTGAGGATGTATCAACCGCTCATGCCCAAGTAAAATCATCATGTATGACATTGATTCTTCATGTAACAGTTCATTTCACTAGGGGTCCGCCCCTCAGGTCTCTGAGGTTGTAGAAATTCCCACTTAAATTTTTTGTATCAGATGAAAACTGATTTTGCGCATTTTCATAATAGCGCATATTGCACGAAATTCATCTACATTTTTGTTTTCATCATGCTCGTGTATCTGCGCTGTGCTATCAGATGGCAAAATGAGAATATTTTGCTCTGGCACATATTGATCTATATGAACAATTCGGAAGATAAAGCTATCTTTATATTCATAGTCCGACACCGACATAAGACTGCTGACAAAGCTTTCACCGCAGTAATTGATGAGTTTGAGATCTCCACAGCTGTTTTGAGAATCTTTCAGTGTGGCAATTGTGGTTCCACTGAAATATTTGCTTGCATTATGGCAAATTTGAAATAATGAACATGATGACCTTATATGCATGCGTTCTGTTGTACTGAATAAATCATTTTCAATAAAAATTAACTATTTGAGGCTTCGTTGTAGCAGTAAACGACGCAAAATCGCCTGCTACAACTTATAATGCTGTCAAATGCTGTTGACCTATAAAAGCACCATATTTTCGTTCATGTTTTCAAAGAATCAAGGCTGAACGACACTTAAAGGTCTAATTGCATCGATCAACTACACACAAAGACCAATTTTTTGATATCGATTTGAGCAGGCAAACTAAGATTTTGTGCAGTCAATTTTGCTATTAGAAAATATTCTTCCAGATGGGTCTGATTAAAAGCAATCTATATTTCGGACGTTCTCCAACTGTATTCAAAATAAAAATGTTAAAATGAACGCACAAGCTTTCGGAGGCGTGTGCACCACTGCCTTAGTCATGTGAAAAGTGATACATTGAAAGTCTTCTACACTTATTGATCTGCAATTGGTCATTGACACTTGTTCATAACAACAGACTCTAATGGACAAAATTACCAGTACGTGTACAAAGTGCTACTTACACGAGACAATGTCAGAAAATAGAAAGTTACAAATTTCATGAAAAAGGAATTGTTACAAAGAAAACTGCGTTTTAAATCTATAAATGACGGGATTCCAAATGTCACTCAATTCAATGCCACAATCTCGGTTATAAACATTTTCTTTATTTGTGCGCAAGTGCAATGCCTCTTTAATCATTTTAACATTTTTATTTTGAATACAGATGGAAAACGTCCGATCCACGGATTGATTTGAGTCAATTTTGTGTTCATGTCAAGCTTATCTGTTAACCTCATTTATCTGGGATCTTCAGCAGCTCCAAAGGCTCCAGGAATGGGGGTCCTGGAGATCTCCTCCTCGATGTTCCCATGATTCATTTGTTCCCGAAACTGCTGTGCAACGCAACTGGCGGATGCTCTTTTCAATGATGGCATCAGTTTCTGCCAACTCTGTCGTCTTATTGCTATAAATGGCACAAATCTTTTATAAATGTTGGTAGATCACTTTCATAACTGTAAATAGAATAATGAAATATTGAGACGCATCCTCACTTGAAAAATGGGAACATACCTGAATAGCTGCCATTTTATGTAATATCAGGAATCATCACTAATTCCACTAACTTGCTAATTGCAGATATCATATCTACCCGAGCATAGCTGCAACTTTAAATAAGGAGTTGTGTCGATGTTGAGAGATGCTAACTTGTCCTGTTGATGATTCCTGATATTGGATGAAATGGCAGCTATTCAGGTCTGTTCCCATTTTCAGCTGAGGATGCAGCTGAGCATATAATTATTCTATATAAATTGTGTTTGCAAATAGCAGTATTTATTAGTTATTGCAGGCGCATTAACTTAGGTGATTTGCCAGTAGTGTGTTTAATGTGATGATTTAACGTCACTACTCTTCTAAACTGGGGGATTGGACGGTACTGACACAGTCAGACTTTAATCTATAGAGTTGTGATATTTTAGTCCGGATGCCCTTCCTGACGACTTCCGATGACACTTTCGGGGCTCGACCTCTGGACCGAAACATCGCTAGGCCAAGCACTTAGCCACTGTGCCACGGAGACCACATCATCCTCATCATAAAAGTGATATTTAATGAATGGCCGTCAAAATTGCTAGCTGCAGATCCTTCTATCATTATGGTCACGGTACAAGAAGAATGCTATAACTGTACAGTGTGAAAAATAACTGCATCTTCAATCAGCCAATTTGACATTGCATTTACAACATGTAGAATCAATACAACAGAATGCAAATCTCATAATTCTCAACAGCAAGTGTCTGGTCGAAGAGATATTGGCAGATAAAAAGCTCCTCAAATACAAGATTGATCAAATTCGAGAATTCTCAATGAGAGAAAGAAAGACAGGAATGAGAACTCATGCGAGTCATCAATTCGATACTCTCAACTCACTTTCTGACGTCCCTGAGAAGTCTAAGAATAATTAATCCAATGTTGTATCCAAGTCATCTCAAAAGTAACAAATCACACTCACCACGTCAATGCGTCTGCTGACGATTGCTTCCACTTCATCCTGGAGGATGTATTGAATATCGACCTGAACATCCTCCGAAGATCGACCCAAAGCAAGATTATGACCTGAAAAGCAGAGAGATGAAAATGACCGGTTCATTTGGTATGCTTCCTGAATTAATAGTCAACAAAGTGTAAAGTCGAACAAAATTACATCAATTTGAAATTGAAAATGCAGCTGGGGAATGAAATACCAACAAATATTGAAACGAAGTGAAAACACTAGTTTATTGAAATCAGCACGCCAATGGTATGAAATTCAGTATGATAAATTCAGTGACGTCAATTGAGCGGAAATCAGACAGGCATTTTTTTATGCTTCACCTTTATCTCGCTGACGTGTTTTTGTTCGAATTTTGAGGTGTGTCGGTACGAGAAGTTGTTCACTAAAGTTCTGAGGTCAAATAAATAGAACTCATTCCCATTTGATGAAAGAAAGAATTTTTCAAATTCTCACATGATTGACCAGTCGTCAGGAGACCCACAATAAATTTTTCATTCTTAACTTTATTGCCTCATTCACAGGCGAAGAGACAATCACTAGGTGACATAACACGTTCAATTACGCATTATTCATGCGTAATTACACATGACCCGAAACATCCGCGGTTACGCGTGACATTACTGCCATTTATGTCGGCAGACCTGTTATGTAAGCTTTGTGTCTCATGTGTCTGTATGTATCAGAGGCTAAACAATGTGATAAGACCTAAGTTTCATACTCAGGGCAGACAGAACATGCCTAGCGGTTCATCCGTGGTTCAAGCGGCAACGCGGACAACAGTAGATGACGCGTAAATTGTAAACGCTTGCCCGCGCGTATTCATAAACAGTCCCCGTGTTTTGACACCATCAGATCTCGTGATTGCTGACTCTTCGTGCAGCGTGTATGTACTAATGCGTGTATGTGTATGTAAGCATGAACTGCGGATGTTTGGGCGTTCCGTAATTACGCGTGGCAATGTCAACTATTGATTGAAGCTGTAAATTAAAAGGCAAAATTTTTTCGGCATAATTCACGTGATTTTCCAATGTCATTAGATTCTTGAATGAAAGATACAGACAAAATTGGAAAATTTAATGACTGCCATAAAGCTTGAAGATGGAAAATAATTTAGATGGAACTAATCCACCATACTGGGGGCTTTGATAGTATATCTTTGATTGATTACAGTAGGACTTTAATCTGGAGCGTTATAATCTTTTAGTTCGGATTCTTTTCCTGACGACTTCGGGATCCCTTGAAGACACCTTTAAGTGATCAACCTCTGGACCGAAAGATCGCTAGGTTAAGCACTTAATCACTATGCCACGAACACCATATAATTATGCATAAAAAACGATTTCTACAAAATCACAATAAAATGTACAATCAAAATATACTGCGATAGAAGAAAACGTGCTATCATACATAGTAGATCTCCTCAGGTCAATACAATAGGTGACACAGGTTGCTAGCGCAACACGTACGCGTACAACGAACCAACAAATATATGCATGTTTGAAATTCGAAATTCAAATTTCAAATAAGATTTATTTATTATTTTTGTACTTCTTATTGAAATTTTACAGAATTGTTGTTTTTAACCTTAGTGTCTGGATAAAAGTCACCGAATTGGGTTGTTTCTTCACCAGCAAAAACTAAATACTAAAATGTGCGATTTTAGTGATATTAGAGCTGAACTAAAAGTTTTGACTTATTTGACCTTTGACCTAGTCTAATGCAATGATGTAATCTCAGAGCAAGGTTGGACTTTGGGTTTTGGGTCGACCTTGAGTAAGTGATACAAAGCTTGGATTTTCTATTAATGCTGAATATATACAGATCAAGTAACAAAAATTAACAGTTTGATTTGAATCTTGGGTGAGCTACAGGATAAGAGCATGAAGTTCTGATATTTCATCAAATTCCCACTGGATTCACAGAATATTTCAGATATGAAATACTTGCGATTATTAGCTATTTCATTCTGGGCTTCACAATATCGCGTATTGAAAGTTCATATTGTATCTACTGTACGCTAACGTGTATTTTGTTGCATTTGTGCATATTAAATTTTTATATATTCCGTATATTTTGTATCTTCTCACCCTTAACTTTCTACCAGGGATGCGGAGTCCTATCATTTTGATAGGACTCAGACTCCGACTAAGGGGGTTGATAGGACTCCGACTCCGGGTGGCAAGCATAATAGCCTAGTATTTTTTGAAAAATTGTTAACCTACAGCATAGTTCATTATAGGCTTACCTGAACCTATTTTTAGTGATTATTGCTGCACCAACTATCAATCATTCTCGATGAAAGTTTATCAAATGTCGCTTAAAGTTGGATGCATGCGACTCGTCTCCTACCACCTTGCTGATGTGTGCTTCACATGGTTTTTCTCCAGTCTCTACCAGACAGGAAAATACCCCCTTCTTCAAAAATATGAGCACTCTTTCGATTTCAATATGCGCTTTGGAGGAGCCATCACACACACGATTAACGTTCGGGTAAGAGGTAATGATCTCAAACAAACTAGTATTTCAGTTTTGTCTCTGATGTGACCTTTGGTGCGCAGATGTGATCGAGGCCAGGAAGGCTTGTCTTCTCCACTAAATCACCGAGTGAAACGACAATCCTTTTTCACTATTACTGTTCGTTCCCTCAACTATTACAAGCTTTGTATGCACTCTCTGTACTTTTGTTTGACGGAGAAAGTTGACAGTGACAGCTATGCATGAGAATAGATAATTTGTTTGTATTTTACTTTGATAGGACTCCGACTCCGCACCCCTGCTTTCTACGATAACCGACAGTTATTCAAAAATAAATTCATGTCGATTTCGCGCTATAAAAATGTTCACCATGCACTTACTGCGCAGCCATAATGATAGAATGAAAACAATTGCTTTGCTATGAGCGATGTGCAATTCAATCATAATTAAATCAGGGATCTTCAAATAGTCAGTATATCAGTGTAGGTTAAATTAAAAGAAAAATTTATGACGTAATACATGTACTTAGACTGCTAATTACAATTGTTGCAATAATAAATCGTTCCCACTAATACCACACTTCTCATGGACCCAGTTAGGTTTTGGCCTACAGAAGAATCTTTATGTCAGCACAAAATACAAAGAATGCACTTCGTTTACTTGATTTCATTCATTCATTTAAAGGTTGGGTTGGGTTTTGGGTTTTGACCCCAAATTTTTCCCCAACCTTGCTCAGAGAGATTAATAATCATCGCTTTATTAACCACCTCAACCAGATATTTCTATTAGTGCAAGGTTTATTAGTTTTTGTTGTCATTTTCCATTTCAAATAGTGATCTAATGGAAATTTGCTAAAAATTGGCGGTTTTTTGACCTTTGACTTTTACCTCAGCCCAAGGATGACTTTAGAAAGAAAACTGATGCTGTTTTTCTGAATCCTCTTTCAATGCCCATTCGATTGATGTGTGGTTTGGCGAAATTGGTGCAACAGTTTGGGAGATCAGCAGGTGGGTCGAAAACTCCCCCTCCCCCAATTGGGCGCGTTCTGGTGAGGGTAAGATAAGTTAAGCCGTGCTGAGTACAGCACAAATAGAGATATTTGAAAAGATATTCATGCAAGTATGTCAATTATTAGCAGTCTGCTAGAATCTCAGCTCCATAGTGAGCAGGAAAAGTACAGTAGCTACAGGCAACTACAGTAAATAAAAAGAAAGGAAATGCCACTGGCTAGACACAAGAGAGAACCAACCTGCGTAGAAAATTGTTGAGCCTGTGCGCTTGCTAGCATACCGAAACTGTGCTACTCAAAACATGTGGTGTATGCATAGAAATAAACTGTTTATCTGAAGTTCGCTAGAATGGAAATTGACTCAAGGTCGCGGCACATCCGAAGGAACTAAGTTGGGGCATGAAGAACCAATTAAAAGCTTCGATTTACTCATGTGACTGATTCTAACCCAATGATACAGACGTTGGCAGGTCCATCTAAGTGAAAATGCGTGCGATTTATGTGCCGTTATTGTGCATTGCATGAAGCTTAATTTCCATTCTAGAGGTTTTATTGTTGTCAATTTCTGTGGGTGTATGAGATAAAGTGTCACACATATATCGGTCAAAATGGATGAACCATAAAATCAAGGTTAAGAGTGCATGTAACGTCCACAGCATAGGCGGTGAGGAGACATGTCGCTCAGGAGCATGGGTGCTTTGCCATATGAGTGCATTTTATGACGAACGATGTGCAAAGAGCGGAATAAAGTCATGAGACGTTCTCTTGAAGCCCTGTATATCAAAGAAAATGAATTCTTTCTGATGAATGAGTGCGTAGGTGAAATGCTACTCCTGATTTCCTAATTCTAGCCAGAGGCATTTTCCTTTCTTTTCAATCACAGGATCCAGGAATTACCAAAACAAATTCCATGCAGCTACAGCAACCTGTACATAAAGAAATGCATCAAAAATGGTGTGAGACCTGATTCTGTCCATTTTATACGTGGGATATAACTATTTGTACCATGCTGACTACTCATGAATTTATTGTGAGTTGCGTTTGTATGCTGTTGCTATTATTTAGATGTATCTGATAATTACATAGCGGGCGAAAGAAGCATAGATATCTACATCGGTATCTACACAGGTGAAACAAGAGAGAAATCAAATGCTTTCGGATACACAAGGTAGGTTCCAGAACAATTTAAAAATTTTGTCAGAAGTGCTTCCGAAATACTTCTCATCAAAAATAAAATTGTACAAAACATAGAATTCCAACCTATCGTTTTTTCAAGTTTGCGGGAGTAGAAAATTCTTGTTGTGAAGTTCTTTTCAGTTGCTCGGTCAAGCAACAATATAAGTCAATGTTGCTAGAACAGTAGCTATTAACATTATCGGCGGTACTGAACCCCACAAGTTCCATACATTCATTAATATATATACATAAATATATATTAATCTATACATGCCGAGACCCTGAAAGGAAAAAATTCAAGAGATGAGAACAAAATCTGACTTAAATCATTACGGGAACTACAAACGTTTCTGGCTTATTTGCCGTCATCAGTGTAGTATGCCCTATTGTAGAGAATCAGTAAATCAGATGCCGATAAATCGTCAATATATATATATATATATATATATATATATATATATATCACATACTATTGTCAAATAACTTTCATTAATACCAGTCGTGAATATTTCTTTTTGATAGTGTGATATTTAACTAAATTAGATTTATTGTGAATTTTATGCTCTACGAGTATGTCGTCGTTGCTACTTGCCTAACAACATTCACAGGACGCTTGGTTAGCTCTACTTTATGGACCAAGTTGATTAACATCAATTTATTCAGATGATATTTTTCGTATAACCATGTTGAATTATATATCTCAAACAAAACTATTTTTGCTTTCATCAATTATAATGTGAATTATAATTTCGGATTGATAATATGCTGAATTTCAAAATTACATAATGCATAATTGTTGATGGTTGAATACTTATTGATTATTCATGAAATGCCTTAGACTTACATGTATTAAAATCGAATTCACTATTGTAAGTTTGACTCTTGAATGTCATTATCTCAAGCACCATGCAACATTAGGCCTTAAATCAACATACTTTAGACATCATTGTTGCTTTCCTTTAACATTGTGCTGGTATGGCTTTAGTATGTAAAGCATATCCCAGTTGAAATAACATACGAAAGGCATACAAATAGATACAGAAATATACCAAAACAATATTTTGGTATGCATGCTTGTTATGTGATTGGTATTGAGCAATTTACAGTGTAGTTGGAAAAATAAAATGTGTTTTTTTCTAATTATTCAAAAAGTATTGATTTAACTATAACTGTTGCTGTTGCCGATTAGAGACGATTTCAGAACTGCGCGGCTTCAACTTGGCAAGTGCCACTCTCAACAAAGTCTGGTCCCTTTTTTCGTATTTATATTCATCATCTTCGAAGCACCGCTCGCAAAGACATGTTGTAACAAGACGTATGCGTATCTCGAGGTCTATCTAAGCGATAAGAGGGTACGCTACGATTAGCAATACGAGTAAGAGGAACGCTGATATCGCTTATCGGATTGAAGCTGCCAATTGATCTTTTTTCACACAGTTTTTTCCTGTATAAGACAAGAATTAGGGCCCATTTTATTGAAAATTTCACAGATGATAGTACCGAGGATGGCAATAATTTTTTGGAAGAAATAGTGCAGCCAGATTCCATAATTCTCAAGTGCCCGATACTTTACCAATACTGGATAAGTGGATATATATAAAGATAAGAAAGGACGCATGGGTAACGTGCCGCTTCTAGTTATTCATTTATTTTCATGGGGAGAACTAAACCTCCGAACCCCTAGGAATTGATCGAACCCAGGTTAAGAACCCCTGTGCTAGAATCTTTGGAGTACATCTTAGTTACAAGTTCTTGTTGTGGGAGAATATCTTGAAAGCTATTCTATCAAAAAGATTTGATATTGAAAGAGGCATGTTAGTAAACCTTAATATATACAAGGTACATTGACAAGGTACCGTGAACCAGCCATCGTCCCCCATTGGAATCCGCTTGGAATAGTTATTAATGGCAATGCATGCCCACGACGCTATGCCTAAAACATTTGCGTCACATTCTTCAGCTCCATAAAATTCTTATTGTTTCTGGTTATTGGTTTTCTGTTTCTGGTGGTTAAAGTTTTCTTTATGAAAAATTTAGCTTAACGTAGAAAAAGTGCCAAAAACAGCGTGTCCCAGCATAGATACTCTATTTTCTGAACGAAATTTCGTTGTAATCTACTTAAATTATGCATACAACGTTATATATCATTTCAAAAGGCATGAAACGTACTTTCAGCAAGACTATAATTCAATATTGCATTTACATTTATTTGGGATTTTTCTTCAATTAGTCTTTGTCGTCCAAAAATTGTCTTCTGAGCGATACCATTTTTTTTGTGTTCTGATCGATGCACATTTCTCGACTTAAAAATGATGTTTCAACTTTCCTTTTACGACGAAATGCATCATTTTTGAGTCTAGCTGCTGCATCAAATGGAAAAATCAACTATGGATCATCACAATTGAGCAATTGTGAATTTAAAACATTCTCTCGACCAGACATTTTTGATTTTTCTCAAAATTTCAATTTGATGTCAGAACCACAGTTTCATCCCGATCTCATGAAAACTCACAGAATTATCAATAACCATAATCTAATCATGCATGCGAATATTTTTTGAAGGGACAATGATAGTCATTTTCAAAATCTCGTAAAACGGCCGAAATGTCCATCTGACCGAGACTGCAAAATTGTCGGTCAGAAGACACCTGGTAATATAAAGTGCAAATACTAAAACTTGTACAAATACTATTTTGCTGTGGTCGCCACTATGATTTTCGGATTCAGCGTGAAAAATTAACCACATCCAAATTTTCAAAGAAAACGAAGCGGAAAAGTTGAAAAGGCAAAAATTGCCCAAAATGGTGTTGCATAAAATGAATTTACCCCATCGTCTTCGGTTGCCAAAGGGCCAAGACATCTAACGACATATGAAGAGTGAGTGACATTAAGAATAGTGCGGTCTGCATGGATGCATGTCTAATTGTGAAGTCAGATTGTTTCAAGTGATATTCTGATCAAGTGACTGATCGCTTTTGCCTCTGCTATTATTGTGTCTCGTAAAGACAAAAATTCAAAAGGCAAAAATTCAAAAGACAAAAATTGCCCAAAATGGTGTTGCATAAAATGGATTTACCCGGGTACGAATTAGGTTCTTCAAATAATATTTTTGTTCATGTGAAGAAGATCCAATGCAACATTAGCATTATTTAGGACTTCTCCTCCTCCACCTAAGGTTGATATGAAAGGAGTTAAAAGGAATCCTAATAAATGAAGCGGATGTGAATCACACGCTTCGTTTCTCTCGAAATTAAATGTCATGACATTACAGTTAAATATTGCTCTAGCAGAGGCTTCCCTATTCCACTGAGATGTAGGACGTCTTTTCTTTTTTGCGCGATGTCTTTCGGCCTAAATCGCAGGTCATTCTCAAACCACTGCAATGTTGATGAGTCACAATCTACTGCTTCATCTGTTTGACTAGAAATTCTCATACGATGATGAAAATCATCCCAGCAGCCATTTATAATAGAATATAATGCCTACTAATTCAAATTATTAATTGAAGTAGTCCTAATGAGGACTGATGACGTTCTCCAATCCGCAAGTGTACAGATGCAATGCTACTGTAACCATTGGATTAATCAGTTCTTAAAAGAACTCAATAGAGCTTTCTCGTGGCAACTAATTAAAATTGATCAGCTTTGGCCCAATATCTGGTAAAAATGGAAATCTTAAGATTTGTAACACTAATTATTCTTACTGTTAATATACTAATGCCATAGATTCCAAACACTGCCGCATACATGTTCAAAACAGACGTCTAATATACCGTACCGACTACAGATGCTGGTAGTGCAGCATCCAGCATACAGTAGGACAATGGTCATCATAGCTTAAGGAAATTAAAAATGGATATTATATAACAACAGGATGAACAACAACGATGGATAAAAATTGGAAAAGTGAAGGTAAAACATGGAAATACAATAATGATACTACACCGATTCTGACACTACACATGGTGGATAATAGTAATAGTGGATAATGGAGGCAAACAATAGAACTACAATGACACTCTACTACACCGAAAGCAATGAAATTATACACACTATACCTAAGACTAAGTATGGAAAATACTATTTCTTCACTTGAATTTGTTATCGCCAGTTTCTTAATGCGTCTATAATACTTCATGTAATCCCACATTTCTTCATTTGTGATGTATTGGGACTAATTGCTAGTGAGCTGTGCAAACACGAGGAAGAACAAGTCAGCGTGGATGGACGAACATGTGTGTCTTCCCTGCCCATAACCCAGAGTACATGAAGGAGACAGAAGGGGAAATACGCGAACAGTTAGAGGCAATGATAAAGAGTCAGGAGAGAGAGAAAGTCAGTCACATCAATTTGTTCTTCATTTGAAATACAATACATCGATCACTACTTCAGCTACCGATGAAGGGATATAAAACATAATACTGCAGTCCGTCAGTCATCAGCAGGTACTCGTCTAGTTGTGTTTCGACCCCAAGGAAGCATTGGAACATGTGATGCTAGTAAAATGGAGTGCACAATCTGCTGACATAAAACCATAGAAATTGAACAATTAGCAGCCAGTTCAACATTAAACACGCCAAATTGTGCGAAGTTTCAATGACTGTCATCAACCGGATCACACAGCAAAGAGACACACTCGATGTCAAGTTCTACAGAATCGCAATCTAATGTTCAAATCTTTGCTTTCATGACATCATCTTCATATACAATCACAAAATTAGATTGTTTAATCGTATCACTATGCCAGAAGTGTAAACTGATTCAACCAGATGGCACATGCAGGAACTTAATAAGTGGGCAAAAAGAAATTTTTAATACCTTACAGAGATAGGAAAAATAGTCGTGCGTCGCTTGCGGATTGCTCTGAATTCCTTCAAAATGCTCCTATCGCAACGACTCCTTCAGTTTCGAAGAATTCAGATCATTGCGCAAAAGTTTTCTCGATAATGTTGGGCCCTCCGATCATTTTAAAAAAAGTTAGCAGGCGCACGAAAAAAAGTTCACAAACTTCTCTGCAGAACTTGTCATCGACTGTGTCTCTTTGCTGTGTGATCCGGTTGATAACAGTCACTGAAACTTCGGAGAATTTGGCGTGTTTAATGTTGAACTGCCTGCTCATTGCTCGATTGCTATGGTATTATGTCAGCAGATTGTGCCATTTCATTTACGTTACATGTTCCAATGTTTCCCTACTAGTCAAACGGAAGAAGAGACGACCTGTCTAATTCTGTGGTTCACTCTGTAGAACTTGACATCGAGTGTGTCTCTTTGCTGTGTGATCCGGTTGATGACAGTCATTGAAACTTCGCACAATTTGGCGTGTTTAATGTTGAAATGCCTGCTCATTGTTCGATTGCTATGGTATTATGTCAGCAGATTGTGCACTTCATTAACGTTACATGTCCAATGCTTCCTTTCTAGTCAAACGGAAGAAGAGACGACCTGTCTAATTCTGTATATACAATATATGAAAATATCAACATATCAAAAATCAAAACACAGATTCTCAAACAAAGACAGCAGTGATTGGTAACACGAAAATAATGACAATCATGAATTTGGAATTTTATTGAAATAATGACAATAAATGACGTGATGATGTCATGGCATTATAGAAGGAGTTAAGAATGATAAGCAATGGAGGGAGTGGACACTTACCAGTAACACGAAGAATGGTGTTAGGTTAATCCAAACACGAATCACATGGATTGCATAGATTTACTTGGATCATTAATATTCATCAATACAGTCTGACATCATACACTATACTATGCGTGGTATCTGAAAACTCGATTCACAAATAGTTAGTAAATCCATTGTTTTAGAGATCCAGAACAGATTACTATGAGGAGACATTACGTAGGCTCTTATTAAATTTGATCGAATTGCGCATACAAATAATGCGGATCAAGTTACCCCATAAAACGTTCAAATATCTCTGTCAGCAGACGTTTGACTGAAATCCCTCTTGTAAAGTGCTTTTTGCAGCTCAATGGTGTTCACCTAACTAGTCATTCGTGTTACAATAATAAATGTGAAATGGTGTCATTTGCTGTTTTTATAGATGCTTCCAGTATCTATTTTCTGCAACATTCCAAAGAAATCTTCATGTCATCGATTTGAAATGGTGTGAATTGTGATCTGATATTACCATGCATCGCTTTATCTTCATCTAAAAATGATTAATTTAGTTGATTAAGGAGCTTTCCAATTCTATAACACCGAGTGTATAAATATTTGTCATTAAATAAGTCGCTTGAAATGTGATCAAAGCAAGTTTCATGGCACTGCTATTCTCACTAAAAATTGCTTTCATCCAAGAATTGATTGCCGCTTAGTCAAAATAATATTCAAAGTGCAGCAATCCAAGTTCACCAATCAAACTGCTGTCTGCTGTCTGAATATACAAACCATACACGCGTTTATAAAATTAAAAATGAACAATTCAGACAGCTTGTTGCTGAAGCAATATTCTCCACCAAAATTCGAGTTATATAGTTATATAGTAGTATACTATAGCTAGCATTTCGAAGTACCTTTACCATGATTCCATTAAACTTTCCAACATTAGATTCAATGCCTCTTAATATTGTGAGAGATGCAAACTGCGAAGTGTTTACATCTCTTGACTAAAGCTAAATCGGTTTAAAAAGATTATCGAAATTAATTTGTGCGTAGTCGCAACCTATTTCAGCTATCTTAATCATGACTTTTGTTATAGCATATGTAGCGGTACTTAGCCTGTATGCTGCCAACTAAACGGGACTTGGCCTGTATGCTCCCGATTAGACGGGACTTGGCCTGTATGCTCCCGATTAGACGGGACTTGGCCTGGACGCTCCCAACTAAACGGGACTTGGCCTGGACGATCCCAGTGAGACGGGACTTGACCTGGATGCTCCCCATAAAACGGGACTTGGCCTGGACGCTCCCGATTAGACGGGACTTGACCTGGACGATCCCAGTGAGACGGGACTTGGCCTGGAATTTTCCAATTAAGCGGGACCTGGCCTGGACGCTCCCAATTAGACAGGACTTGACCTGGACGATCCCAGTGAGACGTGACTTGACCTGGATACTCCCCATAATACGGGACTTGGCCTGGACGCTCCCGATTAGACGGGACTTGGCCTGGATGCTGCCCATTAAACGGGACTTGGCCTGGACGCTCCCAATTAGACAGGACTTGACCTGGACGATCCCAGTGAGACGGGACTTGACCTGGATACTCCCCATAAAACGGGACTTGGCCTGGACGCTCCCGATTAGACGGGACTTGGCCTGGATGCTCCCCATTAAACGGGACTTGGCCTGGACGCTCCCAATTAGACAGGACTTGACCTGGACGATCCCAGTGAGACGGGACTTGACCTGGATACTCCCCATTAAACGGGACTTGGCCTGGACGCTCCCGATTAGACGGGACTTGGCCTGGATGCTCCCCATTAAACGGGACTTGGCCTGTAATTTTCCAATTAAGCGGGACTTGGCCTGGATGCTCCCAATTAGACAAGACTTGACCTGGACGATCGAAGTGAGACGGGACTTGACCTGGATGCTCCCCATTAAACGGGACTTGGCCTCGATGCTTCCAATTAAGTGGGACTAGTCCTGGGCGATCCTAATTAACCGGAACAGGCCTGGATGCTCCCAATGAAACGGGACCCTGGATGCTCTCAATTAAACGGGACTACACCTGAATGCCGCAATTAGAATGGACTGCGTGCTCCTGTTCAAGCGGAATGGGCCAAAATCCTATCGATCGGGAGATTCAGCCCTTTTTATGAGTTTGCACGTCACATGAAAGATACTGGAGATAAAAGCCTGACATTAAAGTTTCAGGGGAAACTTAATATTTTGTTCAAATTTCATTAAAAAAATGCCTATTGTCTTCATTCTTCGATTTTTTAAACTTGTGTGAGTTTAAGTCACACCTCTGACAATGATTCCTTCCCACAGGCATGTTTCTTCGTGTCGCATTCCTAATCGGAGCGCTTTTGAACCGAGTGAAAACTTTTGTTTCACAGAACATTGCTTAATTGAAGTTAAAACTCTGTCAATATTGTTTTTCTATCTCAAATTATTCAGATTTCGCAAATGTTAAATGGCTGTGAACGCCAATAGGTAGGTAACAAGTCGAGAGATGAATCGTTGAGATTCCGCTCAACTTACTTTCAATTGTAATGGCAAGTATTTGAGAGAAATTTTTGAGTACGACTGTCAGCTCCTCCCGAGCCTTCCGCACGAATTGACGCACTGAAAGTATAATGAATGCATTTCAAGTTAATGGAATTCATACTTCCTTGATTATTATATCACGTGTGAAGAATGAACACATTATACATATTATTCAACATATTATTCAATACTTCTTTACAGTTTATATATCCAAATTTTGGAATATGTTGTCAGATGAAGAAATTAATGTTCCATCAGTCTGTCTTTTTAAAAATGAATTTTCGCAATCTGTTTGACAAACTTGATATTTGGTGATGGCTTATTGCAATGTAGCAAATTTTTCTTGCACAATTCCACTGTAAATTATTCTCCAATGTTGACGTGATGATATGATTTCATCTGTTTTTCATCTGCCCTTTAATTGGGTCATGCATTTTCTTATGAAATACAGATAATACTATTATTATTATTATGAATGAAAATTAACAAAGATAATCTTAGAAAGCGATTGAATTTGCCAGGCATGAGAATGTAAAGTCAAGGTATTTTTGTATGCTTGAAAACCCTCAAGGAATCCGTTAAGTTCAGATGTTCCTCTTTGGGACTTCCTCTCTCGTAAATAGAAGAATTGAATATTGAGTTGCATCCTCAGTTGAAAAATGTGAACATAGGTTAATACCTGCTATTTCATCCAATATCAGGAATCGTCAGGTCATGGCTGCGACTTTAAATAGGGAGTTGTGTCGATGTTAAGAGATGCAAACTAGGTCTGCTGATGATTCCTGATATTGGATGAAATGGCAGCTATTCAGGTCTGCTCCCATTTTTCAACTGAGGATGCAACTCAATATTTTTATTATTCAATTCACATTGCGTTTACAAGAAGCAGGATCTATAAATTATTGTAGGCGCACAAGCGTATGCAATTTGTCAGGAGTGTGTTCAACGTGATATTTAGTGAATGTCTGTCGGCGTTTCATCAACTTCCTATTTACAAATTCTTCCCTCGTGGCTATTTCAGGTCGTGTCCCGTGGATGCTACCTTGGATGCTGATAGCGACAATAAATTCACCGAGATGGACCGGTTAAAACTCTGAAAAGCATTGTGCTAAATACCGAAGGTGAAGACTAAGGAAGATTCAGAGTCGGACCAACGGCTGATTATAATAATGCATGTTACCAACCATAGAGGTCGGATTACTAGATATCTATGCTATCTAGAGCGAACATGACATATCTCGAACTTGTATTCATAACGGAGACAAAATGAACTGAAAGCAGAGATTTTGTGAATGTGTCATTTACTGTTTGTAGTTTGCAATTCTGCCTGTTAATCTATCAGAAAGAAAACTTTCAATATTTAATAATTTGCTTACATTGGACGTATGCAACAACAATATGCAACATCTCTCATTGACGCTATATCATCGAATCAATGAATTGCACCTGACATAATTGTGACTGTAATGATAATTGTGGACGATAAGTCGCGAAAAGTCTACCGAATAGAAGAGAAAATTCTTGATAAGCTGGTAAACAAGTAGATGTTTTATAGAATGAGACTGGTGTCTTGATAACATGAAAAAAGAATTCATTCGAAACGATTGTCAATTTATGAAAATCAATGACAGGGCCAACCAATAAAGATGAAATCACAAAATCGCCTGTAGAATCGTCAGGAAGCAGGCTTGAATATCACTCTGCTCAGGATCGTTTGCAATGTATTATGAAGATCAATCGTGCAAAAATGGAAACATGAATCATAAGTCTGCGGGTACAACATCAATTTTTTCAATTTTCTTTCATGTCGTCTGCAGGCTTTGTTAACTGTCCAATTTCATTCAAACAGGTGACATAGCTTATTTGAATCCTATTCTACGTTAAAAATGTAGGTTATACGGCATTCACATCAGAAGTTATCTCAAATAAGACAGGGAAGTCTTGAATTAGACACGCTGTCAGAGTCCAGACTGGTGCCATCTTAGTCATCTACAGTATATTGTCTTCTCTAGACAAGAGAGGACAGTAGGATAGATAACTAATTTCTATGTTACCAACAATACGGCCATAAATGCATAAGACGACTTCGTCCGACTTCCTTCAACTCCAGTAAGTTGTCTGGGACTTCCGAGATCCGGCGGTTTTCTGGACCCTCTCGCTGAGTGCTGGGATAGGAGGCAGGTGCTGCTTGAGAACCTGTAATAGTCACCACGGTCCAACACGATCCTTCTGAGGCAAGTAAAATCCATCCAAGTAATAGACACCGTACTTCAACAGACGAAGCTCTTCAAACGAACAGTGTCAAGACAGGTGAAACAAAACAAGCAGTAGCATGCCGCAGGCAGGAGCCGCACACTCTGATGCAACTGTTCGTCAGTCTGGCAAAGTGACCAATGAATTATTACTTACCATAGCAGAATTATAATAGCACAAGCATGCACGAATCATAATTCTTTATTTTGACCATTTATACAACCAATCATTCTGTTCATATTTTGTTATAATTGGTTGAGAATTCGAAAATTGAATCTTTAATCTCAGCATGCAGGTTCAACAGCAAATCAGATATTCACTTGTGCATGTACAGTATCGCATTTATAAGCTAAGAGTTTGGAACCTACTTGTCGATGCTTGCGTATACTCACAATGAGGATTTCGCCGGGGAGGTGGCAAATTGTCGGGGAACTTTTCATGTAGATCAGAGCGGATTTGTATCATAACATCATGAACCTTCTCGTGGAATCGAGCCATCTGCATTGCCTTCATTCTTCTCAGAACACCTTTCTGGGAATTTTCATCTGGTTCACCAGATCGAACTACAAGAATTGAAAGAAGAACGAATATTCAACCAGTTTTCACATCCATACGTTGAATTACGTACATTATAGTTACAAATACATCATATTTACAGTGCGTCTCTACAAAAAAGCATTGAATAAAGCAAGGTGAAAGTAGAGACCATAGAGACCGATTTCTAGATCGTATAACAGAACCTTCTTAATATACTGCAAAGTCGGTAACCTCGGAATACCACCTGAATTACTAGAAGCGAATTCCCCAATTTTACTTAAAAGCTCACTTTGCTCATCTTGCTGAACCTTGTCCAGCGTATCACAGGGTAGGTACAGCGCCAATTCTACTTTAAACGTAAACTGTTAGTGCCTGGCCGCAAATCGCCGCCGAATGAAGATTTCATGGTTTGTGCATCAATTTCGCCACCAAGCTGCGGCTCAATGCAGATGCTTACATCGACGTCCTGACGTCTGTGGGCAAACCGTCGATGGACCGAGTTGCCAACGGAAGAGAGTACGTCTTCGAACAAGACTCTGCACCAGCCCACAAAGCACAGAAGGAACCGGCATGGTACTACGAAAACCTCCCGCAACAATGGTCTCCTGACATCTGGCCTCCTAGCTCTACAGACTGCAATCCACTCGACGACTATGTGTGGAGCGTAGTTGATGCAGGTGTCAACAACAGGCCTCACAGCACTCAATGAGCTCTCAATACCAGCATTGTTCAAGAAATGCAGAAAACCGACCGTGGAACCATAGCGAAGGCTTGTTTCAGCTTTAGGCGACGTCTTGAACTGGTGACAGAGGTCAATGGTGTTCATTTTGAATAAATATGACGTAAATGACATTTTTTGAAAATGTTTTAATAAATGTGTTTTGCTGATAAATGGAATGTTTTTGTAGTGTCTCATAGGCATTTATAAACTCAATTAAAAAGAAAAAGTCCAAATTTATCTGGGACACCTTGTACAAGTTTGTTTCGCAAAAATCAAAATTAGATGGTACATGTAGCTCATTAATTTCTATAGGATCTTGAAATAACCTTCACTGAATTTCTAGCTACATTAAACAGACATAGCTATTGAAAAATCACCTAGAATAATTTTCTACATATTTTAATTCATTATTTTCTATTTTGCTAAAAAACAAAAATTGCTAGCTCAATTGGGATATTTGTTTGTATTTTCACCTTTTCGGGGACTTTGTGATCCAGCAATGCTGGCCCCATCCTTGGCTTACATCTGAAAATTTTATCTGGGGATGTCTGAAAGGTGATCTCTTAGGAAGTTATTACAGTCTAAGGTTAGGAGAAGCATGATCATTCTGTGATGATGTACAAAGCAGTGGGTTATTTTTGGAGCAAAAATCCAACCACCATTGCAGTCTGTCGTGCACAGTGTACTGTATATTGATATAATATTTTTATTGATTGATTATCAGTTTGTCATTATCATTTCTTTCACCGTAGTTTACTATTTGATAATTGATAAAATTTCAATCAGCATTGTTTTGTTGTCATTATGAAAATTCTACTATTTTCGTTAAATAATTCCAAATGGACTTTAATTCTCTAAACTGAAAGCGACTTTTTTCTATCTCTGTAAGGTATTAGGAATTCCTTTTTGCCCACTTGCTAAGTTCCAGCATGTGCCATCGTTTTGAAGTTAATCTTCACTTCTAGTAAACCGAATGAGTAAAACAGTCTAATTCTGTTGCTGGAGGAGAACCGAATTGCTTGGACAGTAAGGACATGCAACATCCCAGTTTCCAAGATTGTATTATTATGGATGCAGTGTCAACCATGTGAGTGTCAAGATAATTTACATTACTAATGAAGATAAATGCCATCATTTTTTTCATTAAACATTTAACGGATGCCATGAGGCCACACACAAATGACACAAAGTGTCATAAGGTTCTAAAAATACCATTATAGCAAATGTATAATACGACCCTTCAGCAAACTCTGTTTCGAAATCAACAATTATGGAATCATTTATATCCCTAGATGCAAATGACTGCCAACTCTTATAAAAATTATCTAGTTGTTTTTGTCATGGATAGTGAATACTTTTGATCAAGGTAGTTATTAGATAATTTCGGTCACCATATTCATTCATTGCATTCGGATAATTCCGGTAGCTTAAACAGTATTTGCGCTATACCTACACAGCAACGAAATATCTTTAAATCACCTCTAGCAGTTTTGGCATTGGTTTAATCTCGATTAAATATCAAATTGTATTTTCATAAGGCACTTTTTTCCATGTAACTATAGTTTAATATTTAGTATGTCTCCATGTAAATCATGTAATTTTGTCATATTCCTATATGTCAAGTACATAATTAAGATGCAAATTTATTCTCTGATAAACATCTATTACTTGAACGACAGACTGCAATATACCGTGATGAAGAATACTAACCATGAAAATCCGTTGCTTTTTTTTCATTGAATCGTCGAGGTTCTGTAGCTTAAAGAGACAAGAAATTGATGATGAAAGATAACAAATTTCAGCATAGGTTACTTTCAAATTCAATAAAGACACTTAATTTGAATCAGATAGTTGACAGTTGCTCTCAGGTTAATACCACTTTCATCGACAGGTATTTATCGGGTGCTATTTACGAATAGGGGAGGCCTTTATCCTTAACATCTGAATCTTATTTATTACGGGGATAGACTGACTTGACCCCGTTTTATTTTGACTCATCACAATGTCATTTCGTTTTGTGTTTCTTTCACAAAACATCTGCGAAATACGGTAAATTTGAAGAAATTTGAAATATTTGAATTTTATTACATTAAATTAAATTGATGTAATATATTAACAATTTAACAACACATGTGCAAATTGCATGCTGAAATTGTGATAATTTAGTTTTTGAACTGTTCTTTGCATTTGCTAGGATTAGGCTACATTCTCTCTACTAACATAAGTATGTGGTGAGCAGGGATGCGGAGTCAGTATATAAAGCTTTGTTTACTTAAAAAAACTGGCAACCTACATCATAGATCAATATATACTGTAAACCGTCGACCGACAATTATCCTACAAAATCACTGACAAAATTAGCCTACGATTGTCACCTCCAATATCCTGCGATATCCGACGAATTTGTAGGTTCTCCACCGATGGAATTCTGTAAGTTTTTGTCGGTTATCATTTTATTTATGTTATTTATATTACCATTTTCTTAATTGTTTGTGAGGATTGATATCTGATATTCTATAGGATACCTTTGCTCAATTTTACACCATATTGGAATTAAATTTCGTAGTGCAGGTAGAAGAATATTGAAAATATCATGTAAAAATACGCAATAACTGCAGGCATACAAAACAATTTATGATAGCAATGATCTCAAAATGTGCAGATTTGATATGAAAATCAAAAATGAGGTTGCAAACTTGTCTTTAAACAATTATAGTGTTTAACACATACAATGCAATCATGGCTTTAAACAATCAATCAATGTTGGACTCGGATGATAAACTAATTCCCGAGAAGCTAGAGGCATTTTCAATCACAGTTCTGTAAAGTTATCACATAATTTGTATAATTCAACAAAACTGTTAAATAAGTGATTGCTTGACTTTTGGGCAATCTGTATTATTGTGTGGCAAAACCATGATTTATTTTGACATAATTTAATTAATTACCTACATTTTTGATAAAATTTAGGCAATAATTCATTGTTATTCATTTTGTCGCTTTTTGTCAGATATTTTAGGTGTTCAGTGGCAATCATCCTACAAGAACTAACGATGACCGACAAAATAGATTTTGCAGCATAAATTTCTGTCAATTGTCAGTCAACGGTTTACAGTGTAGGCTTACCTCTGAACTTATCTTTAGTGACCATTGCTGTATCAATCATCAATAATTTTCAATGAAAGCTTATCAAATGTCGCTTCAAGTTGGATGCATGCGACTCGGCTCTTCCCATATTGTTGATGTGTGGGAGGTACCCACGGTTTTTCTCCAGTATCTACCAGGCAGGAAAATCTCCCATCCTTCTCTAACAATTATGAGTACACTTCCGATTTTAATATGCGCTTTGGATGAGCCATCACACACGATTAACGTTAGGGGAAGAGGTAATGATCTCAAACAAACTAGTATTTCATTTTTGTCTCTGATGTGACCTTTGGGGCGTGAGTGTGATCGAGGCTAGGAAGGCTTATCTTCTCTACTAAATCGCCGAGTGAAAAGACAATCCTTTTTTCACTTTCACGGTTCATTCCCTCGACCATTACAAGCTTTGCATGCAGCAGTGTCTCTGTACTTTTGTTTGACGGAGAAAAGTGACATAAAGACAATGATGCACGAGAATAAATAATTTGTTTGTATCATATTTCGGGTCTAGTTATAGGCCGAAGTTCGGAGTCCTATCATTTGATAGGACTCCGACTCCAGCAAAAATGATAGGATTCCGGGACTCCGACTCCGCATCCCTGGTGGTGAGAGTAGTCTATTTGAAATGAAGTCTGGATTACTAATTTACACATGTATTATCAATGATGCGGTAGTCAGCACTACATAGAAAATATGACTTTTCGCGACAAAACTCGGGAGACAGCTTCGTTGTCTGTTCTGAACATTCATGTTTGGCTGAACATTGCCTGACATTGTGACAATTGGTTGCCAATTTGACTCGCTTGGTTGTGTGCAGTTTGCAGTTAATAGTCCATATCATTTGCAAATCTCGCGCAAAATGTCGATGAAAATTACTGCTAGGACGCTTCTACATGCATAGACATTCGATGAAAAAATCTTCTGTTATTGATCATTCTGAATATGTGGAGAGGAGGATAGCTTTTTTTTGGTGGTAAGCTGAATATCAAAAAAGCTCAAATTCCAAAAGAATGCGATGCATTTCCTGCAGCTACGCTGTCATGATCACGCATCGACATGCTGGTGCGTATGATTATGTGTTTCCAGTGCCTCTGTTTTAATCACACATGCACATGGTCTCCGTGGCACAGTGGTTAAGTACTTGGCCTAGCGATCTTTCGGTCCAGAGGTCGAGCCCCGAAAGTGCAATTGGAAGTCGTCAGGAAAGGCATCCAGACTAAAGGATCACAACGCTCCAGATCGGGTGCGCAACCTGCGGCCGTGACAAAGTGAAGTAAATGAAAAAGATTTTTGTACATGTACATTGCAAATATTTCTGGGATTCAAGGCAATCGAAAAACAATTGTCACTGTAGTGACATGCTAGTCACCTTGCAACTGTCGAACACCTTTATGCCCATGCTGCTTGGGAAAATGCGCGCCTGCAGGCGCGGTGAAGGCGTTCAAGCAGTTCGATAACTCATGAATAGAATATTTTAGGGAAGTTGCAGTTATGTGCATTCATGGCTAGAGTCATAAGCTAAAAGAAACAAAAAGGATAATTGTAGTTTACTCAAATTGTTCGCGCGCGTTAGCTTCAAGTCTTTATTATTCAAAGAAAAATTAATTTTGAAAATGATTTATGAGTCAAAGGGTTAAAGTGTTATTAGCACTTTAAAAGAAGGTACCATTAGAGGCGCATTGATCTCCTCTTTTTTTGGTTTCAATTTTTTGCCGTTTTGGAGTCAAAATGTCCTCAATAGAGTACAATATGCATGGAAGGGTTAAACTTAAAATCTTTTCGGGTCAAAAATGACCGTCGGTCGTATATGGGTTAACTTGCTAACTCACTTAAAGAAGTAAACCTTTATGCGATTTTCATTGCGTCATTCATCAAGGAAAGGTTATTTGAATGGTGGAATATAAAAAGGATTGGCTGTTGAACTATAGTCGTTTGCACACATGTTAAGTCAGGCCGTGATTCTTTCGGCCTTCGAAATGGCGGCCGAAAAATGTTAAAGGTTGCGCACCCCTGCTTTAGAGGAAAGTCTGACTATGGCAGCACCGTCCAAACCCCCGGTAAGGGGGCGTAGTGACGTTAAACCAATCATAAAATCATCAAAGAGAGTTTGGCAATTCCTGAAGTCATTAGATACGAGAATTGCCACTGGCTTTCCAGGAATTATGTATATTTCTACAAGGTCCGATATTTCGGCTTTCTTCTACAAGGACAAATATCGAATGTATGGTGAATGCAATCAAATGACACAGAGACACACGGTGAACAAATTGAATAAAAATCAATACTGACGGAATTGAAGCGGCGATACAGATAAAGGTCAAAGTCAACAAGTCAACATTAACTAGAAATCCAGCAACAAATTAACAAAGAAGTTACTACTCATAAAAAGGAAAGTAATGCTTCGCCAACACAATTATTCATTAAGGAACTCTGATTATTCTGAATATAAATGGCTTCTAGTGAAAGTCTTCGACTGGTATTCCTCTCCACATCTATAATTTTCCAAGTGATTGAGTCTTCGGGGAGAGTCTGGTGCACGATTAACTGACAGAAAAACAACTTCACTTTCTTTCCTTGATCAAGTTAGTAAGTCTATGCGTAAGGTCAGAAGTAGTCCCCCTGAACCCGGCCTAAAATCAAAGCCAGTGAATTGAAATACAATCACGCCCACAATGCATATATTCTGGCAGCCAGAACGAGTTTCTGCAGGGAACAAGGCCGAAAGTGAGACTTTCACAGAATGATGTATACCCTATCCCTACTACGAATCGGCACGACTGCCGAGTTCTAGTGAGTCCTCTTCTTGTCAGACAAGATCAAAGAAAAACACATGTAAATCCAATGGAAAGCAGATTGTAGTTTTTGATTAAATTGGAATTTTGTATGTTTTCTCTGATTAAACGAAACGTACTAAGCCCAGAGTCATGATTTTTGGCATGGAATGTCTTCAAGTCATTTCCCATGATGTGCATGTGCTTTTATCATGCATCTAATTGGCAATGTATGTGAGAATGTGGTTGAATGTAGATAAAGTTTCTCAAAATGTTTGTGCTTGTCGACATTAAGAGGCTCGCCAAATCCAAATGTGTTAGCTTTACAGACGGAATGAATGAATATGAAAAGAAATGACTTCAAGACATTCCATGCCAAAAATTATGACTCTGGGCTTAGCACTTTTTCTTTAATCAGAGAAAACATAGAAAATTTCATTTTAGCCAAAAACTGCAATCTGCGTCCCATTGGATTTACGTTTGTTTTTCTTTGGTTTTGTCTGACAAGAAGAGGAACTCACTAGAACTCGGCAGATGTGCCGATTCGAAGTAGGCATAGGATGTACATCATTCTGTGAAAGTCTCACTTTCGGCCTTGTTCCCTGCAGAAACTCGTTCTGGCTGCCGGACTAATAGTACATAAGCGTGAAATGAAATCTTCTGTTGCATATGAAATGCAAAGTTACAAAGGTTGTGAGCGCGATTACCATTAAATTTGTTGCCGACACCCAGAGTTGGAACCGGGCCGCGCCTGGGCCGGCCTGGCCTGTAAATGGGAAGCCTGCACGAGCCTGGACGGGCCTCGGACCTAGAATTTTGGTGCATGGGCCTGAAATTTCATCAGAATATCAATGAAACTGTGATCATCCTCCAATATCATTCTGATTTGGCTTTGTCAAATACCGGTGTGTGACATCCTAAGTCAATCTCTGAAGGTGTGTCACAGGAATCGGGGTGTCATGGATGACATCCACTTAGAGGAATGTGCGGCCGCATAGCTCACAATGAAGGAGATATATGTATTAGAGCATTTGTTAATAATAATACTAATAATAATAATATGGCTTTATTACACTTCAAAACAAGATTCGGAAGTGGCATGTACAACATTACAGAAGATAAAACATGAAAGAAAGTTAAGCAAATCTAATGAAAGACGACTGAAACCGCTTGGTTTTGGCCATCACTTTCCTGTGAAGGAATCCTTTGCGAGTAGAAGACTTAGATGATGATTTGTCAAATATCACATGCAAGGGGTGCTGAGGGCACATCGCTTTACTTGATAGGCGTCTTGCTATCAAGTCACAAAAATCAGCAAATTTGATTTTCCCCTTAATCCAAAAAATTCGGAAAACACGTTCTTCAAATTGGGTTAACTGCCGGAAACAAGTTTTGTTAACGCACACCATGCAGGAAAGCTGTAGTTGGCTACCGATCGTATGAGTGTACAGTATACCAGCCACATGATGCGCTGAGGAGCGTTAATCCGTTTAAGAGAGTAGAGTATGTACAGTCTTTTCCTGGCACGGCTCAATACATTCTTAATGTGATGGTGCCACGTTAGCTGATCATCAAATGTAATGCCCAAGATTTTTGCCGTCTTTACTGCTTCAATTTCACAATTAGATGCTGTATCTTCCAATAGAGCCAAAACAATAGACCGTTTCGTTTGTATGTTCATCACTTTCGTCTTATTGTTGTTAAGTTTGAATCCATGAGATTCAGACCAATAAGTCAGATGGTCAAGTTCAAAACTAAGATGATCTTCGCTGGCATGCCGTAGGGCATGGATAATAAAAAAGTCATCCGCTAATTTTAGGAGAGTGCTATTTGGTTGTTGAGCATGATAATCGACAAAGTAATACCTTGTTTACTAAAGATCACATGCTGTGACTGCTGGCCAACGAACCAAATTACAATTTTAGAAAAGACAAGATGATGTTTAAGTACGCTCAAAACTCAGTTTGGACATATATAGCATATGGATTGCAAACATTTCATAGGATTTATTTTCCGATTTCATCAATTGCATGATCATTATGATGAATAGGCTATAATATTATCTATGCTC
Source organism: Prostheceraeus crozeri (assembly GCA_907163375.1). Classification (NCBI taxonomy): domain Eukaryota; kingdom Metazoa; phylum Platyhelminthes; order Polycladida; family Euryleptidae; genus Prostheceraeus; species Prostheceraeus crozeri. Next base: position 225,737 of record CAJQUW010012278.1, on the reverse strand, counting down.
ATGTAACAATATTACATATATAAATTAGGCCTTAATAATTCCAATTTATAAATCAAATTTACGGTAAATTAAAACAATGAGGAATGTAGCTTTGGGTAATACATTGTCTTCCTTCTCGCTGCCAGTAGTAGTACTTATTTATACTTAGCGCATAAGGCTTTAATTAGTCATATGATTATGTAAGTTACATGAGTTCATGAGACCGATGCTCTATTCCGAATATGTTGGCTTCGCCACGGTTAACAGTGTTTAACCAATTATATTTTTTTGCCAAACGAGAAATGTTTTATAAATTTATATACTTCCTTTATAATTTGATGCACATAAAAGCTGCGCTTTTCTAGGTAATTTATCTAGTATACAGATAGGAAATGCATTCAATAGACCACATTCGCTCTTTAACTAATGACTTAGATGCAGGCTTGCCGTTGGGATTGGGATCCTAATTGGGATCTCAATAGCTATTGGGATTGGGCTGCCGAAATCCTTCCCAATCTCAATAAATCCCAATAGATCCCAATAAGCCCTCTCCCAACAAAATATGCATGTAATCGTTGACATTAGTTAGTACGTTGCAAATGTTTTCGGGTTGTACTGAGCAGTTCATCTTGCTGTGTCTTCAGTCTGACCTTGCCTCTCTCGAATTCGAGCATTTTTGTGATTCACACAAATTGACATAGTCAGCTTCAACCCTACTCTGTTGCTTTAATTTCCGTTGAGCCACTAAAAATATTCGGAGGCCTTCTTGTGCCTCGACTCGTGCCTTGCGCGTGCGTATGAGGCATTGATTGAAACAGGTAATAATATGACGCTGTAACAGTGTTACACTGCGCAGGAACAATGGCTTCAAAAGAGCCCATGTGGCGAGCTGTGTATTGACATCGCATTATCCGATAGAGGCTTAATTAATACCAAGTGTGTTTGTAGCTCGTACATACATACACGTAGTCTCGGTGCAAAATTTAGCCATACAGTAGGCCTATTATGCATAATCGTGTAAAATCAATTAAATCCCCTATTTCTATTAAGGCCAATATAGTCCTAGGCCTACGTCCGTGGCCTGAGTCAATTCAAAAAGTATCACATATTGTAGGCCAAAGCGGTAAGCCCCGATGGAGCTTGGGGTCAACTTGTGCACGTTTTTAGCTCTAAAGCAGGCTATTTGGATTTCTATTGGGATCCCCATGGAAATTCTCATTGGGATTGGGATGTAAATTCATCCCAACGGCAAGCCTGCCTAGGTGTCATAATCATCACATTGTTTGACCGTTCATGCAGCTATCATTAATACATTGCACACATTTAGTGAGTTTATTATAACGGGCTTGAAAAATGTGTCAACGGGCTTGGGCTGGGCCTCAGAATTCAAATTTGACACGGGCCTGGCTGGACTTGGGCATCAGAAGTGGTCAGCGACACCAATAATTAATTTCCGGTACATGATACAAACATCTACAGCATGATGAGGATCGCAATGACGAAGTTTTCTTTTAAAACCTGCAAAAGACCACAAAGTCAGGTAGACTCAATGATGCTAGAATACTGTATTATCTTTGGACAGACCATTCCATATGACTGTTATCCGCGGGTTGAACAAGTTGTGCCTGAAGTCATCATTTCATGCATTTATCTTCACACAATGGTCGCTTGTCATGATGTCGGTAAGTGTGACGAAGCCATCGAAAGGCAAGGCGACTTTATTATTGAGTGTTGACACCGTAACTTGTCAGTAGACTGTGTCCTTTTATCAATAAACATATTGTGTCATAAGGTGTACAATAATATTTATGTTGCCATGGTCACACCATATGAATATCACTTTAATGGCAGACATGCGCTCACACTAAAATTATCCACAATCAAATTATTGTAATTAGCACATAGTCTAAGTCTAATGAAAATTTTATACATGTCTATATGTATATTGGTGATCGTTTTCCTGTTGTGCACTTGCAACTATACAATAGTCACCTACAGATACAATACAGGGTAAACGGTAAGTTCCTCCATGATTTCAAACCAGGAATGTGGAGTCCGATCATTTTGAAAGGACTACGACTCCGACTCCGGGGGTTGATAGGACTCCGACTCCAGGTGGCAAGCATATAAAGCCTAGTTTTTTAAATGAGCTGGCAACCTACATCATAGATCATTATAGGCTTACCTGAACCTATTTTTAGAGATCATTGTTGCATCAATTATCAATCATTTTCGATGAAAGTTTATCAAATGCAGCTTGAAGTTGCATGTATGCGACTCTGCTCCTCCTCCCATATTGTTGATGTGTGCTTCACACGGTTTTTCTCCAGTATCTACCAGGCAGGAAAATCTCCCATCCTTCTCCAAAAAATATGAGTACACTTCCGATTTTAATATGCGCTTTGGATGAGCCATCACACACGATTAACGTTAGGGGAAGAGGTAATGATCTCAAACAAACTAGTATTTCATTTTTGTCTCTGATGTGACCTTTGGTGCGCAGGTGTGATCGAGGCTAGGAAGGCTTATCTTCTCTACTAAATCGCCGAGTGAAAAGACAATCCCTTTTTCACTTTCACGGTTCACCCCCTCAACTATTACAAGCTTTGCATGCACTGCTGTCTCTGTACTTTTGTTTGACGGAGAAAGGTGACATCAAGACAGTGATGTCTGTATGTACGACGATAAACAATTAGTTTGTATTATATTTCGGGTCTAGTTATAGGCTGGAGTCTGGAGTCCTATCATTTGATAAGACTCCGACTCCGACTCCAGCAAAAATGATAGGACTCCGGGACTCCGACTACGCATCCCTGTTTCAAACGTTTACAGTCCCAAGGTAATATAATTTTATATACCAAAATAACAACTTTTTATACTACAGCAAGTATTTTGATAAGGCTTGATTGATTTCATAGCTTTTTCGCATAAGTTTCACTTGTACAAAACTAAAAGAATACAATGCAAAGGGAAAAACATGAGTTAAAAAAAGTTATGAACTCTGTCTGAGTCCATGCAGAAGTGTGTGCTTTCCGGATTCCATTTCCAGGAAGGATGATATATGAAATGAACCAGACGTTGCAAGTTTTGATGACATTATTTGAATTAAATGCCAATACGATGAGGAACGTTGTTGAAAAACTGCCAATTTTTAACGAATTTCCATTAGATCACTATTTTGAATGGCAGATGACAACAAAAATTAATAAACCATGCACTAATAGAAAGATCTGGTTAAATTGGTTAGTAAAATGCACCCATAACATGCACCCAATACTAAACCTTGTTCCTGATATATTACCAAACACAAAATGTTTTAGGATTCCCACTTCATCCACTGTTCGTCGGCCAAAGTCATTTTTCCCATGGTCTGCTCATCTGTACAATCATTCACTTCGTTTCCTCACATACAACTCATGATTTGTTGTTAACCTGAAATTCAAGCTTGAAGGTTTTGTACCATTGATTGTACCACTTCAATTCGTTGTACTATCTCAGTGTGACGTTTTGTATCAGTGATGATGCTTTTCTCGAATTATTCTTTATGTGACTTTTTGTGATTCTCATTTTTGTCTATAATAGACGCTTACTACTAAAACGATTATTAGTTGCTCTGAGATTACATTATTGTATTAGATGACGTCCAAAATCAAATAATTCAAACTTTTAGTTCAACTTAAATGGCACAAAAATCTCACATTTTAGTATCTAGTTTCTGCAGGTGAAGAAACAACCCAACTCGGTGACTTTTATCGAGACACTGTGTCTAAAAGTAAGATGATTCCGAAATATTTCAATATTTAGCGATCAGATACAGAACTAAAAAGTACAAAAATAATAAAATAAAATAATAATAATAATAAAAATAATGAATAATCATATTTGAATTTCAAACATGCAAACATGCATGCATAATAAGCAGACAATTTCAAATTCAAAGATTTTGCATTTGTGAATATCGCTGCATTAATAGGAAGAATCCTTTATATAATCTCAACTTATTTCATCAAAAATTGATACCGCAATACATTAGAAGTGAATATTTACCGTTATCAGTCAAAGTCAAACATTCAAATTTTAAAATAGCTCTCACGTCAAAATTATTCTGCTAATTTATTATCTTTCAGTTAAAAGTTGCATAACACGTAGAAGGTAGGCTACTATAAATCTGGTGGCCATAGCTTGCCTCGTTTAAAAGATATTAAAAAAATTCGCCAGATGGGGTTTATGGCAGGGTTAAAATTCGCTTCAAAGGAAGTGGCATTCTTCGCATGATGTCAAGCCATCAACATCGGGGAATCCATCAAATTCAGGGAATTTAATCACACTGGTGACCGTAGCGATCAACCATCCTATGACGAGAGTCATGATGTGATACAGCACTTATTTAGCAATCATCCTTTTATTTCACTGCGTTCTGCCTCCGGTCAGTTGGCCAAGCCATATTCTACCATTTGAAAAGGGAATTCAGAATGAAGTCATGCCATAGCACAACAGTTCAACCCCGGAACCCACGAACTTGAATTGTGCATTGAGTTCAGAATCAGAAGTTCGCCATTTCATTGACATTTAATTACATCAAGCCATCAAAAGATTGCAATATCTGGTTGCTATTACAGATTATCATTCCTGGAAATGGAATCCGAAAAGCACACACTTCAGCATAAACTCAGACAAAGATATCAAGTTTTGACCTATTCATAGTGTTCTCTTTGTATTTTATTCGCTTAATTTGATACAAGTGAAACTTAGACGAAAAAAACTACGAAATCGACCAAGTTTTATTAAAATACAGTGGTCCTCCTTGCAACCACCAGTGAAAGGAGTGAGGAAAAGTGGTCGCTGTAGGGAAGAATGTCTTTTCAGCGTATACTGCATGTAGCCTGTACAGTTAGTTTGTGATAGAATGAATACATGGATTTGGAGCACAGACGTTTTATCTCAATAAATGCATGACTCTGTACATCGTCTTTTACTAAGTCGAACATTTTTAAAATTAAACTTCAATTAGGCCTACTGTATTTTGCAAGCACAGCAATGCAAATACAGTAATTGTGGCACTACTTCAGTTTAGTGCACCCTCTATGAAAGAGACGGAAACGTGCCTACTGCAGTTTAGTGCACCCTAAAACAACGGCGCATTCTCCCGCAAACGATGACTACGCACATTACACCGAAGCGCGTGCTCGGTGTAATGTGCGAAGACGAAGACGAAGACACACGAAGACACAAAGACACTCATTTATAACTATAGGGAAGAACGAACGGCATTCATTCTGTTGATTAAATCATGTTCTCACATGCATTTTAGGGTGCACTAAACTGCAGTAGGGGTAAAAGAGGGTGCACTAAACTGCAGTAGTGCCGTAATTGTAACTACACTTATGCCGTTTTCGATATGAATGCTATGTTAATGCTTGCTGCAGATTTCAAAAATGTATACCAGGCCACAAGATTTAGTGTTGTTTAAAATCGATACACATAGATTCATTCATGTAACGGTTAGTCAGTGTTCTTTGTTTCTCTATCTCAATTGTTATTTCATGTACGAACAAAGGAAAATTTTGTTGAAGCTGTGGCTATAGAAAAAGAGATCGGAAAGGGACGCGATTAACCTTTCTTCACTCATTTGGTGATTTTCAAGTATATCGGTCTACATGTGGTCGCCGGACAGGGATAGAAGTTCAAAATATCTCGTCTGAACTCGATCGTAGTGGAGGAGTAGTCGCTGCTGGGGAGTCGATACATTGGAGAATTGTCCGGAATATGGGAACGGTGTCGTTGTAGAGGAGTAGTCGTTGATGTCGTTAACGGGGGAGGGCCATCTGTTCTTATTTTGGGATAAGACTGTCAAGTAGTCTCAAAACATGAAGCGAAAAAGTAAACTTAGAAGTCTATTTACCTTAGAACATCAAATTTATGAAATCAGGGAGGGGTTTTCCGCTCACCGTGTACTAAGATGCCAAGAATTATGCATAACCTTTACGACTATTTCATAGTTATCAAATCACTACTTTTGCAAGATAAAATGAAGCATAAAGCGCAGTCTAATTACTTATGGACATTAATATTTGTGACGAAAACTCTCTCTCTCTCTCTTCTATCTCACTCTGGTGCTGAAATTCGAAATGTGCAAATGTCATATGAGCATTGTAGGATAAGACGTATACTTTACTTTCATTTTTACTTCAAACCAACTGACGTTAGCAAGTCATCAGTTCTTTCAGTCTCTTCATTCTAGATTTACAATGGAAATCGGATGAGTTTTTTTAATTGAACATGAATTCAGTCATACACCTACGGAAAGTTTATCTGTCAATCTTTCTCTCTCATCAAATTAAGTCACTTAATCTGTTGGTTGAAAAATGAGATTAGAGATAGTTGGTGACTGATTTCGTGAGCAGACTCTAGAAATATGATGAGCAACTGAACAGACGCTTCCTGAGAATCATTGAAATGATATTTTCAGCCATCACAGCTGTGGGCAGCTTTTATATTGAAATTGATGAGCTATGAATCTGATCAACACCAAAAGGAAGTCAACAGACATTTCAGATTGACATTAAGCGTTTCTTCCAACAATATAATACATTAGGAGGATGGACTGAACTTCGTGAGGGTTGAACGCAATGGGTGCTGTCAAACAGTTCTATTTATTCATCAATGTGTACACTTAATCCAGCTCCTCCAGTAGCTCTTTCTGAGTTCAATGGGGAGTCCCTCAAGGATCTGTACTCGGGCCAGTCCTCTTCAACCTCTTCATCAAGGATGTTTCTTCTGTGCTCCCCCCTCTCAGTCCACTTTACACTTTATGCGGACGATCTTGCTATTTGTGCCTATTTGGGCGTCTTCTCCTTTCATTCACTTCGCTACTGCCGTTGTCCAAGAAGCTCTCTCTCTCCCTCTCTCTCTCACACTCCCTCTCTCTCTCTCCCTCTCACTCTGCCTCTCCTTCTCCCCCTCTCCCTCTCTCCCTCTCACTCCCTCTCCCTCTCCCTCCCTCTCCTTCTCCCCCCCACTCCCTCTCCCCCTCTCCCTCTCCCTCTCCCTCCCTCTCCCTCCCTCTCCCCCTCTCACTCTCCCTCTCCCTCCCTCTCCCTCTCTCTCTCTCTCCCTCTCCCCCTCTCTATCTCTCTCTCTCTCTCCGACCCATCTTCGATCTCAGTGTCATTGTAGTGGTTCCCTGGTCACTAAAATATCAGCGACAATGACACTGTGGATTCGCTTTTAACATACTCGTATCAAAAGTCACCGTAAGCCCGTCGTGTGCCCTTTGACTGATGGTCTCCGAAAGTTGACATATTGAATGAGATTTTCCGAAGACTATTTCGATTATATCCGATTCAGCAGTGGTGAATAAGTGACGCGTACACAAATCAGCCGACGCTCTCAACCAATGAGCGTTCAGCTGACAGTGAATGGTAACTTGGCATGTGAAATATTCAAGATCGAATGCTTTTTGAGTGTTTGTCATTGGCAGCATCCTTCAGTCCAACATCTGATGGATTGGTTAGTTTGTCATCAGAATTGGTTTCAGAAAAGGAAGCAATTGTGACAATGCATTAACTCTCGCCTCACCGGCGGGAGCGTTTTTTCACCCCCTGGCGATTTTTTGAATATCTTTTTAACCAAACAAGCTATGGCCACCAGATTTATAGTAGCCTACCTTCTACGTATTATGCAACTTTTGACTGAAGGATAATAAATTAGCAGAATAATTTTGGCGTGAGAGCTATTTTAAAATTTGAGTGTTTGGAATATTTTGGCTGATTTCAGTATATATTCACTTCTAGTGTATATTGAGGCATCAATTCTTGATGAAATAAGTTGAGATTACATGAAGGATTCTTCCTATTAATATAGAGATATTCACAAATGCAAGATCTTTGAATTTGAAATTATCTGCTTATTATGTATGTATGTTTGAAATTCAAGTTTCAAATATGAATAATTTATATTAATTTTGTACTTTTTAGTTCTGCATCTGATCACTAATTATTAAAATTTTTCAGAATCATCTTACTTTTAGACTCTCTGTTGCAATAAAAAGTCACCGAATTGGCTTGTTTCTTCACCTGCAGAAACTAAATACTAAAATGTGCGATTTTTTTAGTGATATTTGAGATGAACTAAAAGTTTGAATTATTTGACCTTTAACCTCATCTGATACAATGATGTAATATCATAACGATTAATAATCATCGTTTTATTAACCACCTTGACCAGATCTTTCGATTGGTGTAATGGTTGATTAGTTTTTTGTTGTCATTTTCCATTTCAAATAGTGATCTAATGGAAATCTGCTAAACATTGGCGGTTTGTGACCTTTGACCTTCACATCAGTCCAGGGATGACCTTAGAAATAAAACTTTTTTTTCTGAAACCTCTTTCAATGCCCATTGGATTGATGTACGGTTTGGCAGAATTGCTGCAACAGTTTGGGAGATCAGCAGATTTAGCTACCCCAATTGGGCACGTTCTGAAAAGCACCCCAATGGGGCGAGAGTTAAACGCCGATCATTCACTTATAAAGAAATGTATCAGTGATTAAAATATATGTCCTGGCAAGCTAATGGAACTGCGTCAATAATTTTGATGTCTTTTGTTTGAGTAACTTATTTCTGCATCTGCATGAGAGAGTTCATATTCTTGACTATGTCAAATTTCGAGAATGCGTTCATATGAAGTACTAAGTTTTCTTTGTTACTTCACCCCACGCCATTACGCAATCCGGATAAATGATTGCCTTCCTTCCTAAACTACCCGTCTTTAATATCACACTAAGTAGCTCTCATGCAATCACGGGCGACCGCACAGAAACAGTGTTAGATAGTAAGTTGTCAGCGTCTAACAAATCTCTAGCAATTGTGAAAGACGTGCTAATTCCTGACCGTCTGGTGCGTACAGAATAGTTTTGTTTCAATCTCACAGGACAACCCCTTTGTATAACAGTTTGCATTGAGAGGAATTCCGCTTTTAGCATCAGTTGTCACGTGATAGACTGTAGTTATAAAAATGCATTGTTGATGTTGACAAAGCGCGTAGCAATGACCGTAGAAATCCGACTTTTCGCTTTGTTTACAATGACGACTGTGGCCAACCATCATGGTCAATGTATGATAACGAGAGTGACGATTATTCGTTTCTGTGCTCACAGTTTACGTAATGAATCAGTGTGCAGTTCTTGATAAAGAAGCTCTCTAATAAACAGGTCAAAGGAAATTGAGGCATGAAAGCATATACAGTCCATTTCATAAAAAGTGGATCATCCTAAAATTTGACTAAATATAACATAAGTATGATACAGAAAGCATTTTTCATGTTATTTCATGTCCCTAATATATTTAAATGTCCTTATATAATCTGATAAGCTATGATACAGTAACGGTTCTTAAGAAGCTAATATTTTGTGGCCCTACCCTTATTGTCAATGACATTACCAATTCGTCTAGGCATTGATTCGATGATATCGTTGATTTTTGACTGATCTAACTTTCTCCATTCTCTTTTTAACAGTGACGTAAGTTGTGATACGCCATCTGTAGGTAGCAGTGAACGACGAACGTTACGTTTTAGAATACTCCATACATTTTCTATGGGATTCAGATCAGGAGAACGAGCTGGCCAAGATAATGTCTTAAGCCCTAATTGAGACTTGCATAAGTTGACTCTACTACTCCTGTGACACGTAGCATTATCATCCATAAGTAACCAAGTCGATGGATCACCAAGTTGATCTGTCATTTGGCCAATGTTCATTCGTAAAACATTCACATAGCGTTCAGAATTCATGGTTCCTTGCTGTACTTTTTAATTCATGGTAGCTTGTTGTTCTAGCAAGGCTGACACTTTGCCTTTTGTGAATGCGATCTCGTTATTGTTCATTTGTGCTTTGTATTGTTTTCAACCGGTAAGAAATAGATTTCTAGCTGAAAGCAATCAGGGGTGCTACCAACACCACCGCAACGAAGTCAGGAAGCTATGGAACATGAAGTCCAGTTAATCACATGTAGCAGTTACATTATTGTTGATGAATAATGGTGCTATACTAGCTCTGATTGACCGATTTTCTTTATTTTTGTTTTGCTTGATAGCTTTTGGCTTGTAGAACAACATATTACATAACAAAGGAAAGAAATGTAATTTTGTAAGAGTGAGGTATGATTTTGTGTAACATTGCTAAATGAAGATCAAATTATCTACTACTTTTTTATCTATAACAGGAAAACAACTCAATATTCATTCTTGAAATTTCCAACAATGATATTAGTAAGCACAACTGACATATCTTCCAAATTTCAGAGAAATTCGTTCAAGTTTGGCGGAGCTAGACAAAGATGAAGTTAAGGCGATGTTTAAGGGTGATCCATTTTTTATGAAACAATCTGTATTTATATATACAGATTGTTTCATAAAAAATGGATCACCCTTAAACATCGCCTTAACTTCAACTTTGTCTAACTCCGCCAAACTTGAACGAATTTCTCTGAAATTTGGAAGATATGTCAGTTGTGCTTACTAATATCTTTGTTGGAAATTTCAAGCATGAATATTGAGTTGTTTTTCTGTTATAGATAAAAAAAGTAGTAGATAATTTGATCTTCATTTAGCAATGTTACACAAAATCATACCTCACTCTTATAAAATTACATTTGTTTCCTTTGTTATGTAATATGTTGTTCTACAAGCCAAAAGCTATCAAGCAAAACAAAAATAAAGAAAATCGGTCAATCAGAGCCAGTATAGCAACATTATTCATCAACAATAATATAACTGCTACATGTGATCAACTGGACTTCATGTTCCATAGCTTCCTGACTTCGTTGCGGTGGTGTTGGCAGCAGTTCTGATTGCTTTCAGCTAGAAATCTATCTCTTACCGGTTGAAAACAATACAAAGCACAAATGAACAATAACGAGATCGCATTCACAAAAAGCAAAGTGTCAGCCTTGCTAGAACTAGGGTTTTCTTTGCGAGCTACAAGCAAGCGACTAAATGTCCCTTACACAAATGTGCATCGATGGCATAATGATGATTTCGACTCTGTCGTAAAGAGGGCTCTGGCCGTCCACGCAAAACATCCAAACGTAGAGACCGCCTAATTTTGAGATTTGTTAAAGTTGATCCAAGTCTCTCGTTAACTGAGATGGCTGCACTAGGCTCGTCTATTTCTAAGTCTACTATTCGTAGAAGACTTATTGAGTCGAATTTCAAGAGCTGTAAGAGGCCCTCTCAGATCGAATTATCAGATCAGCATACAAAAGGACGTCTCAGATGGGCAATGAGTCATTGTCACTGGCGAAATCAATGGGATCGGGTTGTCTGGTCTGATGAGGCATCAGTCCGTCTGAAGGATAGTGATGGTCGATTGAGATTATGGATAAAATCTGATCAGGAAATTCCGAGACATTTACATCGTCCCCGGGTACAAGGTAGTGCGACTCTACTGATTTGGGCTGGCATTTGGACCAATGGCCGCTCTGAACTTCACATACAGCAAGGAACCATGAATTCTGAACGCTATGTGAATGTTTTACGAATGAACATTGGCCAAATGACAGATCAACTTGGTGATCCATCGACTTGGTTACTTATGGATGATAATGCTACGTGTCACAGGAGTAGTAGAGTCAACTTATGCAAGTCTCAATTAGGGCTTAAGACATTATCTTGGCCAGCTCGTTCTCCTGATCTGAATCCCATAGAAAATGTATGGAGTATTCTAAAACGTAACGTTCGTCGTTCACTGCTACCTACAGATGGCGTATCACAACTTACGTCACTGTTAAAAAGAGAATGGAGAAAGTTAGATCAGTCAAAAATCAACGATATCATCGAATCAATGCCTAGACGAATTGGTAATGTCATTGACAATAAGGGTAGGGCCACAAAATATTAGCTTCTTAAGAACCGTTACTGTATCATAGCTTATCAGATTATATAAGGACATTTAAATATATTAGGGACATGAAATAACATGAAAAATGCTTTCTGTATCATACTTATGTTATATTTAGTCAAATTTTAGGATGATCCACTTTTTATGAAACGGACTGTAGTATATTGACTGACAGCGAGTTATAGCGTTATTGCTTCAGGATTGGACAGCTTCAGATACTGCTGAAATCAGATGCTGCAGAAATCTCGATTGAATTGATTTCGCTGACGATTTGATTGGCGCTTCGTTGCATCATTTCCTGACGTGTTGACCGTGATTTGAATTTCATAATTTTTTTGAATATATGATGTATCCAATTCTAAGGTATATTGCATAGAGTAGGCTACGTATATTAGGTAGAATGATAACTCCGCATTTATTAAATTCCCAATGTGTATACACTTTCGATTTTATTAGATGAACTGGAGGGGGACATAGTTAGTAATTGTTGCCGAATGTGAGATATGCAAATTTTTGCAGTTTTGAAGAAATTGAATGATCAAACGTGGAATGAATGATGATATTTTACAGATTCTCAGTGTCATGACAACCATGGAGAGTTAATGTTTGTTGAATTAGCAACTCGATAGATTGCCATTACTTTCATACTCAACCTCAAGAGTATTTTTTAAGCGTGATCATATCACAGGCAACCTGTTACTTGCACAGAAAAATCACATAATCCAAGACAATGATTTTAATTGATTTTGAAAGATGTAAATGGGTCCACATCACTATTCAGATTCAGGAAATGAAACATGAATTAAGTGAATTATAAAATCACTTTTTAGAGTCGACACTCTACCTAATATGCCTACTGTATGGTACATTGTAGACTCTATTCACATTGTTATTGTCACAAATGAATAAAAATGATAAATTTCCTTTATTTGAAACGTTCATTTCAGCACTCGGAAGTACATCAGGACTTGATTGCTATGCTCTCTCTTCCTGATATTTCTCCACGTACTGAAAGGTACTACTATTCAAATTTCAATAAAATAAGTACTATATCAGGATATAACTGTAAATTTAGTAGCTGCTATTATAACTACTGATTAATTAATTAACTTCTTGTCTTTTCACAGATTCATGATTTTCTGATTTACAGTGCATAATATTCCTTCAAATTTCATGTTAACTAGACAAGTTGCTTACATCTAACACCGAACGAGGCGTCATAATGCAATTCTTTGCTTCTCGTTTTGTTTGATAAATTTCAGTATTTGCAATGACACACACGAAAGTAATGGGCAAAAGACCGTTCCAGGACACCCCATTTTTCAATTTTTTTGCACCTTTAAAAACGACTAAATTTATCAATTTCGGTCATTATTTCAGGTTTTTAAGACCTAAATTCATGAATTTAGACCGTTCCAGGACACCGTAAAATTCAGAAAAATTGGTATCTTTAAAAACGACATAAATTCATGAATTTTGACCTTTTTTCAGGTTTTTAAGACCTAAATTCATAAATTTAGGCGTTTTTAAAAATACCCAATTTTTCAATTTTTTCAAAATTTCAAATTTGAGAATTACAATTTTCACCCCCAAAATCATGACCGTTCCAGAACACCGAAAAAAATCATAAAAGTTAAGAAACTCAAATTTGTGATTATGACATTTTACTCCCAAAATCATGACCGTTCCAGGACACAACATCAGAAAAATTGGTATTTTTAAAAACATCTTTTAAATCCATTTTTCAGGTTTTTAAAATATGAGATAAAAAAATGGAAGAAACAAAAGTGGAAGAAACCGCAAGAATATATCCTTCGTTATCACAGTTAAAAATAAGTGAATTGAATAAAGAAAAACACAAAGATAGAGTACGCTATATGAAAGATAAGGAATCTCAATTATTATTAAGATTAGAGCATTATAAAAAATTAAGAAAGAGATGGTCTAAAGTTAAGAATGTAACACAAGGAATTGGCATATTCTTAACAATAAGTTTAGGTGCTTTAACAATGGTTATATCTTCTGGTGTTTCAGTAATTCCAGTAGTTGCTACTGCTTTAACAGGTACGGGTGTTTTTACAACTTCACTTATTACAATGTTAGATAAATCTTTAATAACGAAGAAACGAAAATCATTAAAAAATAAACATTCTCACGTTAAAGAAGTTTATGATAAACTACATTACTACTTTCAAAGAGTATGTGATGATAATGTTATTACGCTAGATGAGATTGAAAAATTTGATCAAATAGCTAATGAAGTAAATCAAATATCATTTCAATTACAGAGCGAAAAGGTTCATGACAAGAATAAACAGGATGACAAAATTTCTAGTGATCGTAAAATTTCTAATGAAGAAAATGATAAAGTTTTTTTAGAAGAACTAAAAACTTTATTAAACAAAACTTTATTAAACAAAACTTAAAACGAAAAGATGTCAGACGCCAAAGCAATAAAAAAATAATTTGTTCAGTAAAATGTTTTTGTTGTATTCCAATGTTACCACAAAATTCAAATATTATATTTTAAAAATGGATAAAATTAGAGCTGATAATTTTAAAAGAATTAAACAATTAGAAGAGTTAATAAAACAAAGAAATATTATGAAAGAAAATCATCTTCAGCATAGAATGATAAAAGCTGGTATTCAATCTGTTATGCTTGAAAAAATGCAGCAAACCGAGCAAGTAAAAACTGATTTTGAAAAAACTATGGAACCATTTAAAACTCTTGAAAAAGAAAGTACAAATAATGATAAACAAATTAATATAACAGATCAAGAACACAAAACTATATTAGATGACTATGGATTACTAGAATCAAACATTAATAAGAAATTACCAAAATCTATGCAATTTCAACATTCTATTTCATTTATAGATGGAAAAACAATACCTAGATTTTATCTCGGACAAAAAGAAATATTTCCACAACCTTTTCGAGGTTTAATTTTTTCACCAGATAAATATCTTTTAATTTAGATAGAAATTTTGTTGATCTTTTAAGAGGAGCAGATTTAAAAAATTATGCTGTAGAAGATCTCATAAAATATAAAGCTATGTTAGATAGAGTTGGTGCAATAAAATCTCTTAGACGTTATAAACAATTAGAAAATTTATTATCAACGGGAGTTAAAGTAGGAAAAGGTTTTAAAACAGAAACAACTGTATTTTTACCAGATGATCCACAAGAATTACTAAATAGATTAAATATTTTAATATCTGCAATAAAAGAAGGACATAATTCTAGTTTCAATGAAATTCATGCTATATTGAAAAGACTGTTAGAAAAGAAGATTCTAAATGAAGAGGATTATAAAAGTATAACGAACCGAAGGTTCTAGGGCTTCACCCGTAGCTGAAATATGTTGTTTTTAATTTTTTATAAAAAAATATTTATTCAAAATTTTAACTAAAAAATGTCTTCGAAAGAATTATCATCAGCAGATTTAGACAAAATTAATAATCATTTAGAAAATCTAACAGAGATTTTGGGTTCATCAAAATTTATTACGACGTTAAAAATTATAACAACTACTTCATCACACACTTGTAATTTAGAACCCATTCTACATTTGGAGCAAAATAAAAATTATCAAATTGCATTGACTAGTTTCTCCACATTTAACACTATTCAAAATGTTATAAAAGATGTGAATGATAAATTTAGATATTCTACTGATAAAGGCAAAACGTGGAAAGTACTAACTTTTCTTCCTGGTTCTTACGAAGTTGAATCAATGTCAAATGAAATTAAGAGACATTTAGGTATACCATTTAAAGATAAGAAACAATTACATTTTGCAGTTGAACCGGCAGTTAATAAATTTTCTCTTACTTTAGACGAAAATCATGAAGTTGATTTTAATCATGATAGATCTTGTCAAAGCTATTAGGATTTAATAAACAAACCTATAGTCAAAGTTATCATTTAGGTGAGAGGATTCCAAAAATAACTGAAATAAATTCAATTGTTGTACATTGTGACATTATTGAAGGAGGATATATAAATGGTAAATTGTCAAATTTAATATTCAGTTTTCCAGCTTTTACTGTACCCATTGGTTATAGATTAAATGTAATTCCACAAACATTAATATATTTCCCTATTACAAGAAAAACTATTAACAACATTAACATGAGAATCACTGATGAAAAAGGACAAGAAATAAATTTTGGAGGTGAAGAGATTATGATAGATCTTTTGGTTCGGGAGGTATAAACTCCCGTTCGAGAGGTATAAACTCCTACGCGAAGCTAGAGAAGTTTAATTTTCTTCTTCTTCTTTAAAAATAAAAATAAAATAAAAATAAAATTTTTTTATTAAAAATGAATGAATTTTCCCCATTAAAGAAAAAAACTCAAATTTAATCATCATCCAAATTTATCTAATAAAGTTTTGTCAGTTATTTGTGGAAGATAAGGATGTGGAAAAACATATCTTTTATTTAAAATTTTAACGTCACAAAATTTTTTGGATTATAACAATCTTATAATTTATACAACAACGGCAGAACAACCCGTCTATCAATTTTTGAAATATGGATTTGAAAATAATCTTAAAAAAGCAGCAATTGCTTCATTATTCAAAGAATATGAAAATTCTGAATATGAAGAAGAAATAAGTTCGTGGTGTGAAGAAGCAGCAAAAAATAATCAGTTAGTAGAAACCAATAAAAATAAGCATATAAAAATACAATTAATAGATGATAGTGGTAGTATGCAAGATCCTAGTAAACTAGATAAAACAATGAAACATTGTGTAATTTTTCAGAGAAATTATTTTTCAGTTCAGAGAAATTATTTCACAAGAGGTAGACATAACAACTGTAGTGTTTTTTATTTAACACAAAGTATGTATTCATTAGACGGAAGTGTTATTAGAAAGAATGCAAATATATTTATACTATTTGAAATAAATGCAAGAAACTTAAGTGATTTGTTAAGAGATTTATGTGTAAGAAATAAAGAGGAATTTAAACAATCGTGTAACAATGCTTGGTCAAAAGATTATGGATTTATCACAATTAATATTGATAAAAAATTCATGATAGAGTTATCGAACAATTGTTCTCTGACTGAAAGTCGATAAAAGATTTGTTTACTGAGTAATAAAAAAATTCTATACTGAGTAATAAGTAATAAATTTTTATTCTAGACTGATTTAAATAATAAAATTTTTTTTCTAGACGGATTTAAATAATAATAAATAAACTTTAAAAAGGTGAAGTAGTTATTCCATCAGGTAAAATTTTTCTTTTATCATCAAATGGATCTAATGCTAATTTATGTTCTTCTTTTAAATACATTTTATGTTTCTTTGAATTAAGTCTATAATTACATGCTGTTTTTATTTTATTATTAAATAATGTATTCTTATAATCTTGAAATGTTATTTGGTTAGCCCTTGATGCCTTTGAAATTCCTTTTAATATTTTATGTGTTTTAATATTATTAGTTGTATCATAACAGTAACATTTAGATTTTAAAAATATAGCTTCTGTTATGAAATCTTCATTTCCTTCTAATTCATCTTTTACTTTACATAAATCAGAAGGATGAATGATATCCTTTATTTTATCTATTTCTTCATCAAGTGAAGAATTATACGGTACTGTTGATTCTAAGAAAACGGAATCCGTATCTGTAAAGTGTAATTTATAGTTTTCGCCATAAGCAGGTGCTAAATGATCATATATAAATCTATACATAAATAGCTTCGCTAGTTCTAATATAGTGTATCCAATAAAATTAAACTTATCATGCTTTACGCTGATTCGACGTAAATGTACAGCACATAGTTCATCACTGAATCTAGTAGTTCTTTTATATGTAGGTTTCCTTGTTAAATTTTGAAACCTATCTTTATCATAAACTATTTCAATATTTTGTCTATTACGCACATTTTCTAAAGTCTTACCATAAAATGCATTTTTCATTAATTTGAAGAACACGTTTCCAAAATCATCTTTATTTCTTTTAGCTATTTTACGTTTTTCAATATTGAACTCTATATAATTTTTTAACCATTTAGATTTTTGATAAAATAGTTTTCGATGTATTTTGGTGAGAATCATTCCATGATCTAAATACCAATCTAGCATTCTTCCTTCAACAACATACTTTCCTTTATTACTTTGGGTTAACATAAGTTTTTTTGTTGGTCTGTATTTCTTAGGAACTATAGATTTTTGATAATCTGAAAAATCTTCTATATTGGGAATTTTGTTTTCGGGACAGAAAGGAAAATATTTTGTTTTATCTTTTATTTCATCAGGATATACTAAATCAATTTCATATATATAACCGTGATTATAATTTCCATCATATGTTTTTTGATAATCTAGAACGGGCGAAGCCCTAGTAGACATCTCTGATGTCGTACGAATATTACACCATGACATTTCACCTGTTGGTAATTCTTGTATCATGCAAGAAGAATATAAGCTATTAAAATCATAATATAACAAATAGTTTTCTCTCATGAATTCATCAACTGTTGCTCGACTCTCTTGATTTGATGTAAGTCCTTCTATATTTTGATTAAACAATTTTATAAATTGATCTTTTTCTTCTAGATTTAAAATTTTTAAATAACCATAATCATCAGGATTTACTTTCTTATTATATTATTTAACATATCCATTACCTAAAACTGATGAAACACCACCTCTAATTCCAGATTCAAAAAATACTAATTTATCATATGTATTTTCTTTATAATGTTTAAGTTTAACACCAGTATATTTCAATCCTGCTAGCCATGTTAAACCTGGTGTAGAATAACAATAACATGGATCTATTCCATAATATTCTAAACACATGTCACGAAAGTTTTCAAAAAGATCAGCAAGGATTAATACATCTATCTGAAGATATTTCATTGTATAATCATACATTGTTCTACAATTTAACTCTCTCCAATTCTTTTCAGCTTCGGCATAATCTTCTTCAGTTAATTGTGATTGTTTTAATGTTGATTTAAATTTATTTATTGAAGGAAGTTTTTGTTCTTTCATTATTTCATTTATTCTATTTATATCTCCAGTTATATATTCATACGTAAATATTCCTTTTAAAGGTTTTAAATTATATTTATTTAATATTTTACATTGTTCAGGTTTCAAAGTTTTTCCCATAACATCTAATGAATAAGGAGTAAAAAATCTAAATGCATCTAAAATTGTAATACAACCTAATTGCATTGAAAAATATTCTTCTTCTGTTTTACATAGTACATTTATTTGTTGTTGTTGTAATTTTTCAGATGAAAATAAATCTTTCATTATTAAATGGAAATCATATTTAGAACCATTGGGGAAATATAAAGGAACAAAGTTATATTTAAATTTATTGGCATTAAGATTACAAGAATTATGTGCTGCACCTCTATATAATCCATTTAGATGATCATGATCTGTTACTTTGTCGGCAGAGCCGTCGCTTCGCTTATCAATATATCTACCTTTGCCATTTTTATAATTTTTTGTAAATTCTTTTCCACAGTAATAACAATTTGTTTCATTAAGAAAATTAATTTTTTCTTCATCCGTTAATGGAAGCATTGGTATATTTGTTTCAAGCAATTGTGAAAAACGTCCTTGTAATTCTTCTTCTTTCTTTGTAAACATTTCTGAACTATCTTCACCATAGTATTGATAATATTCTGATTTAAATAATTCAGGATAATTTGAATGAATGTAAATTCCCCAACATAATGGTTTTTGTTCAAATAAATATTTTTCTTTACTTTGTTCAGGTGCACTTTTTTCATATTTACAATTATCAGAATTTTGTGTCATGTTAACATTATATGCTTCGAAATCACAATAAATAGTAAAGGGTACTTTATTTTTCAAATGATGTCTATTATATATTAAATAATCATCTTTGGGAAAAGTATTTTCAACTGCTTCATTTTGTTGGCAATTCTCCAAATGTCTATTCATTTCTTCTTTAGTTCTAAAGCTCGTTTTACATTGGAGACAGGGAAAATTAGCATTACCTGAAGTTTTTGTAAATATAGAAACATCTTTACACAATATAAAATGACCCTGATAATATAATATATTCGCTTGTGCTGATTGTTTTGTTTGTTTTAATTTTTCAAATTTATCTTGATATATTTCATGTGTTAAATCAATTTGTCTTTGTAAATCTTTTTCAGACTGTTGATAATTTTGATTTAATATTTGTAGCTGTTGTTCATATTCTTTATTATATTGTTCTTTATATTGCTGTTGACAAATTTTTTAAACATTCATTTAATTCTTTATTGTCTTCATTATTTAATTCTCTATTGTCTTTATTTAATTCTTGAATCGTTTCTATCTTATTTTGATATTTATGGTGATATTCTTGTAGTAACATTTTTAATTGTTGAAAATAATCTGTTTTACAATATTGTAAAATTTTATTTTAATTTTGTAAATTTTGTAATTTTTGTTGATATTCTAAAGATAAAGATAAATAATCGGAATCATAATCATAATTATAATTACGTCCTTTATAATTATTATGATTAATCATTATTGGTGATAATGTTTTAACAATTTGAAATTTTTCAGTACATATTATATTTCCTTGGTAAAAAATATTATGATGCATGTAATTTCCTCTATCATTATATACCATTTCTGATTGACATAAATTTTTATTGTTCAAATAAATTTTTTTTTTCAATCTGAGTAAAATGGAGTAATATTACCAATAGAAACATAATTCACATTTAATTCAAGAACATTTACTTCTATTAAATTTTTATTCTTTTTATGAAACTTTATTAACCTATTATAATCATATGGAAATTCATCTAATCCATCAGTGAGATCAAATTCATTTATGTATTCCTCTTTATTATAATGACTTAGTCTTTCTTTGTGATATGCTGCAGGATGTAAATGTGCTATAATACTCCACACAAAAAACAATAATCATCTTCATTTTTTATGTTGATTATTTGTGTCGAACTGAAAGGTAAAGGAACATAACTACCACCAGTATTATTTTTATATTTATCAATTACTATTTTCTTAGATAGTATTTTAATAAATCTCCAACCAGATTCACGTAACTGGGCTTCAATTATACAATTTTCTAATTTATTTATCATCGATTCAAATATGGGTTGCATATCATTTACATTATGAATTTCTTGTAAATTTGTAAAATGTCCTTGTATTATTTCTTCAGGAATTCCATCAGGTCCATTTTTTGTATAAAGTACTTCTACATTCATATAACATTTGTAAGATTTCTCAAATATTTGGAAAAAGTTTGTTAATACATTATAAAAGTTTCATCGGTTTCATTATGTTCAACCGATTCATTAAATAAATATTTTATATCTGTCACAGGCGAAGCCCTAGAACCTTCGGTTCGTACAGCTTCATCGCTTTTTAGTTTCATCAAATTCATCTATTTCGTTAAATTTATCAGTATCGCTAAATAAATATCTTCCATCTGGTAGGGATTCATCTTCACTATTAAAAACTTTTTTATATTCCGAATGTGAATAATCATCAAACATTTTTTTAACTTTTATATCAGTAGGCAATGTTTCTAGATAGTTTTCATAATTATTTAATTTTAATATATTTCCTTCATCAACTCGATCTACAATTCGTAAATGCAATTTACTTTGTAAATGAGATTGATAACTTCTTTTTGTTTGCAACTTTTTTTTACATAAGTTACGATAAAACTTTTCCATTTTTTGTTTTTTAAAGAAAAAGTTTGTGTTTTAATTTTAGATATAAACATTCTAATTTCAAGGTCTTGAGAGTTATTATATATTATTATATATTTCACGTTCTTTAGTTATTTTATTTTCTTCATCACATTAAGTTTTATCATATGATGTTTTATCATATAACGTTTTATCAAAAGATAATTTAAATTTATTTTCACTAACTACTATTGATTTTTCATCATCATCATAAATTGATTCATCAACATCATAAATTACACTTTTTGGAATTGGATGCCATTCTCTTATTGGAATATCTAACTCTAAATTACATTTATTATCTGATAATAATATAATAGAGAAAAATATTGGTCTTTGCTCTCTTTTGGAAAATTTAATAACACCACCATAATCTGAATCATTTTTACTTTTTATTAGAGATGATAAAATTTTAAATTGATTAGATGTAAGTCTTAATATAAATTTTGTAGACCCGACACATAGTTGTCTAATAGTATCTTCAACTATTCCATCATTATTATTCTCAATAGTAAGAAAATGAAATTTAGATAAATTTTGATTATATGTAGTATCAATATCATGTACATCACTATGAGATATAAATTTTTCTGCACTTACATTTTTATAATTACTGATATTTTTATAATCTTTTTTACCATTTACACCTTTTTCAAATGTTTCAGAATCATCATCATCTTTATCAGATTCTTCAATATGATTCAGAGGATTATTATGATTATGATTATGGACATTGTTAATAGTATAAGGTGTAGTCCACATACAAGGTGTTGTCCACATATAAATTTTTTCTTGTTGAGCTAAACCATTTATGTAAGATTTCAACAAACTAATATTTAAGTTTGAATATAATCCTATATATGTATCTTTATCGTATTTTTGAGGCATTTCTGATGTTTCATGTTTATAAATTTTATCTCTATAATATACTTGACATAATAACTCTTCATTATGTTTTTTACTCTCTATATGAATATTAAATTGGTTTTGTTCATCAACAAATAATCTAGTTTTTTCCTTTGAAAAAGATTTTAATTTTTTAACTAATTCTCTAATATTGATTTAATTGATTTTTTAGTTTCTATCCAATCAGTATTACTAATTGGTAACACTGCTCTAATAAAACCATAAACATTATTATGACCAATAATAACCATATTTTCTTTATTCAATTCTACATAAGCCACATCATTATACTTACTTACAATATCCATAAATTTAATAGATGGATCTCCTGGGAAAATACAAGAATTAGTTTCTATAGAAGGTAAACCTTTAGTCTGTTCTTTAAATATTTCAGCTTGTAATTCAAACAAAAGATTAACATCTGTACATGGATTATTATTATTATCAAAACAATTTTTTTCAAATCCCGTTGATCTCGTCGAATAAGAAGAACAGGATGAAGCGGACGAATATAATTTTTTTAGATTTGCTTTATCCATTTTTTTAATTTTTATTAGAAAAAATTTTATTTTTTCATTTTTATTAAGAAAAAAATTTATTTTTTTTCTCATTATATAAAAGAAATTACTTTTTTATTGTTTTAAAAATGATGTTACCAAATGTTGGGGGAGGTGCATATATCCAGAATAATCGTGAATTAGAAATAGAAATAGAAAATTATATCATGAAAACTGGAGACGTTTTATCTGGTCCATTGCATCTTTCTATTCTTCCGCAACAAAATACAGAGTTAACAAATAGACAATATGTTGATACACAAATCAATGACTTAAAAGAAAAATATATAAACGATGTTTTGGTTCCACTGATGAATGAATTGAAGTTGCTTAAACTTAATGAGAAATCATTAAACGAGAAATTATTAAAACTTGATAAAAAGGATAAAGCGCTAGAAGCAGATATAGCAAAACTTTTTAAAAAGATTTCTGAACAATCAAAAATTTTAATATTACTTTCTATAAATTTAAAATCTGCAGTCATTAAAAATAAACATCAGATAAAAATGTTAAAAGAACAATTTGAAGATGAAATAGAAAAACTTTCTGAAAGAATTAAAAAAATTTAAAGCAGTTACAAACTACATTCCAAAAAAGTGTTGATGAATTGAGTTCTAAAATTACTCAACAAATGAAAAAGATGAATAGAATAATAAATGAAGTAAACTCACTTAATCATAAAGTTGATAAAATGAATAATCTTAAAATCAATTTAGAAAATGAATTAAAGAAAAATTTACAAGAAAACTCTAAAGAGAATAAAGAACAGTTAGATGCTGTTAAAAGACAATTAGATGTTCTTAAAATTTAGTTAAATGCTCTTAAAGATGAATCAGGAGAAAATGCAAGTTAATAGAAAAGAAATTAAAGTAAATCACACGCTACTTGACGCAATAGATAAAGTGCAACGGAAAATTAATAAAGTTATTACGAAGTTGTTGGACATTCACACACGTAAATCTTAACGTAAATATTTTTCCCAAAAGTCAAATTTATTCCTAAAAAATGCCTATAATTTATAAACACAATTTTAAACATTTTGCTCCAAATCAAAGAATTGCTCATGAACCACGTATGAATCCTGTTTATCATTATGATAATAGAGAAACAGTTCAAACGGAAGGAGCCGGTATATTTTCTGGTATTGGAAGTATTGTTAACTTAATTAAAAATAATAAAGATTTGATTACATCTGCTGCAAAAGGAGCAGCTGCTATAGGTAGTACAGCTAGTGCAATATCGAATGCTGTTAAGTCTCAAAACGAATTAAAACAACTAGATGCTATTCGTAAACTTAGGAATGATTCTGAATAGCTAAAAAAATAAAAAAAAACTTTCAGAGGAAACAAAAAACAAAATTGCTAACATAGCTGTTGGGGGTGAAACCTTGAGAAGCGGAGCTCCGTCTGATAGTAAACATAATGAAAATAAAAATAATGAAGAAGAATTGAAGAAATAAGAGGCAATGGTGTGAACAGCGGAGCTGGTCTAGCAAAGTTCTAAAATTATATTTCCAAAATTTTTTTAGTAAAATTTTTTTAGCAAAATTTTTTTAGTAAAATTATTTTAGTAAA
The DNA here is from genome assembly GCA_907163375.1 of Prostheceraeus crozeri. Lineage (NCBI taxonomy): Eukaryota > Metazoa > Platyhelminthes > Polycladida > Euryleptidae > Prostheceraeus > Prostheceraeus crozeri. The sequence continues at coordinate 201,095 of CAJQUW010012278.1, read as the reverse complement.
ATTATTTAAGCAAAATTTTTTTAGTAAAATTATTTTAGTAAAATTTTTTCTGTGTGTGAGAAAAAACAAAAAGTCAAATTATTTTTTATAAAAATGTCTTCGCTTATCGGAAATAAATTTAGATGAGAGGATCCTCCGTTCGTTAGTTATAATCAAAAAAGAATGACTATATAAGAATTGCTATGAATCCCGGATCTTCCAGTAGAGTAAATACTGGAGGTGATTTAATTTTTGAAGTTGATAATCAGCAGAGTTTTTTATATCTACCTGATTCATTTTTACACTGTGAATATTCTTTATATAGTGATGCCAATTTTACAACACCATTACCAGATACCGATAATATTGCATTAGAGAATAATTTTTTTCCAAAATTATTTACACAAATGCGTTTAGATGTTGCAACTCAAAATATAGAAACAATAAGTGATTCTCCAGGTGTAATTGATACAATGCTTAGATTTGTAACAATTGGTGAAAATAATAAAAAGTATGAAATCGAAGGTTGGTTTCCTGATACTAATGATGGTATAATTGTTGATGATTTAACTCACGCTGGAACAGATGCAGCAGGAATTGCGAAAGATGTAGAAAATATTGCAAAACATTTAAATAAAACAAACAATAGTGGATATAAAGAAAGACGTGAATTTGACAAGAAAAGTAAACAGACAGTAAATTGGTCATTGTCTCCATTATTCGGTTATTTAGATTATGACAAAATATCATGTCAATTAAAATTTAAATTAATAATTCATCGTACAGCAAATAATGAATTAATCTTTTATGGTAAGACTGGAAAATAGCATATCTAAAAATTGATAGACTTGAATGGTGGATTAAGCATATTACTCCTAGTTTAGAGATTGAAACAGCTATTGCAAAAAGATTAAATACTAACAAACCAATTCCAGTAAATTTTCTAAAGCGTACTGCTAGTTCAGTAACTTTTCCGAACAAAGATTTAACTGACATTTTACTAGAACTGCGAATACTCCAAGATATTTATTGCTAACTTTTCAAAGAAATAATTCTCCAAGTTTTGATAAGAACAACAATATTTTTCATATTAATACAATTCGAAGTTTACAAGTTTCATTAAATCAAACCCGATATCCAATTGATCCATTAAGATTCGATGATACCAATAATCAATTTATGGAAGGATATGATTCTTATAGAAATCTTTGTATAGAATTTGGAGTTGAACCACAATTAACTCCTGGAGATTGGAGACATTTATATCCTGTTTTCTGTTTCGATTTAAGTGCACAATCTGAAGATATTATCAAGACTGGCAGTGATGTAACAATTAATATTGAAAAGAAAGATTCCACAACTTCATTGATGGCTTATGGTTTATTGCTAGAAGATTTAAAATATTCTATTGAAATTCTTAATGGAAAGATGGCTAGGATCGGTTAATTAAAATTTTTGGTAACTTAAAATTTTTGATAACTAGAATAGATTAAAATTTTTGATAACTTAAAAATTCTTAACTTAAAAATTTTTCATAACTACAATAGATTAAAATTTTTCCTAACTTAAAATTTTTTTATTAAAAATGTCGGAAGCGAAAAGTAATAATAATAAAACTGTTGAATTAAAATTACGTAATATTGTTGACAAAAATACACCTAAAACTATTACGATTAACAAAAAAAAGTATTACATAAGTAAACCAATGATAGAGAATATTGAATTACAAGAAGAAAAGAATGGAGGGATTCTCCCATTAATTCCACTAATAATAGGTGGCATAGCAGCTGCGGGAAGTGTTGCAGGTGGGACAGCTGGTATTGTCCAAGCAGTAAATAAAAATAAATCAGAGAAGGCAGCATTAGAAGAACAAAAACGACATAATAGAGAGTTAGAAAAAGTTGCGAGGGGTGAAAGAACAGTAGATAATTTTATTAGTAAATTAAATTTAGTTGATGAAGGAAAACGAGTTCTTAAAAATATTCTTCGCAATGTTGATGATTTAATTGAAATTAAAGAAACTAAAGATGATTCTGGAATATATCTAAGTCCTAGTATGATTCGGTAAAACATTTGTTTTATTTTATCCTTAAAAATATTTTATCTTTTAAAATGAATTCTACAAATTCCGAAAATTTAATTAAATTAAAAATTTCTAATTTAGATTTATTGAATTATCTATTAAACAAAAATAAAAACTCAAATTGTAAAATTTATGAAGGTAATGACATACAAAAAGCATTAGAAAGCTTTCCTGAATTTATTTGGAGTAAATATTCGAAAGAAAAACATCTTCCTGGTCATTCATATACCGGTCCAGGAGCTCGATTAGATATAAGACTAGATGAGAATAATAATCCAAAACCAGGTGAAGAACCAATAAATAGAGTAGATGCCGCAGCTTTCAGACATGATTTAGCTTATCGAAATCATGACCTAAAATCTCGTCATGCAGCTGATAAGAAGATGATTCAAGAATTAGATAGTATTCAAAATCCTACATTTAGAGAAGGAATTGAAAGAATGTTTGTTAAGAAAGCTTTACAAGCTAAAATATTATTCGGTCAAGGTTTAAATGAAACGACAGCAAAGATGTATGAGAGCAACGCTCGAACCTACGCGTCCGAAATTCATAAAGAATATAGAAGGCCTAAATATTTATTGAAAGTAAAAGTATTTAATAAAGATGATATTTGGAGTGCTGATCTTATTCATATGCCGAATGAAAGGGACTACAAAATACGCATTGACCGTTATAGATTTATATACACGATACGCTTGGGTGAAGCCTTTAAAAAATAAAAGTGGTCTATCAGTCAAATATGCGTTTGAAGAAATCTTTAAAGAAACTAATAGAAAGCCAAAAAAATTGTTTGTTGATAAAGGTTCGGAATTTTAGAACTGAAACGTTCAGCCACTATTTGAAACTGTTTATTCAACTGAAAATGCAGGGTAGGCCGTAGTGATAGAAAGAATCAATCGGACGCTAAAAAATAAATTATTCAAGAAATTTACAGAACAAGGTAATCAGAAATGGTTGAAGATATTACCAGGAATTGTAGAACAGTATAACAATAAAATTCATTCAAGCATTGAAGAAACCCCAAAGAATGCTTCTGACGACCCTGATTTAATCCGAAAGAAAATATTCGAAAATAATTATTCAAATGAGAGTAATCCGAATATGCAGAAACTTAAGCCGAAATTTAAAATTGGAGATAGAGTTAGAATATTTAAGTATAAAAATAAATTTGAAAAAGGCTTTGTTGGCTATTGGACTAAAGAAATATTTGAAGTTTGTAAAATAAATCAAACTTATCCGATTACTTACGAAATCAAAGATTTAGATGATGAAAATATGAGAGGCCGATTTTATCAAAATGAATTACAACGAAGTGATTTTTAATTATCATTATCATTATTATTGGAACTAACGTTTCGGGAATGAAATTCCTTTGTTCAATTCTAACATAATATCAAGAAATGGTACTCCTTCCTGTAATTTCAATAAAACATAAAGTCATAATTGACCACAATTAGTAGTTCATGGTTTTTGAATTTGAAATGTATTATAAATTCCATTTCCAAGTAATTTTTTGACTTCGTTTGTTGGAGGCAATCCATAAGAGTCGAAATAGTAATTATCTCCATTTTTAGAAATAGAAATAGAAATAGAAAATCTTTATTGGTCAATACGAAAGCGGTATATGACAGGGAACGGAAACATGTACATCAGGCATCAAGAAAAATGAGAAAATTTAACAAACGAATTCCGGTAGAAAGCTCGATTCCTCCTCTGAGGCAGAAGAACACGTTGGTGTCGCATGTCACACGAAACATTGTTGCGTACAATAAAAAATTGGGAGAGAGGATGAGTATATTTACATTTGGAAATTTTTACAATGAGGCGTCTACAAGTATTCTCAAGCATACAGCCGAGAGGTTGCTTGTCCGAGACACCAGCCCATCGACGGGCAACACGATCTAGCCTCTCTAACCTACGTAAATTAGCAACTTTCATGTCGCACAACAATGGCCAGCAGTAAGAAACGTGACTGAAATCAAAGGCCATATAGGCCTGCCAGATGGTTTGCGGGTCGCTACAGTTACTCCTTATCCTTTTTACAAGAGAAAGTCCACGGCAGCATTTTCTAAATAAAAAGGGAAATTGATAATTCCAAGAAAGATCATTTTCGAAAAACACTCCCAAAATCTTCAAAACATTCACACGTTCAACAGCACAACCATGGATGAAAACGGGGACAGGTGTTGGACTGTGAGAAAGACGGCAAGCAGTTAAGCATTTAGTTTTCTTTACATTAATAGACAGCTTCTTGGCTTCTGACCAGGAAACAAAGGAATCAACCACAGACTGAAAGCTATTAACAGAGTCAGGATCGCATAGATGAAGTAAAGTAATATCGTCAGCGTATGCAACTAAACGAGTGTCGGGGAGTTGGGGAAGGTCATCAATCATGAGGATGAAAAGCAGGGGGCCTAGGATGGATCCCTGAGGGATGCCGCTGGTCACGTCTTTCCAGGGAGTCAGAATGTCGTTAGTAGAAACTCTCTGCATGCGGTTTGAAAGAAAGTTACGAACAAAGCGAATGACAAAAGGACTACAGTCAAATTTGTGAAGAAGAGTCTCTAGCAGAGCCTGATGGCTAATCATGTCGAAGGCTTTCTGGAAGTCAACAGCGAGCAGGTTGACCATGTTCGACGACTTGAGGCTGATATGTTCAAGCATAGTTAGACGGATTGATAGAAGCGCGTTTGTACAGCCACCGAAGCCGTTGGAAATGAACCCGAATTGACGGGAGTCAAGCTCGTGATTAAGGGATGGAAGGAGGACAAGTTTCTTAATCAGTTTCTCCAGGATTTTACTGGGAAATGGTAATATAGAAATAGGGCGATGATCCTGGCTGTCCTTCTTGGGTATAGGAACGATGTGGGCTAATTTCCAGGGTTTAGGGAAAATTGCATTCTTCAAACACAAATTGAAGATAAGGGTGAGGGGGATGGAGAGAATGTCGGCAAACATCCGAAATAAATACCCAGGAATGCCATCGGGTCCACAGGAGTTTGACTTGGAGTTCTTTATTAATCTGAAAACATCTTCATCACAGACAGAGGGGAACTTGGTAGGCGGAGATTGTTGACGATTATCCACAAAGTGATCCATGTCGGGCTGCTGAAAAACTTCAGAAAACTGGCTGTTGAGCCGAAGAGCATAGGGTTCATCTAAGCAGATGCGAGGAGGAGTCCGATTAAGCTGGGAATTAATGGATTTCAACTTGTTAGTGAGGCCTACAGAAGTGGAAGACAAGTTCGAATGATATCTCAATCTAGCTTTATTGGACTCACTAATGAACTTTTCCCGGAGCTGAATGAATTTGGGGGTATTCCCACGGGATAAGGCTTTATCTCGACTATCAGAGAGAGCCTTGAGGGAGGGGGTCAGCCATGGCGGATCCGTTGACCGCATGCGAACAGTTTTTTCCGGGAAAAATGTTTCGTAGCAGGTGAGGAGAAACAATTGAAAATTTTCAACAAGAAGGTCAATGTCATCAGTATCAGAGATGGAGCGCTCCCAATCAATAGATCTAAAGATGGACTGACATTGAGAAAAGGTGGAAGGAGTACAACTGCGGACCTTAATTTTAGTCGTGAGAACCGTTTTCGGGACAATACTCTGAACAAAAACACCCTTGTGATCAGACCTCCCAAGAGGGGCAATACAAATAGGGGGAGCAAAGAGATGTTTCTGATTAGTAATAACGATGTCAAGAACATTGTTTTTACGGGTAGGTTCAGTAACTAGCTGACAGAGATCATTAAGCACACAAAAATCATTGTAATGCAATATTTTATTAGACGTACCTGCAGACCAATGTACACCTTTTTGATCTGACGTATGAAGATTTGTTATGAAATTTATAGTTGGCTTATTTTTAATCAATTGTAATTCGTCTCTCATCAATATTTGAAAATTTTTTATTCCCAATTGATTTGAGATTTTCTTTAGATCAAAATTTGTAGTTGTTTGCGTTCCATATAATTTTAAAAACTCATTTATTTTGCTCATTTTATAATATAAAAATTATTATAGGGACCCCTAGTAGTCAGAAGGGGGGGGTATTGATTTAAAACTGTCCCATAATGATGACTTTCCTTACTACTTATTCGATTTTGAAATGATTATTTTAATTATTCTAATCTATATTGTTTTACATATTTCCATTTTCTTCATGAACTTCTCAAAATGAATTAGAAAAAAGCTGAGTTTTAGATGGTTCTTGAATCACTGCTTGCTTGCTTGCTTTTCAGATGTAGTTGTCCACAAAATCATTTGTCTTGAATGGCTTGCAATTGTGTTGTTTCTTCATCTTGAGTTGATGATGTTCCCGGTTGTAGATTTAAAACTATTTGACTTGTTTTCATTGTCTTATTATAATAATCCGTCTCAAGTTGTTCATCAAAAGAACGCTTCATTCTTGCTGTTTCACGTTTCACAATATATTGATTTTGTAAAGTTCTTCGCTTACGTTCTAATGCAGCAGCGCCTTTAACTTCGTTTAAAATTCGCTGTGATATTTCACACGACGTCAAGAAATCATCAAAACAAATATCACTAAAGTTTTCCAAACTTTTTTTGTAGATCCACAGTATTTATGAAATGATTCTTCTTTACAAATTCGTTGATCAGGCACACTTTTTTTGCGATTTGTCCTTTTGTCGTTTCAATACGATCACCCAAATGTTTACTCATCATGAATGATAGAAATGAATGAGATGAATTAAAATAAAATAACTATCTAATACTCCTTGAGAGAAGAACTTCATTCGTTAATGTGTTTCATTGTTAAAGTGATTGTTTAAAATTGCTATAACAACTATCTTGCATATCGGCGTTGCCCTTATGCGTTCTAAATTCACAAGAAGAATTGCTTTTTATTGCTGCCCGTATGTCTTTTAACCTATTCATGTGGAAACAGGAAACGCTAAATGAATTTTGCAAATCGATTTCTAAAACTGAATTTGAAAACAAACTTTGAAAACAGACTTTGAAAACAAATTTTGAAAACAGATTCTGAAAATAATTTACGTAGGGGTAAGTTGAAATGTCAAAACTTTTACGCACGCGTAAATTGAAATGTCAAAATTTTACGGATGCGTAAATTGAAATGACAAGAGTTTCCACGATAATTTTAGGGAAAAGTTGTTTGATGTTTCCATTGGTAGAACAATAAATCTCTCTCTCTCTTGAATTATCAGCCAGTGTACGGGTTCATTGAATAATTTTGAGTTTATGAGTTACAATGATCTTCTAGTTCACAGAATTAGTACTTTAAATAATGTTGAGAATACAATAACGAAGAATGTCTAAGTAATAATTGCGTCTTCTTAATTTATCATAATGCTCTAATCTTAATAATAATTGAGATCCATTTCACTTGTTTTTAATTGAGATAACGAAGGATATAGTCTTGCGGTTTCTTCCACTTTTGTTTCTACCATTTTTAAAGAAATATTTTTAGACACGTAAGTTTAGACACATAAATTTAGTTATCTCATATTTTAAAAACCTGAAAGATGGATAAAATTCATGAATTTGAAATTCTCAACTTTTATGATTTTCGGTGTCCTTGAACGGTCATGATTTAAGCGAGAAAATTGTAATTCTCAAATTTTGAGATTCTTAACTTCTTTGATTCTTTTCGGTGTCCTGGAACGGTCATGATTTTCGAGATAAAAAATTGTAATTGTCAAAGTTGAGATTCTTAACTTTTATGATTTTTTCGGTGTTCTTGAACGGTCATGATTTTGGGAGTAAAATGTCATAATCACAAATTTGAGATTTTGAAAAATTTGAAAAATTGGGTATTTTCAAAAACGCCTAAATTTATGAATTTAGGTCTTAAAACCTGAAAGAAGGTTAAAATTCATGAATTTATGTCGTTTTTAAAGATACCGATTTTTCAAAAATGGTACTTTTTAAATGGTCTAAATTTATGAATTTAGGTCTTAAAAACCTGAAATAATGTCCTAAATTCATAAATTCAGTCGTTTTTAAAGATACCAATTTTTCTGAATTTTACGGTGTCCTGGAACGGTCTAAATTCATGAATTTAGGTCTTTAAAACCTGAAATGATGACATAAATTGATAAATTTAGTCGTTTTTAAAGGTGCAAAAAAATGAAAAATGGGGTGTCCTGGAACGGTCTTTTGCCCATTACTCACGAAATCTTGATAAAACATTGTTTTTCTTATGCTAAAAATGCTCATTTATTAATCTTGTTAGCCTTCGGACTGGCAAAAACTATTCTCAGGACTACTGCGTCATCTTTTGGATGAGTCGCTTTCAAATCTATTTTTTGTTATTAGATGGATGTTTTTGCATGCATCAGATATTTTCTCTTTGAATCTTGAATGCCTAAGTTACCCATTCTGAAGCGTGTTGCAAATGATTCTAATGGATTTGCGTCATTAGGATTACATTTTGTTTCTATAAATGGAGAAGAAGAAAGATGAAAGATGTTCCGGTCTATCTGATATTCAATTTAGCTCGCTGATATCTGACGTCCGGTCAGGCGAAGACAGCTGACTTAATAATTAATAGGCCTAATTTTGGTCATTTTACTTGGTGATGTTAATAAAAATTTTTATTCACTACTTCGAATTTTTGATATCGGATAAAAGCATACTGTATACTGAAGGCCTATATAGCCTAGCATAACCTAATAACCGAAGCGACTAGCACGTATGAAAAATGAACTTAATCTATAAAAATCATGAAATCTCATATCAACTGCATGATGCAAAATGATACATTAACTGTTTTGGATTGTGCACTGCAAACTGAAGGGCACTAATTTAGCATTATTTACTAATTTAGGGCACTATGAACTTCGTGCCTACTCGTGACTTGTGTTGGCTGGAATTGATACCTAAATTTCGTGCCCTTGAGTTTACAGTGATGCGCTACTGGCATGAGTTATGTGTAAATTAAAAAAATTGACGAACACTAATAGAAGTGAGAGGTTTGTCGGGTAAAGCGCCTTCTACTTCTTTTTTCTTGTAATCCATCTTGATTGCTGTCCTTGTATTTCGATGGGGTCTTTATGCATTTCCAAGCAGTTTTTACATCTGTGATAGCTTTTACACTCGAACTTTATGTTCTAGCTTTCCTTACACTGTAAATCGCTGGATACGAAAATTGCATACAAACATATACCAAAATTACATACAATTTGAAACTAACATCTGATACGAGATTCTCGCATGTTTACAGAGATCTGGTATGTTTTTCATACCAAATCTCTTTTACCTTCGTATGTGATTGGTATGTAGCGATACGAACTATTCTATTTGTGATTGGCTGTTTTACACTGAAATACGAATTGTTGGTATGTTTTATATACGAGACCCGATGGAAATTCATCCTTATTCGTATGACTCTGGTATCCATTTGGTATGTGCAGCTTTAAGTCACATAGCAAAAAAATGTATGTATTACATACCACTGTCAAATAGATTTTTTCGGTAATACAAGTGGTGAACATTTTTTGTTTGATAGAGTGATATTTGAGTACATTAGATCTATTGTGAATTTTATGTTCCACGACTATGCGGTCGATGCTACATGTCTAGCAACATTAACAGTACGTTTAGTTAGCTCTACTTTATGGGCCAAGTTGATTAACGTCAATTGATTCAAACGATATTTTTCGTGCAATCATGTTGACTTACATATCTCAAACATAACTATTTTTGCGTTTAATGAAATATAATGTGTTTTTACTTCGGATTGATAATAGCCTTATTTCAAAATTACATGATACATAATTGTTGATGGTTGAATACTTATTGACTATTCATGAAATGCCTTAGACTTACGTGTATTAAAATCGGCGAATATTAAAATTCAGCATATTCAGCATTAAAAGTATCACTCTTGAATGTCATTATCTAACTACTTACAGAACAGTAGTAACATTAGTGTGATCTTTATTGACTAAAGTCCTTAAATCAACATACTTTGGACATGATTTATGCTTTCTTTTAACATTGTGCTGGTATGGCTTTAGTATGTAAAGCATACCACATTTGAAAAAACATACGAAAAGCATACAAATAAATACCAAGAGAATACAGAAATATACCAAAAAATATTTTGGTATGCTTCCTTCGTATGTGATTGGTATTGAGCGATTTACAGTGTACTTAATGCTTCTTCTTTCATAGTTCACGATTAAGACGCATCCCGAAATAGTGGACATTTCTATTTCTTAGATTATTTTCTGTCAATAAACTTCTATTGGTGCTCAACAATTTTTTGATTTACACCTGTGGTGTGGGTGTTTTTGTGCTAACCTGACATCATTAGGTGACATGCCACGCGAAATTCACGCGTAATTGCGGAAACCTCAAACATCCGTGGTTAAGGACATTCTATTCTTCTACGCGCGCACATGCGCGCCCCACTAAGAGTCAGAAATCACTTGATCTGATGCTTTTAAAACATGGGAATGTTTATGAATACGCGCGGGCGAGCGCTTATAGTTCACGCGTCTTCTACGGTTGTCTGCGTTGCCGCTTGAAAAACGGATGAACCGCTAAGCATGTTCTGTCTTGCCTGAGCATGAAGTTGAGGTCCTATCACATTGTTTAGCATCTGATACATACAGACACATGAGACATAAAGTCTATGTAACACGACTGCGGACAGATATTGCAGCAATGTCATGCATAGCCACTGATGTTTCGGGTCATGTGCAATTCCCCGTAGTTTACGCTTGAATTACGCGTAATTAGGCGTGGCATGTCACCTAGTGATACATGCATGCATATCGGATGCCCATAATGTATACTAACGCACTCGTACATTAAGTGCAAAACCTTTTGAAAGATTCACAACCATTCAATGCTTCTTAGTAGGCTGCATGAAAGAAAAGAGGAGCATAGAGACAGTCCTATACTCACCGAATAGGCTAATATTGAGTCAAAACTCTATTGAAAAGACTGTACATAAGCAAATTTCCTGCTACTTTGCAAAAAATCTTGCTGCGTTCCATAGGCTTACAGATAGTCTCTGAGATGTCAAGATATTGTTCACTTTGAAAAATTATCGCCATACTGTAATTTGAATATTGCAATAAGCCAATATTCCCATGTTTTGCAAGACATTACCTGCAACTGCCGCTAATACGATGCCAAAATAGAGGTTCGTCAAGTAGCAGAAACCAAAGGATTATCAGAATTTTAGCTGACTTTTAGCTGGGTTAACTCAGCTTGGATTGTACCATTTGGAAGGCCAAAAATGCAATATCACAGAAGTAGGAAGTAGAAGTAGCCCGCTTTTTTTTCAGTGAAATGGCAACTCTACACTAACCTTTGCTGTACACACTCAAACAATATGTAAGTCAAAGATGATTAGCATGCTAACACATTTGGTATGAATCATGTCGCATCATACGAGGGTGTAAGGCCGCTGTCACACAGGAAAAGTCAAATGGCGTCATCCATCGGACAAAAGGCATGAAATTATACGGCTGATGAAGTTCATTTCCATCAGCTATCCGGCATCAGCCTCAGGACTGTTCTAAAAATAGAACAACGTGAAGTGACGTCTGAGTGAAGATATAGGAAGTTGCGATTTACAAAGAGAAGCAATGTATCAGAAAACAGCTCTTTCTTCACCATGTCGGACGAGGACAAGGATGTGGAAGAGAAGAGCTTAGTCAGAAGTCATAGCAACGGTTAATAGCAAAAATTTGCGCTGAATGAATCGGAAATAGATTTCCCTAGTGTGACTGCGGTGCGTGGAAGATGGAAGATGAAAATCGTCTCATCACGCCTTATGAAGAATGTGCAAAAGGCGAGTGACATGGAAGACATGGACGCCTTTTCCTGTGAGACAGCGGCCCAAGGGTAGCAAGTATTGCGACATTAACTGGCGCGGATAACATCATCGCCTGAGTGGCAAGCAGTAAGTGTGTGACTTGGTTTCAATTAAGTCTGAGAGAATAAATTTCCCCTATTATCCAATCAGTGTTTGCTTTAAGCAGACAAATAGTCGAAACAGTATGTTTCAACACTGCATTAATAGCTATATATTGTGTGTAATCGACATTTCTTTAATGTCACAATTTTTACATTTAATTATTAAGATATTCAAAATCCGCGAATTTCGTCGAGATTTCATAATGCCGGAATTCGGGAAATTCGACTACCCTAGCGTGGGATAATATAATAAAGTAATGTAACCGCTTAAGCACAGCTAACTTTCGAACTGTTTTCTTCTTCTGCTAGACTTAATTAATTATATATTTATTATTGTATATGAAATAAGATTAATGTATATTAATATAGTAATATGTTATGTACATGCATATAATATAATATAGTAATATATGCACTAATATAGTGGCCAAGATGTTTGCGATTCTGGACTCCCATCTTAATTTCTTTCCGTTTTGTTTCACTCATTTTGCCTTTCATTGTTTCTTTCAGAATATTAAGGTCATTTTGTAAGTAATCAAAGTAGCAATGGCTAACCTTCGGCGAAACACAATTAATAATGAATTAAATCACAAATCGCACTATTCAGTAAGCGAAACCAATGTGAAAAATAGGAATAAAACACAAATGTAAATGCTGATAATATTCAAATGGTAGGTAATGAAAAAAGGACTGTGTAAATATAAGTAGAGTAAGAAAAAGTTTGATAACTTACACGATAAAATCCTGCCAGTCTTCCACACTGTGTGTTGGGCAGTTTTGTGGAATTCGCGTATATTGACAAAACTTGATCAGGATGCTTCCATATGTCAATTGCGTCAGAATGAAATTTAATGCTCTGATTGAGGAGAATATGAAGTAGAAGTTAACGATAAGTGAAAAGAATTTGATCCCTCAAAAGGAACCTTGTGACGTTCCCTACAGGTTAAAGGAAAGATGCCTAATTGAAGGTGTATGTGCAATTGAGGTCATCAGCAGGAACTTGGGTAAGGATTCGCGTTTTGGCCCCTACTCCTGAACGCTCAAACCCACCCACGCGGGGCCCTGCTACTGAAATTGATTAAATCAATGAAATCACGCGCAATTATTACGAAGCTGCTTAGCAGAAAAATATCCGTATTTCAATAAAGTTTCACTTTGCTTATGCAGCTGCTTCTCAGCACTTAGCTTGAGATCTACGTTATAGTGGACAAGGCAACTTTGCATCTTTCGTTTATGCATAATTCGCATGCATAATTTTATTATTTTTTTCAATTTAAAAAAAAATGGGTATTATTGTATATAGGCTTAAATACAGAAGCTGATGTTATCAACTCCAATCACATGTAAATTTCTTATCATAATCGGTCAAACTTCAACTTTGCCTTCTAATTCTCTTGCCTTTTCTCAAGAGAATGAGTCATCAATCATCATTCATCGCTTAAATATGAAAATAAATAATGCTTGAAGTACTTCTGCCAAATGTCAATAAGAAAACACAAACACTCACGGGTTGCTTCTGGAAACGCTTCTTCAAACTCCTTCTTCTTTCTCAGTTTCTCGTATTCTTTGTCATCGACTGAAATCAGATTAAGTAAGCAAACAATAGTTGCAAACAAAGTCATGCTTCAATCTTTACTTTTCTTGTCACTGAAGTTGATATACATAGGATCTGTGATATCGAAAAATATAATCATGAGTAAACAGGACGATTGTTCTGCAAACAATTCAGAGGAAATTTCAAAAGAAAACAGAGAGATTGGAAGAAACTGTACAAGTACCATCAAAGCGGAGATTTCATATATCAGATAAGATTTTATGTCACGTTATTAGATTTTGTGGTCTCCGTGGCACAGTGGTTAAGTGCTTGGCCTAGCGATCTTTTGGTCCAGAGGTCGAGCCCCGAAGGTGTCATTGGAAGTCGGCAGGAAGGGCATCCGGACTAAAAGTACTACAACGCTCCATAAGTCTGACTATGTCAGCACTGTCCAAGCTCCAAGTATGGGGAGTAGTGACGTAAAACTTAATTTTTTCAAGATAAGATAAGACTTTATTGATGGCTCACAATGTGCGGCGAACGCATTACAGAGGTATGTTTAAGACATAGACAAATAATAAAAAGATACAACGAGGTAAAAGTGCATCATAAAAAAGAGTTGTACAACTTTACCTTCCGCAGCGGACAAATGAGTTGCTAAATCGAACATGCTTGGCTCGCAGAGGATTTCGCAGAGTGGTTTTCTGTCATCAAGCATGATATTCAAAGAATGGCTACTATCACTAACAATTGTATTAAACATCCGTCTACACAAGGACTCGGTAACAAATGTCAAATCAGAGAAATCATGATTTAGAAAAAAACATCTTGCTGCTAGTTTCTCGACCCGTAAAAGATTTTCAAACAAATATTTAGGGAGGTTCCAGAAGGTGGGAAAACCATAAGTGAGGACCGAACGAATGACAGAAACTTAGCATTCAAAAATTATCTTTGGTGGACAGTCACATAGTTTTAAATTACGAAGAATATACATTCGTCGGTAAAATTTCTTAATAATTATTGAAATATGCAATTTCCAACATAAGTCTTCAGAGAAAGTAATACCCAACAACTTCATAGATGCTACAGTAGAAATAGATTGTGCATTTCCACAGCAAGAAATTGATGAAAGTGAAAATCGACTTTTTAGTTACACAATTCGTAACAGCAGATTTACTCTAATTGATCGATTTTGGCAGACATGTGAGGAATCAACAGTTTTGCAGCTTTTGAAAAGTACTTAATTGGTCAGACAACGGGAGATCATGATGATTTTCGGAAAAAGCAAATTATTGATTTATTGATTCAAACAAGCTCCGAGCGGAACCAAGTAAACAAAGATCAAAGTCAAAGTAATTCTTTCATGAAAAAATTCAAGTCTTCGTGTGAAACAATTGATCGTGCGAGCATCTACACAAAAAGCAGATAAGTCATTCCATCTAGAAACGACACGGTGGGTGAAAAAGTTACGCCGAGTAATTAAACGAGCGTGTCGGCGTAGGAGGTGGCATATATGTCCACGTGTTCGAAAATAATTGGAATTGCAAAGTTAGAATTCACGAAACCTTTCATGATCTTGAACATGAAAATCATGTCCGTGTGTTGTCTTCGCTTTCGAAGAGATGAAATATTTAAAGTTCTCAACCGATCTTTATAGCTCACATCTTTCATACCACGCAGCTACTTGTTAATCGTCGTTGGACTTTTTCAACCGCGTCGGAATCCTTCACGAAGTAAGGTGACCACACAATTGATGAATATTCCACGATTAACCGAACCTAAGACTTTTAAGTTAAAACTCCTCAATCAGTTTAAGGACGTCGATATAATTGAAAGTCAAAATTCAGACAGATCCTGTTATACGTAGAGTTTTTGATTTCTATTGTACGAAATCACGACATCAGGAGGCACCATATAGGAAAACATCCTCCAGTTTTTTCTTTTCAAAAGCATTCTAAGAGCTCTCCAATCAGTTTTAGGTCGTCGATATAATTGAAAGCTAAAATTCAAACGCCGAAGATCTGTCTCAAGGTTGCTGCTTGGGGTTTTGGGTTGCTTGGGGGTTTGGACCCAAGTCTTGGGTGTCAAACCCAAGCCCAAACGTAAAAGACGAAGTAAAACTTCTGCCGCAAGTCTGTGTAAGTCCAATATTTTCTCTCTCGATCTCGTGCTATTTTTTCGACACTATTTCAAATGATTATATCAATCAGTTCTTTTATGTCAGCCATCTTTTGGTATTACAATGGGTTGTCATAATTTTCGGAGTAATTAAAGTACTGCACGGTATGTATTCTCCTCAAATTCCAAAAATTGTGATATTTACTAATCATGCTATTCATAAATCAGCTGAATGTAACTCTATAAAATAAGGTTGTCCAGATACTAATGGCTACGACAGTAGTTAGCCCTTCGAGTTAGCCTATGGCTACTGGAATTATTTTGCCATTGACATTGTAAGCCTTATCATAAAATGAAAGCATTTTAGCACTTGTTTGAAAGTTTTTGTTTTGTGGTAGTATCCAACATGTAGGCTAGGCTTATCATGTACTGTATATCCTATATTGAACATTCTTGCGCTGAGATTTAACTAATCATGCAATAGTGGCTGTTGATAGTGGTTTGTTGGTGGTAATTTCAGCCGCTCGTCTATGCGCCCATTGCTAGATCTTTAGAAAAATCAAATCACTGAAGCATACAGCAGTTGTAGATTTTTGCCGTAAAACGCTTTATTGTAAATTAATTCATCAAAATACTTTTGCATATAATGGGGAATGAAAGCAGCCGTGAAGCTTTACAAAGTATGCTGACAAGCTGCCGGTACCTTCCCATTGTTGATCACTCGAAGTAGCTATCGTTTAAGTGCCGTGGTCATTGACATCGCTTGTATTGTTTTCATTGTCAATGTCCACTCTAGTCCTTTACTATTATTATAGGGTCGCATTTCTATGCCTGAGCCCATATGACAACATAGCTACCTTGTTGCTTGACAGCGCGGCGGAGACTAATTGCACGGTCTCGGCACGCTTTCATACATAGGAGGGTAGATAAAGACCATTGGTAAAAGATCGATTTCTGTGGCTTAAAACATGGCCATCATAAGGCATAAAATAACAATGTACTGGCTTAACAATCGCTCAATTATAGATAACTCAAAGTGAACGCTACCGTAGTGCGATCATAGCGTTGTTTATCAAATCATTTGGCAAGTGTTTCAGAATGGCTCTATACTTGTAAATAAAACCTATTAAACAATAAATTGAACTATTGTAAATATCAATTGTTCCATTTCCATGTCCTGAAATAAACGTCTGCATACAACGAATACATTGCATAAAACCATAGTGCGATAAGAAATTTTATTGCTCGACGGACAATAAATGACCCTCATCGTGCAATAAACATTATCGAAGAATTTATCGCTACATGGCTGTTAATCTTTCTTATAGCACTAGGATTGTAAGGAATGTATTCATTGTATGCAGACGTTCATGTACTTCAGAACATAGAAATAAAACAATTGATATTTACAATGGTTAAGTATGCAGTTATTCTGAAACACTTGCCAAATATTTCGATGAACAACGCTATGATGACGCTAACATAGCGCTCACCTTGAGATTTCTATAATGAAACATTCGACAAACCAAAGAAATCGAATTGTTATCAATGGCAATTATCTACCGAAATTGTCCAAAAAGTTCTATTGTAACCATAGAATTAGATTGTTTAAGAGAATCACTTTGCTAGAAGTGCAAACTGATTCAAAACTATGGCACATGCAGGAACTTATTAAGTGGGCAAAAAGAAATTTTTAATACCTTGCAGAGATAGTAAAAATGGTCGTGCGTCGCCTGCGGATTGATGTGAATTCCTTCAAAATGCTCCGATTGCCAAGATTCTTTCATATTCAAAGAATTCAGATCATTGCGCAAAAGTTTTCTCGATACTGTTGGGCCCTCCGATCATTGTAAAAAAGTTAGCAGGAGCACAAAAAACGTTTACAAACTTCTCTGTAGAACTTGACATCGACTGTGTCTCTCGGCTGTGTGACCCAGTTGACAACAGTCACTGAAACTTTGCAGAAATTGGCGTGTTTAATGTTGAACTGGCTGCTTGCTGTTCGATTGCCATGGTACAATATTATGTCAAGAGATTGTGCCATTTCAATAACGTTACATACATGTTCCAATATTTCCTTTTTGTCAAACCATAGAAATATATTGTTTATCTGAAGTTCGCTAGAATGGAAATTGACTCAAGGTCGCGGCACATCCGAGGGAACTAATTTGGGACATGAAGAACCAATTAAAGGCTTCGATTTACTCATGTGACTGATTCTAACCCAATGATACAGACATTGGCAGGTGCATCTAAGTGAAAATGCGTGCGATTTATGTGCCGTTATTGTGCATAGCATGAAGCTCAATTTCCATTCTAGAGGTTTTGTTGTTGTCAATTTCTATGATTGTAACACTCAGTCTAATTGACATAGCATCGTTTCATGAAGGAATACGCTAAGAAGACACTAACTCAGCGTTCTATCGGATAATTTTCTTTCCTGTTGAAGAGCAGAAATGATAAGATGAATAGATTGAAGCGTTATTTGCAAATAATTTTCTAAATGGTTGATTACAGTATCAAAGTATGACCGCGTGCTGAAACCGTGCAAGTCGTCTCCGCGGTCGAGCTTCGGTCTCGACGAATCCCAGAGTGAGATAATTGTCACTCAACAACCATGCGCCGATAAATTGTTCGGTGATGTTTATTGCACGATGATGGCCATTTATCGTCCGTCGAGCAATAAATCCTTGTACATGTTGCACATAGAAATTGACAACAATAAAACCTCTAGAATGGAAATTGAGCTTCATGCTATGCACAATAACGGCACATAAATCGCACGCATTTTCACTTAGATGCACCTGCCAATGTCTGTATCATTGGGTTAGAATCAGTCACATGAGTAAATCGAAGCTTTTAATTGGTTCTTCATGTCCCAACTTAGTTCCCCCGGATGTGCCGCGACCTTGAGTCAATTTCCATTCTAGCGAACTTCAGATAAACAGTTTATTTCTATGGATTCAACTGAAATACGAGGAGTGTAGCGTGACATAATACGACACAGTGAACTGTAACATTAAGTTTGTTAATGTACGCCTTACGTGTCTCGACGCTGTCGTGCATTATCTAATACCAGTATCTACTGGCTGCATTGCAAATATGCGTGATTAAAGCACAAATTTGATAAGTCGATTAAGAATTTGATATTTGGAGGACGGTACCAATTTCATGGAACAAGACTACTCATGAAACTGATTCTCACAATATTTTAGTAGAGATGCGCACGTGTCCAAGCATAAACATTTTCTTCCATTGAATTGCATGTTGAAAAATCAACTCTTAATTTCTTGCTTGCCTGTAAGATTTAAGAATGAAGACCAATTGTCATTGTGAATCAAATCTTGAAGATGTTTACCATTAGAGCACTTGCAAAGCATTACCGAGGTTTATGATAACTTTCATTGTCTGACTCACGGTGCTTGACAGCTGAATGTATGGAAATCAAACCTCTTTTCCTCTTGCAAAGTTACTGACCGCAAGAAACCAATCGAATCTTCGGCTTGGATACAAAATAAATTGAATAATTGTCTTGCCAAAATGATTTGAACCAAAACTTTGAAACTATTATTTCGAACTATTTTAATCTTTTCGACATTAGACATATGAATCCAGCATAGTTGACTATTATGACGTTTAACGATGTCACTGGTTTGACCGCAAATTGTTCATCTATCTGACAGATGCTGGAAATTCGAATGATACGAATCAAAATACACATTTTCAAACAGTTGTCGCTGAGTTGGTAGATAGTAGCCTTGATACAAACATTTTCAAACATATTTTTCAAATTACGTTACAGTATCATTATCATCATCTTCACAATATATGCCGAATAGTGTTTGGAAGTTCAATTACAGAGCAATTTTTTAAATCCATTTTCAGCGAAATGGAACCACGTTCAGAATCGTGATGCTTGTAGCATTCTTTGCACAATATTCACGTTGCTTAGCACTATTCAATTTTAACACAATAGAATTGAATTTCAAAGCTTTCGTTCTTCTTCAACACGCGACATATATCCTTTTTTAAAAATCGACACATCCGAAAGACTGCATTCTGAGATATTAACCCTTTCGTGCAAGTTGTCTTCTCTTGATGATATTTTGACCCTTATCTTTTGGGTCATTAGCCTAAAGCGGCAAAAATTTGTAACCAAATGAAAAAGAAGATCAAAAAGAAGATGCTAATGGCACTTCTGCCGACTTCGTACGATCCCTTGAACGCCCGCAAACTGCATTTGAAGAATTTTTTTCAAAAAGGTTTTAGTTTTGAAAATAATTTATGCATCCAAGGGTAAAGATACGGCTCCAAGGTAGATTTCATAGTTGGATTTTGACTAATCATCACTTCAAGGTTGGCTAAAATCGTGGGATTATCGAAAATATAGCTATTGTATAACCCCATCTATGAGAATAGGGTGACTCATGTAGTCATGGCAACTGTCTTTAGATCATCTAGGTAAATTTGTGTAAATGCATCTGCATAAAAACACATCTTCTACTTGATAAACGCTGCAAAACAATAGCACAATTCACCATTAACCATAAATTCATTTTGAAACTTACAGCCACATAATTAGATTCATCTGCGCGCTCTTCGGTTTTCTAGAATGGAAGGATCGCATCTATCATTAATATCGAGATGGCACATCACAGAATTAAACAACTTGCTCCTTTTTGAATGGATAATTCGTGTATCGCTTGCTATTGTAAATGGCAAACAATAAGATGTCAGCAGAGGACACTAGAGCCAGTGAGAGATGCGTGCGTGCTGTGATGTCACTTCGCACACACCAAAACACACATCGCTGCCTGTCTAACATTCGATTTAGTGTATGCCCCATGCGGTGAGGAATGGTGAGAAGACGATGGTGAAATCATCAAGTGAACTCATTTTCGTGCGCCTGCTACTTTCTTTAATAATGATCGGAAAGGCCAACATTATGGAGAAAACTTGTGGGCAATGATCTGAAGTCTTCGAATCTGAAGGAATTGTGGCAATCGAAACACTTTGCTTGAACTCACATTAATCCGCAAGCGACGCACGACTTTTTCCATCTCCGTAGGGTATTAGGAATTCTTTTTTGCCTACTTAGCGATGTGCCGCCGATTTCGAATCAATCACACTTCTAGCAAACAAAGGCAGATAAACAAAATATTTAATTCTGTGCTTCCAGCAGAATTTTGCGGCTTATTAAAAATTGCAAAAATGAACATGTCGAGTTTTGAAAAGTCAAACGCGATGCGAATACTACTCATCAACATTGTCTCGTCCACTTCGAAGCCTCGGAATTCTATATTTTCTTGCCTCTCTCGCTTTCGGGAATGCCTATTATGCATCAAAGTCGATTTCTACAAAAGAGCAATAAAATGTATTATCAAAACTTGCTGTGATTAAATAGTCCATCATATAAAGTAGGACTCCATTCATTGGGATATAGTGCCGCCAAGTTGATAGCCATAATGATGCTATTTTAACATGCACTTTTTTTACGGCGATTTTGATCACCAAACTCAGCTTTCCTGTTTAATTCAGAATATCCGTTGGTTTTTCCGTCTCCGTCATTCAAATGCAACGCTAGGACAGGTATTATAGTCAACAGACTGAAACTTTATGCATTACATTTATTTTATGATGTACATGTTTCCGTTCCCTCCCTGTCATATACCGCTTTCGTATTGACCAATAAAGATTTTCCATTTCCATTTCCATTTCCATTCTGATGTCAGTATCATAAGGTAAAATCGGGTTATATCGACAGTTCAGCCACTTTTCCAAACTGATGGTTTAAAACTTCAGGAACTCATCCATGCTTGCAGCAAATTGCATCAACAAGTACTTGACTCTCAAAGGTACAACAGAAGCTTGGTGGAACGCTTCTGATTGCCTCATCCTGACAGACATCGAAGCGTGAAGTGAGTCGTCGAATTCTACAATATATTGCCGCGACCATTCAATCTGTCAGCTCCTTCACATGCCATCTGACAGCCAAGTGCTTGCTTATTCCATAGTACAGGGGGATGCAGTATCACTGAGTAGTGATGACTACGTCATATTCTTTAGTTGTTTCAAGGACATGACATGGAGTCAATGCATAGACGTTGGGTAATATCGACACCGCTGTCGGCAGGTACCAAACAGGATTTTTCAGCAAGATACTGACTAAATATCCAGTATTCTATCATTGTAGTTTATTGTCTTATAGATCATCACCTTCACAAGATTTGAATGTATCCCTATATGAATTATTTGGTCTATTCAGACCATGCGTGGAAAATGTCGTGTAACATCGACAGTTGAAAACAGTTTTTGGGTTCTCACGGCCGCATTTCTCGGTTTTGATATGAACTATCATATCCAGAAAAATTCTTCCTACTCGAATCTATTCATCCATGGATTAAATTTCTGATTTTAGGTGAATAGTGAGGTGTGCAGCCTTTAATGATATTCGCATAATATCGACACATTTCAGAGCATGATTGACAGTTACCTAGAATAGGACAAGTAAGATGAGCTAAAGACATTATATGTTATATGAAATGAAATTTTACACATCTGTTGTCTCTTTCATTGTCTCAAAAGGTGAAATTTCATCGCTTTCCGTTGAGTTACATACCTGCGCAACATGCATGAAAAATGTGCAGAATTCTTCTTCGTCTTTGACGATGATGGATTCGTCTGTCTACATTGTTTTCAGCTGAGAAATTTCGCCTTTTCAGATAACTAAAACGGCAATAGACATGCAAGCTTGGGTTTCATGCAAATATAATATAATTAATTTACTATATCCGTTAAACTGTGACGCTTCTTTGTGGGACTGTTGATATTACCCGACAAAGTGTCGATATTATACGAACATCATTATAGTCCGCACACCTAGTTTTTCGTCTAGAATCATAAATAAAATCGATAAACAAACAAACACTAACAAAATCTACATGGTAAAAGAAGATTTAACATACTCCATGACATTAAAAACGATCCACTTGATATAGAAAATCTCAATGGAAGTGGACGACTTTTATTTCATACTGCACTGACCAGGATGTCTATGCATCAAATTTGTCATGCTAATATAAAGCACCTTTCCATTGTCGATATCTTTGGCATAGTTGATGCATTTCAAATTCGACCTTTTATCACTATCAAGAAATTCTTTCTGACTAAATTTTGAAGCAAAAATGTCGCAATCAGAGTTTGTAAAATGAATGGCTGTTGGAATGCTACGATGTGGATAGAGTTGTAGGTTTGTTGGACGGAAGTTGGGCGTGTCACACTCCACTGTGAGCAGGTGGTGGAGTCGATGGAACAATGATGGAAATGTTAAAAGAAGGAAAGGATCAGGGAGACCGAGATTGACAAACGATGTTACCGATAGGAAGTTGGTTATCTCAGCAAAGCGCAATTGCTTTAAGAGTGTTCCTCGACTGGCCATCAACTGGAAAGCTGCAGCAGGAATTGCATGCAGTATACGAATAACATATCGCCGTCTAGCAGAAGCGGGCCTGAATTCATACCGACCTACTAAGAATTCCTCTAAGTAAGTAATGCGAGAATTTCACACAATGACATTGTTTCACTGCCAATTTTTTTCTCCGCAGGTCTCGAACACAAGCGAAAGCGTGTGGAATGGTGTGAGCAGCATCCGTCGTGGAGCACAGAGGAATGGCGTCAAGTGATGTGGACGGATGAATCCCGTTTCGCTTTGGATTTTCACGATGGTCACATTAGAGTGCATCGAATGGTTGGTGAGAGGTATTCACCCTGCTACATATCTGAGCATGACCGCTATGGTGGTGGTAGCGTGATGATCTGGGCCGTTATCTGGTACGGAGGTCGAACTGTCGCAGTCATTGTGAATGGGAACTTGAACGGAGAGCGATATTTATCGAATATCATATCTCCAATCATCATCCCAACGGTAAATGACACACAGAGCTCGACCACACAGAGCTCATTGTGTAACAACAGCGACAGTGAGATCTGGAATTCGTATCCTTCATTGGCCCTCACGCTCCCCTGACGTGTCTCCGATCGAACATGCTTGGGATGAACTTGGTCGGAAAGTGAGAGATGCATATGATCATCCGTCATCAACACTGACAGCTCTTTCAGAGAGACTCATCGATCAATGGTCATTGCTGGATCAGGAACGGCTTGATCATCTTTGCGACTCGATGCCGACGAGACTTCAAAGCTGCATTTCAGTGCAGGGAGGACATACTCGGTACTAATGTCTCCCATTTATTCAAATATAATGTTTTAAATAAAATGCTATCTTATAATTCATGAGTGTGAGTGGAATAAAGTTCATCTTTTGAGTGGAGCATTTTTTATATCAGGCAGTATATTAAGAAGACAAACACACATATGATGTGATTATGTATTGGCATGGAAACATCGTTTGTTGATAAACGTCATCAATTTTGATATCTTGAGTTGTCAAACATCAGGGTAACGATTCCTCTCAAGAATTACCCAGTGTTACGGGAATGAAATATCTGTCTTATCTCCTAATGATTTGAGTTTTACTGTTGATAAAGATAAGATGCATGTTTTGACAAACAAAATTCGTACTAAATTTCAAGTTTTGTGTAAAACCGATTAACTTGTTGGTCAGACAGAAAGTTCTGTACATTGTAAACTGTAGAAAGCCAAAAATCAGACAAAATAACAGCCAAAATGATCAGACAATTGCAACAGACAGCATCAGACAATGAACAAGCAAAAGTGGCTGTTCAGAGCAGACAAGATGAGACAATTATTCGCCAAAATATCAGACAATTCTGTCTACTTTTCTAAAAGTATTGTCTCTCAAACTCAAAGTATTTAAATATGATCAAGCTATTCAACATCAGCTAATGGCTACTGTCACTCCTAATCACATAGGTTCTAACTCTGCTCCACTCGTTCACACACGCATTATGATCAACTCTGATACTTTACAAGTCCGTTGTGTCAATGTCAACTTTAGGGAAGTATATAGACCCTTAAAAGTTGTAAAAAACATTGTAAAAACAGAATTAAAAGATGGCATCAATACGTCAAATATTCAGACCTGTTATTGCCATGCCTCAAGGTGTATATAAAGAATTCTACTTATTTACAACATTTTATATTCTATAATTTAAAATTATCAAGGATACCTTCCAATTTCAATAGAAGTGTATATATTAGTCATAAGTACTATGATAAGCAGTAAACGCAATAATGTAAATTAGTTCGTGCGATGAGACAAAAATTGTCTGAAAAGCAGGAAATTTGTCTGATAATACGCAGTAAGTGCCAAAATACCGATGTGGCTCACAAATTGTCCGATAAATGGTTGTTTACAGTTTACAGTGTACAAATGTACGGATTATCTATATATT
Source organism: Prostheceraeus crozeri (assembly GCA_907163375.1). Lineage (NCBI taxonomy): Eukaryota > Metazoa > Platyhelminthes > Polycladida > Euryleptidae > Prostheceraeus > Prostheceraeus crozeri. Next base: position 176,086 of record CAJQUW010012278.1, on the reverse strand, counting down.
CTATATATTCGCATGCATTTCAAAACAATAGGATAAAAGGCGAACAATTACATAATAGATAACAGATAGACCTGCCGTTTGCCTATTGATTCTAGGTTTAACAGGTTTAGTTGTTTTCCTGGGAACGAGAGACAATAATTGCCGCTGGCTATTAGCAATGACTCAGGACTTTTCCTGTATGCCTCCGGACTTTTGCGCTTCCTTTTATGATTAATTAGCCGATTGATCAACAGCATAATGTGCTGACATAGGAAATATCCCTCGATTTTCTTTTCTATTACAGATATTGCAGCATACTTTAGCAATATCAGCAATTACCAGACTTATCGCTAATGGGAGGAAATTGTCGAATTACTTTGTCGATGATGTGATCAGATGTGGGCGTTGCTCTTCCATTTCTTACATAAAAGAAATTAAATGGTGCAATTACCATAATCGTGATTGACATAAAGGAGAGAGAAAATATATTCACACAATTGCTTTTAGATTTTTTCAGCAATCGTTTAAGAGAAAAGCAAGATCTTGATGTCTGTTCTCATATCGTCTCAAGTTTGACTTTCGCAAGCTAGGAATTTGATTAATCCCAGAGCAGAAAATAGCAGTGGTGAACGTAGCGTGTGGGAGCAAATACCACGACTCCTTTAGGACATGTAAAAGGAGTTTGCGGTGTTCTTTATCAAGAAATTTCTCTCCGAAGCGATCACGGGGCGAAACATTAATCGAAAGCGCCTAGAAAGACTTCAGACATGAAGCATGCTAAGTGATGTATGAAGTTATGCGATAAGATGGCATCGAACTGAATTCTGCATTTATATCAAATCATTGTGTTTCTTTCTGCAGCCAAAATTTTTGATTTTCGCAGCATTCGGTGACGAGAGAATGCAAATTTGGATCATTTAATCATGCTTTCGTGGAAGAAGTTCTCTATCAAGTCAACCGACATGCACAGGAATCCGAAACTGATAAAGGACTAACACGGTCATGAACAGTGAAAACAATAGATTGGTAATACCTTATTGCTTGACATCGCAGCGGAGATGAATTGCACGGTTTGAGCACGCTGTCATACTTTGATGCTTTAATCAACCATTTAGAAAATCAAATGCAAACAACGCTTCAATCTATTCATCTTGTCATAGCTGTCATTCAGTTTAAAGCATAATTATCAGATAGAACGCTAAGTTAGCGTTTTCATAGCGTATTCCTTCATGAAATGGCGTGTTGTCAATTAGACTGAGTGTCACAGTAGAACTTTTTGTCTACAGACAATGTTTCTGGAACTCGTAGGCGGACATAATTGTTCTTTGGTTCAGATTACAAGCGAATTTAACTCACATGGAGCCCAAGCGCTCCTACAATCGTTCAAACTGAGACATTGTTTTCCTTATATTGGCTTCAATTGTGCTAAGAGAGGTCTATTATGCAGCACAACCACTCAATGCTACATGACCATTATACGGCCAAAATTTCTTATGACGTGCATTAATGAAACAAGAGAAGCAGTGCGTGCATGTTTGATAAGTATTATTGAACGACGTTCATGTGACGCATTACTATGTCTACATTTATCAAATGATTTATCGCTACATGGCTGTTAAAATCTCTTATAGCACTGTAGTCGCATATCATGTATTCGTTGTATGCAGACGTTTATTTCAGGACATAGAAACAGAACGACATTTTGATAAACAACGATTAGATAGCATTCAATTTGAGATTTCTGTAATCGGCTAGCCAGCACCTTGTTATTTCTAGGCATAGAAATGGAATTATTATCAATGGCATTTATCTACTGCCATTGTCCACAAAAGTTTTACAGTAGGTTGATCAGTGGTTATGCAAAAGCACATGAATCCTTCGCGTCTTCAATACTGTGCACAAATACTCATCAATTGTTTCCAATGTCCATCGCTATAGATTTAACTGAAGTGCGAAGAGAAAGAATTGTACAATTGATGAAAACAGGCCGGAAGGAACTCAATCTTCAATCCTCAATGGGTTGATCGCATTGACCGTAGCATCAACCGCATCGACAAAATTGAAGAATTGGTAAAAACATCGCGAATGCAAGGAATTCACTCTTTGTCATGTTGATTCATGCAGACATTATCCGCATATTTGGCTGTCAGTGAATTAATACATGTGTTCGCGAGGTGGTGACTTTACGTATTAAAATTGACAACACTCATACGCAATAAATCTTTCTTACAGAGTTGAAGAAATCTGAAATAAGCTTATGCATTGCAAACTGTATACAGCCATCGGACAGACAATTAGGGCTGTTTCACACATGCGACTTTTTTGCAGCGCAGTTGTCGCCAAAATTTGGAATTGCCTTTTCACATCGGATTTCGATTTCTGCGACTGTAAATCATCGGACAAACCATTTCGATCTCTCGATTTCATGAGTCATAGAAAGTGGATGTTTCTTAGCCTATTGGAGAAGGATTTGAACCAAAATTACTCTGAAGGCATTCAGTTGCATTTGCTTTTATTTTCATCGAAATCAGTAGAAAATTTGCTATCAGAATATCTTGAATCTATTACATACATGTAGTTCGCTATAATGGTCAAAGTCAGCATAAAACATTCATGTTTCAGTAATTTTGTCTCGCCGTCTGCACCGCGTAATGGACATGCAAGGTCATTTGATAGACATAGAAATCTCAGCAACCTATTCAATCAGCTCATCGACAAAAGTGGTCGATTGCGTCATTTATTCATAGAACAAGTCAACAACTTTTCACGAATAGACCACTTTCATCACGTCATAGAGAAAATGCCCACTTTCACAATCTACTGGATCTATCTATTGTCAATATCCGCTGCTTTTGCAAGTGTTCCAGTCTAGTCAATCAATAAAGCATAGTGCATGGACTGAATCCTCTGGGAGTCTTGCATGTTATGAAAATAATTCTCTCCATCGTGGAAGCCATGAGTGTCATCAACTTCTTCATATATTGGGAATCACTTTGGCGTGTGAATCACCAAAATCCAACCACTGACGACTGAGAACGAAGTCAAAATGTAAATTGGTGACATGGACTGACTTCTGTCATTGTCGATTGCACGCGCATGGAAGGTACTATTGCTTGACGCATCCGAAGGCTATTAATTCAACACTTTCGAATTTCAAATGTATTATTTGTGATAGAATCGGTTCTACTTAACGAAATTGAGCAATTCGGAATGCGTTTTAATCACCGCAGCATACTGCACTCAGAAATGTTCTCAGATTGGCGCTGTGTTCTAGATCGTTGTCGAGTCAAAACTCAAAATAGCCTCAAAATCGCGCGATTTCGCGGAGAATTCTTTTGACAATTTATCTGCTTTTAAAACACGCGACATTTGTGGAAAGCTCCATAGGCTGTTATGTTACCCGATCATCCGCGCGACTATGCTGTTGTCTTCGATGGACACAGTTTTCCAATTGTCTCTGCTGGCCATTGTTCCAAGGAAAGGGAATTGCGAAAGCTAGAATTTCTCTCCATGGTGGACGCCATGAGCATCATCAACTTCTTCACACTGTGGGGATCAGTTTGGTGTGTGGATCACCAAAATCTGACCGCTGACGGCTGAGAACGAGGTCAAAATGTAAATTGGTGACATGGACTGACTTCAATCATTGTCGATTGCACGCGCGAGAGGTTTTAACTGCCTTGTAGCGATAATCTCTTTGATAACATTTATTGGACGATGAGGGTCATTCATCTTTCGTCGAGGAATAATAGAAAGATATCTCAAGCTGATCAGTGTACTTTTTAAAAATTACGGTTACGATAATTTCTCGTAATATATAAAAGTATTTTAAAGGAATATAGTGCAATAAATCGCCTTAGGGCAAGAGTCTACAACTGTTGAATGTTTCAGTAATTTACTTCTCCTAAAGATCTAGCAATCGGCGCATAGCTAAGCAACTGAAGTTACCACCAGGAAACCACTGTTGTACATCGAGCCCCGGAAGTGTAATAGGAAGTTGCCATGACGGGCATCATGGGGAAAGATCACAACGCTGCGGATAAGGCTAACTATATCATTGCACCATGCAAGTCCTCAATATGCGGGAGTAGTGCCGTTTGCCCCTCGTTCCTGATCATCTGATTTATATATTAATTTTTGCACTATTTAATTCACTGATAGAACTTATTATTGATTTTAAATTTATTAATTATTTTAGAATGTTGGATTAATTAAGGAAGATTATAAAGTTTGATTGCATAAGCTAATATTATAATCTTCTATCATTAATCCAACATCTCTCAAAATTAAACAAATCACAAAATCAATAATAAGTTCAATAGTCTGAAATCTTGTTTAATCAGAAAATATTTTAAAATCGGAAAGATTCATTTGCTATTTGTTCCAAAGAAAACAAAATTATGAAAATAGTTTGATATCTCAAATATCAGTCAGATTGGGATTTATATCCTTTTGAATTTGAATTTACTTGAAAGATGACAACAGCTAAAGGCCAGTAATAGTCACCATACACGATTGATAAAAGTTCAAATATACGAGTAGTAAAAAGACAATAATAAACGGAGGAAATAAAGACAGAAATACAAAGGAGCACAAGCCACAGACTATAATATTTTTCGCTTTATGCAACACGCAGAGTCATATGTAAAAAGTCGATGTCATGAAGTTGATTGGCCATTCGAGTGACTCTAGGAACAAAATTATGTTTCCGAATAAGCAATCGACACTTTCCTTTGGATGTAAATAGGTCAGTACGTCTGGTTCGTCTCACAGGCACTTTCAGAAAAATTGCTGAACTCAAGTAATTGCTATTCACTCTTTGGTTAACAATTTTATGAAATAGCAATACACCAGAAACATCACGACGTTTTGCGAGAGTGGTAAGTTTGAAACGTTGACACAAACTCTCGTAAGAAAACGCACTACTCTCATGACTTTGGTAACAAACATACTTTACAAAAAGTTTCTCTTTCAATTTTTGCAATCATACATATAGTGTTAGGTGACCAGACTTGAGAGCAATAGTCCAACGAAGGACGAATGTATGAGTTGTACAAAGTCTTAAGCACGTGAACATCATGGAGCGATTTAGAAAATCCTTTCACGAAGCCTAGCATACGGAAGGATTTATTCACAGCAAAACATACATGGTCGGTAAAGGACAAATTACAAGATAAATAAACCCCAAGGTCTTTGATTTTTGAAACACTTTCTAATACATGATTACCGATACAATACTGATAGGAAATACTCAATCCTATTTAGATGAAATATCAAAATTTCCAAAATCTTCGAAATTTGGTGATTAAGATTTTTAAATCGTTGCTTAAAGTACACAGATGAGCAACTTACAGTAAATGAATGCCATCATTACACCATTAGAAAGTTCAGTTGATACCATGAAATTAGGAGAGAGAAAAGCAGCGGGGTGGAACCTTTTTATGCGTGTAGCAAGCTGTAAGAGGACGTACAGTTAATGATGGTGTTCATTTGCTGTAAGTTGCTCATCTGTGTATTATAAACAAAAGTTTAAAAGTCTTAATCACCAAATTTCGGAGATTTTCGAAGTTTTGATATTTACGTCCTCTTATACGTCCACTGTTCTGACCCGTGCAGCTCAAACTTGATTATGGCTATGAACTAGAACAAGAAAACTGCGCATATCTTCTTGTTAAATCCTGAACTGTTGATCATAATTAGTAGAAGCTATCAACACTTCTTTATCAAAAGTGTTTATTTCGGCCCGAATTTTCTTGTTTTGAAGCACTTTGTTACGTTGTGTCTCTTCTCTTTTCGTTAATTTGATTCTCCCTTTGATATTCACCGAAACCTGAAGCAAAACGAGTTGCCCTGTCGTCTCATGATGCTACGCTTGAAAAGGTTATTACAAAACCTGTGTTTATCTGCAGCAGGAGAAAAAAAATCAAGCAATTCTGCATTACATGAAGGATGATAGCCTCAAACTACGTATTATGAACTGTTATCATCAACAGATTTCAATAAATTTCTTCAACCTGTTTCTTAAGAAGATTTGAAATGAATAAATATTGGTTTTGGTTACATATCACCAGATTTCGTTAGTGCCTTCTGCTAGTGTCTAGATATATTTCATAATCACAAAAAATTTTTTCATAACCTCCCCCATAGTATTTGCAATGATCCTCTTGAAGTTAAGTCGCCTGTTCAATTATTTTGTGACCTTCAGCTTTGGTGTATTTTCGAGCTTTTCCCCAGAATCCGTTGGATTTGGTGCCCTGGAAGGTGAAGTCTATGACCAATTTTCAAAACTAATTCATTACAATGTCTGAATTTGTGTAAATATATCCAATATGCAATGAAATAGCAAAACGAACAACTCGACAAGGAATTGAAATTGATGGAGAAATACTAGAAGTAAATGAATACCAATACCTTAGAAGATGGCTAACAGCAAATAACGAAGGTGGCAGAGAAATAGATCACAGAATAAATACTGGTTGGAGAAGGTTCGGACAATACAGCAAACTACTCAATCACAGGAACATCCCAATATGTCTGAAACGAAAGTTGTTTGATACGGTCATACTGCCATGGTGCAGAAACGTGAATACTGACAAAACGATAAGAATGGAAACTGACTGTGGCACAGAGAAGATTGGAAAGAGCAGCACTAAACATCGCGAAGGACAAAAAACGGAGCGAGAACATCAAGGACGAAAATCATTGACATAATAACGAGTAAAATCAGAACAATGAAGGGACACTGGGCAGGACAACAACAAATGGGCCAAGAAAGTAACGGAATGGACGCCGTAAGAAAGACCAAGGCGAAGAGGAAGGTCAAGGAGAAGACGGAGAGACGATATTGAGGAAAAGAGCGGAATCAGAAAGCTCAAAATCGAAGAAGCTGGAGGAGGGAGTGGAGCCCAGCAGTGGCACGAAAGGCTGATGATGATGATCTAACATGAGTGCAGTAAAATCATGTCATGATCATCTGTTTCATCATAGTCATCGATCATAGACGCTGCAGAGCCCGGGACAGATGAGGCTGTGTTATCCGCATGTTGTCAAAACAACAAAACTATTGTCTTAAAACAGCTTTAAATCAGATTTCAGGCATGGCTTCACAACCTCCCTTTCTACACTGTTTTAAACCCTCTAAAACCGTATTTTCAAAAGGGATGCGGAGTTCTATCAATTTGATAGGACTCCGACTCCGGTTGGCAAGTATATATACATAGCCTAGTTTTTGAAAAAAAATGGTAACCTGCATCATATATATGATTATAGGCTTACCTTTAGTACCCATAGTGATCATTTCTGCATCACTGATCAATCATTTTCAATGAAAGTTTATCAAATGTCGCTTTAAGTTGGATGCATGCGACTCTGTTCCTCCCATCTTGTTGATGTGTGCTTCATATGGTTTTTCTCCAGTATCTACCGGGCAGGAAAATCTCCCATCCTTCTCCAAAAAAAAATGAGTTCACTTTCTATTTTAATATGCGCTTTGGAGGAGCCATCACATACGATTAACATGAGGGTAAGAGGTAATGTTCTCCAACAAACTAGTATTTCATTTTTGTCTCTGATGTGACCTTTGGCGCGTAGGTGTGATCGAGGCTAGGAAGGCTTGTCTGCTCAACTAAATCACCGAGTGAAAAGACAATCCTTTTTTTCACTATCACGGCTCATTCCCTCAACTATTACAAGCTTTGCATGCAGCAGTGTCTCTGTACTTTTGTTTGACGGAGAAATTTGACATAAAGACAGTGATAGCTATGCACGAGAATAAACAATTAGTTTGTATTATATTTCGGGTCTAGCTATAGGCCGGAGTCCGAAGTCCTATCATTTGATAGGACTCCGACTCCAGCAAAAATGATGGGACTCCAGGACTCCGACTCCGCATTCCTGTGTTAAACTTTATCTTGAAAAACAGCACAGTCTTCAAATTCTATTTAAGATCCCTGTAGCTGATGAGCATGATGGGTATGATATGTCACACTGCAGTCTTGAGCAAGTGCGTGTATATAATGAACGTGTATTGAAGCAACCTGATAGAATCACAAATAGGGTTAATCCACGTCCTACTTTGAAGCACAATTTTTAGAAATTTCATAATAATGACATTCGATCAGCTAACTAGTTCATTTTGGTGCTTCTAGGGATTTGATACTCAGTAATTGTATACTTTCCATTCCTGTTCAGTACAGCATAAAACACATGTGCATTACTGTAAGACACGATTCATTCGATGATAGGTTTTAATATCAACCAAAAATCTGTGCTGTCAAAGACTCGAAATAAAAATAAATGTTTTACGCAATGCATTGCATATTCTAACAACTTTCGAAAAATATATTTTAAATATGGTTTTGAAATGATGCTTTCTACATTGATACAACGCATTGCTTTCGAAGATGGCTCTAAAAACAGTGGTATTGAAAATTGGCTTGATATCCGGCTATGCTTGTTAAACCCTGTTTTCAAGCCTGATTATCTTATTTGCCAACAGACGTCAAGTGAAAAGAAATCTTCTGACTAATTGTTCTCCGTGATAAATTCGTCAAATAGAAATATTATTCACGTTGGTCGACTCCTCAAGATCTTTAGTTACTGACAGTGTGCGTTTCATGTGGTGTTAGCGTTCTGGTTGGTCACAATTCAGAATTGAATTTGCATTATGTTAAATAGATTTGTTCTCTTGTTACTTGAGTCTAGCTGTGGCCGTAGCCATCTGTATAACGGAAGTGCATCTCTAGACCACAACACGCCAGACAAGGCAATCCATCTCTGTGGTGATAGACTGTAAAACATAATTCCTATTTAAGTTCCGATCTGAGTGTTAAATGAAAGAGTACCAAAAGTAACGAACTTAAATGTACAGAAATACTAAAATGCTTACAAAGTTCTAATTGAGTACTAATGTGTTGAAATAAAAAGAGAAAAACAAACAAGCATGGATTTCTGACTCGGCTATAGAGAGGATAATAGCGATGCATCGGGCTGTGTCACTGTAGTGCTGCAACATCACTTCACACTTAAATTCACAGTGCATTGTCGACTGTATCACTCACTCCTGTTCTAACTCGATGAGGGCTCCCCAACAGTGCTTTGAGTCCTGCCAACGCTTTCCATTCTCTCCGACTGTGCATATTCACACATATAACACCATATTTTCGCACGTGTTTACTGAGAAGGCTGAAAGTCACTCAAGGGATTCGTTATAACGACCTGCTACACGCAAACATCATTGTTTCACTTAAAATCAACTTTCCTAATGTTTTGATATCGATTTAAGCAGGTAAACCAAGAATATGTTAAAGGGGTCCACTGAAACCCCCCTCAGGTCTCAGAGGGTGTGAAAAAGCTCAGGTCTCTGAGGGTTAAAAATTATCGCGACCGATTTCACGGATTTAGTTTTTATACTTTTAGTGGTAATCCATCATATCGAAGACATTCTGTCACATAGTTACATTTTGCTGCTTGTGCCCTGTTGTGGGTAAATCAACGAGGTAAATACTGAGCAGTCAACAAATGACAGGCCTAGCAAAATATGTTTACATCGATCAGCTCTCACATAATACGCGCGCAAAGACTGTGATGATTAACCCATTCATGACGAGCGCATCATTAAAAAATAGAGTTTTTTAACAATTTTTCAAAATGCGATTTGCGTGTATTCTAGGCATCGTTCGAGGTCGGATGTGGCACCATTAGAGCTGCGTTGATCTATTCTTCTATTTGGTTATTTATTTGCGCGCCCTGGGGATAGCACCTTATCCCAAAAGATGCGGGTCGGCATTAATGTGTTAAGATTGATTGAAAAGTGGATTACAGCAGAGATGATACAATAAAAACACGTGGTTAGTAGAAAGGAGTGAGTAGTAATAAGTAAATAGCAGCCTACATCGAGGTGTTCCAGTAAATGCTAATCGAAATCCACCATCAATTGATATCAAAAACACAAAATCTCATTTGAGTTTCGTTGCCATCGGTCGGAATTCATTCACTTAAAGATGCAAAAAAGGCACAAAGTGGGTTTAAATTTCGAAAAAGTCAGAAAAAAATGCCCGGCCAATTTGTCATCATTTTTTGATATTATACCAATAGCTCATCATTTTAAGACAAAAACGAAAATCTGTTAACGATGGCTTTCTGAGAAAATGGCGAAAAGCGCTTTTCATACTACTTATGAAATAATTTTCAAACTTATAGTGAAAACTAAAAGATTAGAGCTCAGTATTGTTACAGTTTTGTAATCAATAATGATCAGTGGTCCATCTATAGTTAGAATGACAATCCCCGGTGACCTCGTCTTTTATTATATTCAATTAATGTCCCTCAAATACTACTTACAAAGGCAAAATCCTTTTTGATGTTAAAATGTTATGTATTACTTTGGATATATTTTGCACTGCTTCTGAATCCTACTATTTATTATAAAATCGAAATACAGAGCTCAGATGAGCTTCTTTTCGATATAATGATATTGATACGATACACGCAGGTTACACGATATACCGGCATTGGTTATTTAAAAGAAATTAATTACTGTGCAAATGCTTTTGCGATAACAAGGAAAATGCTCACTTTGCAAATATATGCAATCACGAAGCTAATCACAGGGACTTTAAATCGACATGGTGCAAGTATAAAGTGCCATAGAATCATCCAAATTATCCGACCGCACTACTTTGTGCTGTGGTGAGTACAATTGAAAGCATATTTAGTTTGTTCACCAGTTTATGTTTATTATATTTAGCGGCATTTTATGCATGTGTTTTCTGTAATTTCTAAAATACATACTTACTCCGTCAAGTTGATTTCTATGAATATTGTTCTGATATCATAAAGATGCATACACACCAACGTGGGTATCATAATTAATAGAATTACATTATTATGAATATTTTGCATAAATGCGATTTGTAAATTGATGTTCATCTTTTCGACTTCATATCAGGATTTTGCTCCTTTAAGTAGTATTTGAGGGACATTAATTGAATATAATAAAAGGCGAGGTCACCGGGGATTGTCATTCTAACTATAGATGGACCACTGATCATTATTGATTACAAAACTGTAACAATACTGAGCTCTAATCTTTTAGTTTTCACTATAAGTTTGAAAATTATTTCATAAGTAGTATGAAAAGCGCTTTTCGCCATTTTCTCAAAAAGCCATCGTTAAAAGATTTTCGTTTTTGTCTTAAAATGATGAGCTATTGGTATATTATTAAAAAATGATGACAAATTGGCCGGGCATTTTTTTTTCTGACTTTTTCGAAATTTAAACCCACCATGGGCAATTTTCTGCGACCGTATAGTTTTATATTCCCGATATTTCGGCTTAGCTTTTATCAAGGGATAAGAAAAAGAAATTGTACTGAATGTCATTAAGAAAACTTAAACTAAACTATCCATGGAATACAACCTAAAACCTTAGTAAAGCATGGACATTGACAAATGCCAACACAGAATTTAAATAAAAATAGCATGGATTGCTTGAGATATCAAAAGGATAAAAAAACTTATCTATAAAAAGGAAAACTAAAAGTTATACAGAATTAATGAGATTAAATAGCACTTCGATAGGACTTTCTTTGATCTCCCTCTTTTCGACCCTCTTCGTTTGAGCCATGTATTTCAGGTTTCAATGTAGTATTGACCATCTGATGGACTTGTGCGTCATAACAAGTTTGTAAACCTCAGATTCTGGGCCTTTTAGATGTTTTTAACATCCTATGATATAGTTGGTGATTTGAACAATTTCGATTGAAAAAAAATTGCCAATTATTTGTCGACTATAAGTGCAGAAACACCATGCACGAAAAACGAAGGTTCAAAACAAAATAATTAGCAAAGGCATGTCTTTGTGTTCTCATACCGACTGCAGATTGCTTACCTTGCATGCCTGTGCACTTTAATGGTAATTAAAATACTGTTGAAGAAGTTTGAAAAGGAGATATCGAACTTATTTGAATTTAACTAACATATTTATATTCACATTCCTTCCAACACATGGATTCTGAATATACCAAACACTAACATTTTTTATGAAAAAATGAGAATATAACATTTTCAGGCAAAGCAGTCACGATTTCGTTACATATTTTTCGAAATCACTATTTCTTTCCTAGTCTTTCCTTGCATGAGCGATTTTCTAAGCACTGCTCAGCAAATACAATAACGGATGTAAGTTTATCATAGCTCATCATTTAGGCATAATTTAAATGTTCCGTTTTTCGTGTTCAGGTCTATATATAAATATTCACGATTTCTTTTATTTTGCAAATCATCATGTAAATTTCATTATGATCTCTATACATACAAAAGCACTTTGATGAAATAATTTGCAATAAGTCGCCTTATGGCAAGAATCTACAGCTGCTGCATGCTTCAGTAATTTGTTTGAACTTCTAAAGATCTAGCAATGGGCGCATAGACGAGCAGCAGAAACTACACCGTAGACTGCGTAGTACGAAAGCTGACTGATTTTGAATACGAAACCGATGCATGAAGTAGAATAACAAAATGTACGAAAGCACTGTTATTCGTGCCCATACACTAAGAAAGCGATTGGCTTTCCTATTAGATTATCTTTATCATCCAATAGGAAAGCCAATCGCTTTCGCACTGTATGAGCATGAACAATAGTGCTTTCGTACATTTTGTTATTCTCGTTTTGTACATCGGTTTCGTAGGTTGCTTTGGTATCATACAGTTTACAGTGTACCATCAACAAACAGCTGCCGTCCATTTTAGTCTCACTAACGAAGCAAGAATTCGGTGGCTATACCTATGCCGGTTGACTTGATAGAGAACTGCTCCTACTAAAGTATAATCAAATGAATCAAATTTGCATTCCTTCGTCACCGGATGTTGCGAAAACTAAAATTTTTGGTAGAAGAGCAATAGTGCGCGATTCATATTCTAAAGAAGAACGACTCTTTTGGAAAAAATCATGCATGTTTCAAGTGGATTCACCACCCTTCATCAGTTTACAAATGAGAGAGAGAACAATAAATTTACAATATTTACATGCAGAGTTCAAATCGTCGGAATTGGTTGCCACAGAGCCAATTGCGCAGTTCGGGTCTGGACATTCAATAGGTCGTTGGAGTTGAATTCTTTGATGAAAAAAGGCTTCAGCCAATTTGGCTATCCACGGTTTGGCATGATGCGCAATGTGGAAATTAGTGACGTCAGGAAAGTGCAAATGCATGCTAATTTCAGAATAAATATAAATATTGTCTTCTCTGTATGTAAATATTGTAAATTTATTGTTCTCTCTCTCTCTCTCTCTCTCTCATTTGCACACTGATGAAGGGTGGTGACTCCACCTGAACCATGTATGGTTATTTCCACAAGAGTCGTTCTTCCTCAAAATTTTTGGCTGTCGAAAGAACACATTGATTTGATAGAAACTCATAATGCAGTTCGATGCCATCTCAACCCAGTCTCAGGAACTTAACACAGCGAAAAGTCGGATTTCTACGGCCATTGTGATGCACTTTGTCTTTGTAATGTGTTTGTAGAGTTTCAGTTTACGATATTATAAACAGAATTCCTCCATTCAAACTGTCACACAAAGGGGTTGCCATGCATAGATTGAAACAAAACTGTAACAACTTTTCTGTGCGCTTCATGCGGTTAGGGGATCAGGATAAGTCTCTAACAATTGATAAAATGGAAATACGCCGTGGAGATTGAACAGGATTCATTGTCAAACGCGGTTCAGCATGCGCAGGAGGCACCCTCCTCAGGGACACCTGACAAGAGACGAATACAACGAAAAATATGTACAAGGGAACGAATAATCAGACAAATGTCATCAACAATTTATGGATTCAAACAAAATATAAATTATTAAAATAAATGTAAATACTCAGATTTATTTATATACAAGGTGAGGCAAAAATAGCGCCTAATTCTCTGTATCGATCGCCTTCTCTCATTCTCTCTTACACAGACACTATAAGATATCTATGCATCATCACGTGCTACATTGATTTGATTTCTGACTATCCTATGACTATGCTTCGGCGCTAATAAAACGCAGATACTTCGAGTATCAACTTGATTGCAACTTATTCTCTGCTTATTTGAACTGCTGCTCTGAACTGACGATTGACAAGTCTCTTAGTGATGAATTATCTATCCTTTAGTCAACGCATTGCGGCCATCAAACATTACTACCAATGTAATGGAAATCAGCCGATGGCATCACGATGTTTGGATCAGGAATTCGATAACCACAAGGAGGAAATATCAAACGAATTGTCGAAAAACTTGAAGCAACGGGATCGGTAGACAACGGAAGTAAGTCCGGGCGTCCGAACACGGCTACAAATGAAGCTGTAAGCGAAGAAGCCATCATGAAATTGCAGCGAAGTCCGCAAAAGTCATCTCGCCGTTTATCTGCAGAGATAAATGTCAGCCAGCGAAGCATTCTTCGTATCCTCCATGAAAAGAAATGGAAACCTTACATTCCGCGTCTACTGCAAGCCCTTCATGATGGAGATGATGATCGCCGCCTGCTATTTTGTGAAGATTTTCTGGCAAAACTTGGTGAAGAAGATTCAATGCTGGACAACATCTGCTGGTCAGATGAAGCAAAATTTCTCCTCAATGGAACCATCAACAGACACAATTGCGTCTACTGGGCTACGGAGAACCCAAGAGTGTCCGCGGAGATGGAAGTCAATTTACCTGGTGTGACAGTGTGGGCAGCAATATCGTCTTCTGGGATATTTGGACCTTTCTTCTTTGAAGGAACTGTAACTGGTCGGAATTACTTGGAAATGTTAGATTCGTTTTTTGACCGAAGGTTCAAGATCAGAATTGCTACTTCCAGCAAGATGACGCTCTACCCCATTACGCTCAAGATGTTCGTGACTGGCTGGATGCGAAATTACCAGGAAGATGGATTGATCCGATTGAGTGGCCGGCACCAGACTTTTTTCTTTGGGGGCTTCTAAAAGACATCGTTTATCGAGAAAAGCCACGCACCATCACTGAACTGACTACTACTATCAAAGAAAATTGAAGAATTGGACACTGAACTTAGCAAACGCGTGTGCCGCTCTGTAGCAATGCATTGACCATGAGGGAGGGCATTTCGAAAATTTCAAATAAAATATTATAATTCAAATACGCTTTTTTCAATTGGGCGCTATTTTTGCCTCACCCTGACTTTCCCTTGTATAGCCGTGCTCGATTGCAACTGTAGATGATATTGCGGATTTTGTTGTGCCGAGTCACGACATCGCCATCCTTGTTGCAGGTGATCGAATGATGACCACACAGATCCAATTTGCAAATATTTTTGATTTGATGAAGTCGCTTTCGTCATTTGATAGCCACTTCAGTTCAAACAAATATCATCAATTCATACTGCAATGTGCTATTTCGAAACTTCTTAGTATTCCATGATGTGAGCAAAAATTCAAATTTTGTTTCCCTTCCAGTTAATATTCCCCCGTGTTGTTGGTGCGCATATTACAATTCGCATGCTCAATTTTAAGAAAGATTCGTAAATACTCCGCATAGTGTGATTGCGCATGTGCATACAAATTTTACAAACAACTTGTTCCAGACTTTTTAATACCTGTAAATAGAATTTAAACAATCAGTTGCGAATCGCGTTTTCGGATGCCACACTGCAATCCATAAAGTCCTATTTCAGTAACAATCTCGGCACGAAATGAAAGACTGCTGAAATCACAGAACCAAAACTCACAGGAATATTTAAATGCTTATTAAGTACTAATTGATTATCAATGTATTGAAATTATCCAGTCAGTCTTGATTTCATAATAATTTAGAAATGTATAGCGGTAAACAATATTTTGATTGATATTTCGATATAATTATTGATTGAATATCTCCAAATGATTTGAAAAGCACAATAAAGAAGCAGAAAGGCGTGTTTGATATTAACTTAGTATTAATTCTATAACTATTCTATGTAATCAAAACTAGTTTCACTAGATATCCATGATTTAGATGGTATGTGACGTGTTGAACAATGTTCTAAAATGTAGCGTTTACACATTCTCCGCGCGGACATGTTATGACTACCTTAAGCATGTGAATTGCAATTTTTGCAATCGCAAACAGTAAGGTACAAATTTAGTAGCAATCATAATATTTTCAAAAACATATAACATATGAAAACTAGGTTAATTGCTTAATTTTTACTTTTGATGCTATCAACACTTGCTGACTCCATCTGACTATATTATTCATTATTGTCTCATTATTTCATGCAGAAATCCTTGCATAATTCCTACATGTTTCCTTTTCCTAAGAGCATATGTCAACCTTCTTTGATAATCTCTTCTTCAAGGTGAACATAATTTTATTGAACCAAATGCATTTGCGTTTTGTTGCCACAACAGTTCATAGATGGGCATGTGATACATCGGGCTAGATATACCGCTTGGATTTTTTCGACTAGTGAAGGTGCTAGTTCTATGCAATTCACTAAACGAGTGCTAAAATGAGCACTGTAGTAATGTTTTCTGCTCAAAAAGATAGCTAGATTCTGGGACTCATTTCTTAGTCGTAGTTAGTATTCATGTTCAGTACCCTTATTAGTACTCATTTATGACTTAATGATTGACAGTGCATCAATAATTCAATAAACAGTATGATGCGATCACAGAGATGGATTCGTCTGTCGCGGTTACTATAGAGGAAACTATATCAGCCTTTGTGTGCATTGGTAGGAGCATAGTAGAAGGATGTGGAGAGATGCGTTTCCCTCTAGCTCACGTGATTGGCCAAGCGCGCGCAATGCGTAAGGAAAGTTGTATTATGGAGCAAACGAACTGTCGTTGTCACATTGACAACTGAACATCTGCTAAGCGATCAGTACCTATCTTCACTCAATGTTCCTCTGTGATAGATTTATCAAATGGAAATATTATTCACATCGCTCGACTCCTCACGATATAAATTTGCTGACTGTGAACGTTCAATGCGGTGTCAATGATCTAGTTCGTCAGAATCCAGGCTTGAATTTGCATTACTTTAAATGGAAAATTGATCTCTTTGTCCCTCGGGACTATTTCTAAGCTTGACCATCAGTATTAAAAAGTGTCATCTCTAGACCAAACAACGCAGACAAAGCAATTTATCTCTGTGGATGCGACATGTGATATTTACTACATCTAGCTGAAATAATTCAATCCATGTGATTCATGATGTGGATAAATTCATGAATGATGCTATTTGTGTTGAAATCTGATGTCTTCTTGAACATTCCAACATCCTGTCATTCTCATTTTTTTTCTACTTGTTACAAGATGAGTGCGTTTGAATGCTACATGCGATCACATGTCAGCTAAATCTCATTCATTCGAATTCAATGCAAATTCACTGCACAATATCATCCACTTTCACAACTTGTATTACTCGACATCATTATCACAAATACCAAGTGTTCCCCGTTGAGAAATAAGCGCTTTGCAATTTTGCATGTAGCTCGTGGCTCTAAAGCAGTGGTCTTAAAAGTGTTGTACGCGTGCCATTTGGTGGTACGCAGGGACTTTCCAGATGGTACGCGCATCATTTAAAAAACAAGGCATCTGAGGAATCAACACAACAGCTACAAAATTGTACAAGAAACGCGAGAAAACGATAGTAAATATTCAATAAATTTTCAAAACTAAAGTTTTCTCTCCCGAAGTATTTATGCTACAATAAAAGAAAGATCAAGTATAGATACAGGATTTTATAATAAATATTACATAAAGCTTGTGTGCTATATTTAAGCAAGACAGATATTTTCTTATTTTCTCACATGTCACATGGGATTGCCAAATACCTGATTTCTAACACGGTACATTCAAACAACATTTAAACAAATTCCAGCAACGGTACATCCAGATGAACAGTCAGTGACCACTCTGCGTAGCAGCACAGAGTTTGTTGAGCCGCGGTTGTATCGCGCTGAGCTTTAGCCGGAGCGAAGGCTCGGCAAGAAGTATTTTCCTATTTTTTGTCTTCATATCAGCTCCCTGTCTCGCAAAGGAGGTAGCTGGAGATGAAGTGAATGAATTTTTGCAGAACCAAACTAGAGAGATCGCTATATAAAGATGTAGCACGAATGATTATCATTATTGTATTATTATTAGTATACCAAAATCCTGAAAATTCATGTAATTTGCAATCTCAGGTGACATGTAAGAAAACGAGAAATTATCTGTCTTGCTTAAATATAGCACATACTGTCAAAATTTGCTTTTATTAGTCGTCTACAACCTTTGACATTCTTCCCAATATAACTGCTGCCAATATAAAATGTGGTGTAATCTACATCAACTTAAGTGCCTCAGGGGATATTCCATTTCAAAGATAATGCCATCTACCTATCTAAATTAATCCTATGTCGTAGAATAGAAAAGAATAGAGAAGAAGCTTCAAAAGATTATAAAAGTCGTGGCGTTGCTTCTCTTCATCTATAGGGTATGTAACCTGAAGCCATGATTACAGGGGATAGTCATTTGATATCGCATCATTTTCCTGTCCGAAACATCATGTGATTATGTGTGTCATTATTTGATTACGAGAAAGAAAAATAGGAATTTTAATCAAATCATGAGAAAGTCAGATTTAGATGTCTTTTTCAGGCATGATATTATAAAAAAGTAAAAATTCCTGATGATTGACAATGGACTGCACAGTTTTTAAAAAAGCAGAACATTCGACTTAAGGAAGACTTTCGGCAACCCATTCATTCATGCAAGCTTCTGATCGTACAACAGTTAAACTGTGCAACAATCATACATTTCAATAACATGATGATACAGAAAAGTTTGTGGATCGAGATATTATCTGCCAGTGTTATGCTTTCACCTCTATTGGGGGATGTGGGTAGAGTAGAGATTCGCTGCAGTGTACAATAGTCAGCTTGCACTTGAGTTTCACATAATTGCTTCTTATTTCATCTCAAGTATTTTGCTATAGGAACATAACTTAACTACCTTTCTTTAGCCGCCGTTGTATTTTTAAGAATATATACACGCGACGGGTCGACCGGTTTCAGCACTCAGCGCCTTTATCAAGACCCAAAAGTAAAAATAAAACACTGATAAATAACTCAATAGATAAAAAAACTGATAGAGAGCCAATTTGCCAGGCCATAGAATGAAATTCAATGTTAAGATCTCCTCATGATTGAACAGTTTAAGCACTGGAATCCTTATCAGCCGTAGACGCTCCGCTTCCCCCATCATGCACCCTTTAGGCCGCTGCACACAGAATAAGGTGCCTTCCATCTTCCAAGTCACTCGCCTTTTTCCACATTCTTCATAAGGCGTCTTCCATAAGGCGTGATGAGACGATTTTCTTCTGACGTCTTCCACCTTCCATCGTCCATCTTCAAGGGATCACAGTCACACTAGGAAAATTCATTTCCGATTCAGTCAGTACTACTTTTTACTATTAACCGTTGCTATGACTACTATCTAAGTTCTTCTCTTCCTCATCTTTGTCCTCATTCGACATGGTGAATGAAGACCTGTTTTCTGATACATTGCTTCTCTTTGCAAATCACAGTTTCCTATATCTTCCCTCAGACGTCACTTCACGTTGTTCTAATTTTAGAACAGTCTCAGGGCCGTTTGAAGACGCCTAATGGAAATGAACTACATCAGCCGCATAATTTCACGCCTTAGGTCCGATGGACGACACCTCATGACTGTTCCTGTGTGACAGCGTGATGGTCGATGGAAGATAACTTATGGCTGATGACTTTTTCTGTGTGATAGGTTGTATTCTTTTCTACATGCAATTAAAGGGAAATCCCAAATGTAAGATGGAAGATGAAAGACGCCTTATTGTGTGTGACAGCGGCCTGAGTGTTGCTGACAATGAAAGAGACTTAACGCATTGCATCTAGAAAGACTACATAAGTTGAAGAGCTGCATTACAAGCTACTGTGTTCGTTCATCCTCGCTAGTTCATCTGAGCATGGAATAAAAAGATATGTTCAGACTTGCTCAAAACTAAGGACATTATTCTATTGCACGAGTATGCATGCATGCCTCATATATCACTGAAAGCACTAGAGTTCGAAGTTTGAAATATATGAGCATGGTATTGAGAATCCACTACCACATCGCTAACAGATTCCACTACGGTGTACAATATATAGTGGTATAATCTCAAATATCAACAATGAATCACATTTTGATAAAATCAGCACTTTCAAAAATCTTAGCCGGACGTTATTCATGCACTGTGAATATCTATGTCAAAATATCTAAGTCTTCGATATAGATGAACAGGAAAATATAAGTAGTTAGACAGTAAAAGTTCGCAGGCAATTAAGTCCACACCAAAGAGGGATTGAGAGTCTGAAGATCCCAATTTTACCTTCCGGACTTTTGGTAGAGCTGGCCTTCTGACTTGCATGAATATCTGGATCGGAATCATCTGACTCCATTATGCACCTTTGAGATTCTTCTTTTATGCAAAACTCTTCCTCGGGATTTATGTCATCTAAAACAGAAGTACGTCAAAATATTTCAAGCACCACGCCTTTATCGTTGGCATCCCGTTTTCATGCAAGACCTGCTGATATTGATAATACTCAAGCAGCATTAAAACTAGAAATTACGCAATTTCTTTCCATCTTGGGAGCCAGAATCGATGATCTTGCATTCGATTTCTTTTGAATTGACCTTTACAACCGCACGTCAACGATGAAATCACTTTAGAGATTATAGGGAGATTTTAAGACACGGTATACTGAAAACTGTGCAGTACCAAAGCTACGTACGAAACCGATGTACAAAAGGAGAATAACAAAAAGTACGAAAGCATTTTTTTCTTGTTCTCATACACTGCGAAAGCGATTGGCTTTTCTATCGTATTATCGGTATCATCCAATAAGAAAGCCAATCGCTTTTCGTAGTGTGTACGCACGAGTGCTTTCGTACATTTTTTATTCTCGTTTTCTACATCGGTTTCGTCGTCAAAATCAGCCAGCTTTCGTACTCTACAGTTTGCATTGTAGCTTAGATGTTGCTGTTTTTTCTCAGTATTCAATTTTTCACTGTACAATTAATCATTTTTCACTGTGTATAACACTGTGTCTGCACCTGCAGCTTCTCTAAAAATTTAAATAATGGTCTTTATGTACTAATTAGAACATCTTCTGATTTTTGAAAGCAAATATTGGCGTTCTAACCACTTTTACTTTCCTAGTGAAAAACACTAAATGGTAAAAGATAAACTGCGGAAAAAAATAGGCAGGAAGGAAATGTCCGTAAAGCGCTAGATACAAACTTTAAAAAGGAAACTTAAACAGTTTATGAAAGAAAACAAATATGAAAATCATGCGTGTGCAATTCTTCATGTTCGAAAATGAAATGATAGATATAAAACTGATGGACATTTTCATTACCATTTAGAATTTTATTTCGGAGTTTCTCCAAAGCCCGCAGCTTTTTCAATTGTCGTATTAATGACCAGAAGTGACTTCAGCAAGAGGTTTCAAACTTTTAGACGACCTCTATTTGATAGCATCTTTTGAAAGTGATGCTATGAAAGTGATCTGATCGGCGATATCAACATTGAGGTCAGCAATAGTGGATGGTGGCCACCACTATTGTTTATCTACCGATGCGGGAAGGATCAAGGTTTTTTTGAAAAGAGGATCGGTTGATTTATTTGAAAGGATGATCATAAAGAGAACGCTGAAAATACTCGAGTGGAGAAGTCATGTAAGTGCATTATTTCAAAGGCCAATCGACAGTTATATTGGTTTACTGCAAAGAAAATACGAAAGTCCTAATCTCTGAGAAAACAATTTAAATGTAACGAAAGTTCAAAACTAGATCACATGTACTTGTCAAAAATACTTGTCAAAATTCGCCTGCACCTATATCTGAAGCGCGCTCATCTTATCATAACGTCCAATGGTGAATTAAATTTTGAATGCAATTGCAAAGCACCTAAAGTACAGACGTGGACAAAGTTTATAAAGTATAAATTCATACAAAATTAGAGGTTTGTTGGCTTTTCGTTTTCAGACGTGACATGTATTGAGCTGTATCATATCCTGTACTAATAGTATGCATGCAGGTCCCCACAATGCATAGGTAAATCCATGAAAAGGTAACTTTTTTATATTCATCTGCTGTTACCTGCATACGCAAACACGATTGAATCTGAGTGCATGCATTTGGAAGTTAACCTGAAATGACTTATTGTCTGTTTTGCGACATTACAAATAGACATGAGTGTGTTGGCTGGATTATTCCCTACTCGATATCCATCAAAATCTTCGAATCATTTAACGATTGTTCAACTCAATTATCAAATTGAGTCAGTCAGTCTGAGTGTCTTTGCAAAGATGGGCAAACGCAAACAAGTACCGCCTTCTGTTAAAGCCGCTGTTGTCGCTCTTAGCAATGAAGCTTTTTGAATAAAGTAAGCACATATAAAAAACGCAGGTAGAAATTGCACGAGGGTATTCAATATCCCAAAACACTATCATATGCATGTATTTTGAAACGGCCCAGAGAAACTGGAAATAATGAGCTTACATCATTTTACAAAGCTGGAAATTACCCTGTTTATCCATTGCATCTGCTTGGCCGAGGAGACTGAAACACGCGAAATATATATTTGTTCTTCTCACACAATTAGTTTGTTTAAGTCTTTCATTTTACCGGAAGTGCAGACTAATTGAAAGCGATGGCACATGGAGGAATTTAGAAAGTGGGCAAAAAGGAATTCCTAATACCTTACAGATATTAAAAACAGTCGTGCGTCGCTTGCGATTGCTCCAAATTCCATCAAAATGCTTCGATTGTCACGATTCTTTCGAAGAATTTAGATCATTGCGCACACGTTTTCTCGTAAACGGTGGTCCGTCAAATTCTTGGTGTAGAAGTTGGCAGATTACATTATAGCAGACGAGATGCGACTCTTCCCTTGTAGGAAAAACGAGCCGGATCTAATTCTGTGGTTCTTCTTGTATCCTGAAACAAAGATGTTCCTTCATCCAGATGGCTACCCTTTCGAATATGCTGCCCTTTCACATTGTCGAACTACAATTGGGTACCCGAAGTTTTTATTGTACAAGGTATGACAGCTACGTTCCTGGATTGGAGGATATTCATAGGGCTAAGTTACTGAAATTCGCTCAGTATTGATGAAATAACTGGAAAACAATGTTAACGAATGAACGATTGACCCCTGGTCTCTTCTCGCTGCATGTCAATGGGGATTTCAGCAATTCAATAAATTGATTCAAGCAAAGCTTTTCAAAATCCAAGAGAATAATGACAAAGCATGTCAATATCAAGTTTTGAGTGAAGATGGAAAAGCACCTCTGAAAAACCTGAATATGTTGAGTCAACAAACAGAATCAATCAACGATGAAATGGAGTACAAGATAAATCCGTCAAACGGATATCTCTGAAACATCTATATGATATCAAATGATGCTTTTGGATAGTCAAAGACTAACTCAAATATCGGATTATCTAGGTTATCTTTATGACATCTGTGATACTTGAAAAGGTCTGTGGATATCACCATTATCGCATGAATAGCCTTGATACCAATCGTTGGATATGTAAAAGGCATCGTTTGATATCACTTAAATACTTAACAGATATCCGCTTGAGAAACAAATTAATGTTTCGTGCTATCCGTTTAATCCGTGATGGATTCTTTGCTCCTTGCATCAAAACGGAATATTGAGTCTCATGTCGTCGACAGGTAAATCCAGTTGTCGGTTTGTAAAACAAGATTACCGACTTACGTTGCGGCCTTTAGTTTCAACGTAGGCCTGCTTTCAAGTTTTTCCCAAAAATTGTTGGCATTGGTCTTGAAGATGGCACAGTGGCTAAGTGTTTGGCCTAGCGATCTTTCGGTCCAGAGGTCTAGCCGCGACAGTATAATTGGCAGTCGTCAGGAAGGGCATCCGGACTATAAGGCCCACGACACTACAGAGACCAAAGCCGGACGATGTCAGCACCGTTCAAGCCATCACTATAGGGGAGTAGTGACGTTAAACAATCGTTTATTCATTCATTCATTCAAGATCACTTGAACGTCAAATGTATGACTTAATTTGAGAAGTACTATCTCCGAAGGAAGGTGTCAATCTTGCAATTTTCTACAAGCACATTTCGTGGGATAATATTGAAAGAAACGTCTCAATTTTCAACATGACTATGTAATGGACATCATGATCACATGCTGTACGATAGATATCGAATGGAGTATTTGGAATTCAATTAAATATAGGAATAATAATCATTTGTGGAGCGTTTTAATTGCGATAATCTGTGCGCACGATTGAG
The DNA here is from genome assembly GCA_907163375.1 of Prostheceraeus crozeri. Lineage (NCBI taxonomy): Eukaryota > Metazoa > Platyhelminthes > Polycladida > Euryleptidae > Prostheceraeus > Prostheceraeus crozeri. The sequence goes on along the minus strand of CAJQUW010012278.1, from coordinate 151,791 downwards.
TATTAGTGCCCGAGGATTTAGCAATAAAAACCCGATTCAGATGGTTTTTGTTGTTACTACAACCCGAATAAGAAATCTATTCACAACGGACTTAAATGTCATTTCTTCCATTTAAGCCCGCTAAAACTAATTGGATTTACATGCATTAGAGAATGGCATCTTAGCCCACTGAAACTTGATATGACTTTTTACATGTACGTCGACGACAAAATGTGCGCCCCCACCACCCCAAGCATAATGCGAAAACCTTTCCGACCACATTCCCTACATTACTCTGCGTCGGGTAGGAACACATGGCATCCACTTCCTACTAAGGAAATACCTGAATGGACAGCTACAACAAGGTAGTAGCTACACTGTAAACTCTAGAGCACGAAATTTCGCTAGAAATTAGGCACGAAATTTGGGCATCTATTCTAACCAATACAAGACACCAGTAGGCACGAAGTTCATAGTGCCGAGTTCGTGACAAATTAATTTTTCCTTCGTTTTCATTAGAAAACAAATATGTGGTACCTATTAGTGCCTACTGGTGCCTCGAGGCACTAGAAAGGCACTAACTAGGCGCTAACTGGCACGAAAGTTCGGCTTCGTGCCTAAGTTAGTGCCCTACAGTTTACTATGTAGCCTTTCCAGTAATAACATAGAAGTAGATAACAATATGTGGCAATGTTAATTTCTATGAGTAAGACCCACTCGAACTGCAGAGGTTCGCGAGTCTTGCCAGCATGGCCTATGAGTTCACCCTATGTAAATCTGATGTAGAACTTCTAGTAATAAAGAAGCGCGGATTCAAGAACAAAGCAGCAGATCTACTCAATACATTCAGAAACATGTGGGCCAGAGATTGAGATGTTATTCAGATTTGTAAAACATTTTGCTAAAGATTGTCAATACATGCGTGGGAAGTTGGAATCATGTGAACAAGAACAAATGTGGAGCAACAAAAATATTGAGCAGCAAATAGATGTTGAACTAAATCATTGTTTACATCCTTTTTGTCATGAATTAATTTGTATAAGTTCATTCTGCTACATTATGTGTTTCTGTCTGACGCAATGAATAGTATGTGGTCAAAACAAGTTTCTTGCATTATACTTGGTGTGGACCACACATTTTGTCGTCAAGTGAAGATCTATCACAAAGTTATGTGCAACTTATCTATGGCAACAGTATGTCTACATGTAAGTATTGGTGTTGAAACGTATAACGTATACAGTGAGTCTTCCATGATTGAACTAGCTGTAGGCTATATGTCATTTTATACATGAGACGCGAAGCATCTTAATTCGGCCTCGTTTCCTGTAGAAATAGTTGTGGCCGCCGGACCAATTTGACGTTTAGATGACCTTTCAGGAAACAGTTGTGTAAAAAAGAAACTTAATTACCACACCTGGCATATTTTGCAATTTTGATTTGATGTTGTGATTTCTATTTCGTCGCAAATGTAGCTCAACATAACCAGTTATTAGTATAAAGTTTCTTCTAGCTACTTGTCACCAGACGCCTGAAATATTCATATTAACAATGTATTGTGTTTTTTTGTTCACGAGAACATGCGAGGGCGTGTCGACATTCTTGGTAAAATCACAAAATGACAAATAAACAAGGACAGATTCCAAAGACATACAATTATTTCATGGAAAGCAGACATGCTTGTTGATATTAGTTCAACGGATTGAAAATTGCATGTTGAAAAAAATGTGAATAGAATTTAAAAAACTTATTTCCAACATGAATTGACATGAAAACTGAAGCTATAAAAACGATTACAAGCATGGAAAACGATCGATGAAAGTTAGCTTGAAAGCGTTCAGTAAAGTTGAATAGAGCAGAGTTTTTGTCAAAGAGTTGATAGGTCTTCGGTGTTAGTTTAGGACCCTCTTTGGACAGTCTCAAAGCAAAGGTGATCACTTCCTTTACTTGAGATACTCTAGAAGGCACTGGACACGAAGGTCTGTCGACACCTTAAAACTTTGCTTTATTAAATCGTTATGCTTTAACTCTATCAGGACCGGGCGACTTTTAGCGTCGTAGGACTGGGGGAGCAGAAAGTGACCGCCCTCAAATTTTTCATGTTCCGATGGATCAAACTTTTTGAAAACCGGGATACTGCATATTTCGAGTCTCCTCTTTGGAATGGAAGTGCCCCTTTTGCATGATTGGAAGACCTTCATGCCAAAAATTTAAATTTAAAATTTGTATTTTATGATGTCCGAGTAGGCCTAGTAAGTGGCGTGCGTGTTGTAACATGTGCTTCGAAGTGCTTTGTGCGTGTTTTGGTCACACATCACTGTCCAGTTTGCATTCAGTGAGAAATGCTGAGGAGAGAGCGGTGAAATCACAAGGTGAAACAATTTTGGTGCGCCTACCATCTTCTTTAAAAATGATCGGAAGGAGAAGGATTATCGAGAAGACTTGTGCGTAATGATCTGAATTCTTCGAATCTGAAGGAATTCTGGCAATGGACGCACTCTGCTGGAGTTTTCAGCGATCCGCAAGTGACGCACGACTTCTTCCTATCTCTGTAAGGTATTAGGAATTCCTGTTTTGCCCATTTGCTAAGTTCCAGGATGTGCCATCGTTTTGAATTAGTCTACACTTTTAGGAAACTGAAGTAGTTAAACGGTCTAATTGTGCGGCTTTGACAGTGCTAGTCTCAAGGCGCAAGGAATGACTGGAAAAGAGTAATTCATTCCAAATCGCGGGTTGCAAAGTCGGAACGGATAAAAACCCAAATATTGCAACTCAAATATCAATGAAATAAAGTAAAGCACATGTATGATGACAATCACATTGCACGGCGCTCTGGTACTCAGACTCATGACTCTCACCGTTCGAAGATGCATCTGATTCAGAATCGTGTTGTTGATTGCCTCCACCGAATACGTCAAGAATGGAGGTCCGTGTTCGACCTGCACGAGCTGTCTCTGGATCTGAAAGGAATCACCAATTACCAGACATGCAGAAAATATATGAAACAGAAATCATTTCTATTTACAATACAATGAAATAGTGACAAAGTTATAAAGTAAGATTCATGATCCAAGCATTATAACCCATTCAACAAGATAAAACAGAGCCCATAGAGTCAGTATATTAGGTAGAGCAGTAACTCATCAACAATTAGATCCCCTTGTGTATGCAGTTTCGATTTTATTAAATGAACTCGATTGAGACCCAGCATCACATGTGAGATATGCAAATTTTTACACTTTTGGAGAAATTTTGGGTTTATCAATAAGACCACTTTCTTGAACGCGATCATATCACAAGCTATAACCTGTCACTGGAAGAACAAAATAAAAAAACCACTGACAATTATCACAATTAACTTAAAAGATGTAGATGGGTCCACATTATTATTCAGATTTGAGAGAATTATAAAATTAATTATACCGATGAAAATGGAATTGAAAACATGAAATTTCAGCAAGAAAGCACAATAAGATGTCGACGTTTATATGATGGCTTGTATTATGATGCAGCTCATGAATTTCCTCTGATAATCAGCTTAATCAGCTTGCAGCAGATGTTCATTCCCTTTGATATCCAACTTGTTTCATACTACTTATAACGGGGCATCATCTCGATAGTATATAAATGCAGGAATAATTTGAAAAAAATATTCAAATAATTTTTTGGACCGCAGGATAATTTTTTTCACTGTATACAGATACTTGCTTCAGTAGACACTCTACCCATATACTTACTCTATGATAGAGCCTAAGTGACCAGTGGTCTGTTGCGAACTCAGTGCTTTCACGCTTCATGCATCACTGGAATCTATGATCATGGTTGTTAGTATTTAGCGCAGTTTCTAGGCATTATTTCCGTGATGGATGGTGAAAAACTTTCTATGTGCTATGAATTTCAATGAAAGAATGCCATAATGTAGGAATGGTATCCACGTTTAGAGGACAAGAATGCATAGATTCCGAGGAATTTTGTATTTTTGTCCGATAGAAGTGGAAATTATTCGTATTCTCACCCAATGAAGGTGAAATCTATGGCGATATGTACAAATCTATGTTCTTGATATGGATATCTAAGAAGTTCTACTGTACAAATCTTAGTATTGCACAATTTCTATGGAGATTTGACATAGAATGCTTCATCCCGACAATAATGCAATTTCAATGTAATTCAGCTAACAAAAATGTCAACTACGGCATTAGTGTCCGCTGATTGATGTAGAAATCGGCATGATTTTCAACTTCATTGGGTTAGAATAGTTATTTGCGCCGCTGGTGCAAAGTATCCCGCACGGGAGATACCGCAATTTTGACTCGAATGCACTGAAGGAGCAAAAGCTGTACAAATTTTGATTGATATTGTGCTGTTGTAGTATATATGCAGATTATACCTGTGAATAGTTCCATGTACTCTTACCTTCACGATGAATGGCCAGGTGTATTCTGCTTGTATCCGTAGCGAATTAATGTACAGAAGTGAGACATGAGCCGTGAAAAGTGATCAGATTATGAAGATTGATAGAACAGAAAAGGTAATGGTGAGGGGAATGTGCGGTGTGAGACTGGTCGATGAACTCAGGAGTGAAGACCTAAGAAAGAAGATGAACCTGGAATGTATTCCCGATGTACTAAGAAGAAGACTGAGGTCGTATGACCACATACTGAGAAGAGATGAGAGCGATTGGACGAAAAGATCTTTCCAGTTGGAGGTCGAAGGCAAAAGGCCTCGCAAGTCGTCTCTGAGGATCTTCACACTCTGGACCTGAATCCATCAATGGTCTACGATCGACAGGCTGGAGGTGCGCCATCAGAAAGCAACATCGTCTGACCCCGTTCAACGTGGAAAAGGACGAAAAACTGGGAAGTAAGTAAGTAATAATACAAAGTTACGTTATTGGTCAAGCAAAATATCTATTCAAATACTTTTTTATAATCATAGACATATAAGTCACTTCATTCCTTCGTGCATGTATTCCTTCATCATAGCATTCGAACTCGTTATTCCTAAATAGCCCTCACTCTTTCACAATCCTGAGCAAGACTACGGAGGCGGCTTTTCCATCAACCATCTCCGACTACCACCTGTACCTAAATCCCACCACTTTTTCCGAGCAGCAATGTCGCCCTCCGTCACCACAGTTGCGAGCAGGATCATGGAGGCAACTTTTCAAAAAAAGCGCCTCCTTTAATCTATGTCAGAAACCTGCTTCCGTCTCCGAGCAAACAATTTCGGCTTCGACTCCACCCTGTGCCAGAAACTTGTCTCTAGGCATGCAATCCTCAAGTCAACTTCTTCTTTGACATTTTAGCATTTAATCCTCTTACTGCTTTGAGCATTTTCAGTAGTCGCTTGTTTATGTATTTTATTTGTTAAAGAGAAATAATTCATTCTCAGTGCACCCGCACTTTGATCTATGCTCTCCTGATGTCTGATTTAATCTGTTCCATGCATAGAAATAAACTGTTTATCTGAAGTTGACTAGAATGGAAATTGACTCAAGGTCACGGCACATCCGAGGGAACTAAGTTGGGGCATGAAGAACCAATTGAAAGCTTCGATTTATTCATGTGACTGATTCTAGCCCAATGATACAGACGTTGGCAGGTGCATCTAAGTGAAAATGCGTGCGATTTATGTGCCGTTATTGTGGATTGCATGAAGCTTAATTTCCATTCTAGAGGTTTTATTGTTGTCAATTTCCATGGTTCCATGTAATTTCACAATTGATGACTAAGATGTGCTACTGACGCCATCGAAATTTCGATCAATACAACACATTTTAACAACAATTGGAGAATTTTCGCAAAATCTACAGAGAAAAATAATGCGCCCTATTGCAAAAAGTATATTTATTGAAAATAAAAATAAGTAGCAAGACAAAAAAATTGAAAGTATAGGAAAATGTACTTTGGATATCTGGAATCGGAGATGAATTACAGATGGCTTGCAGAGCCCACTCAACCAAAGGTCATCGACTTTCTCAAATAGCCTAGAGTGAAATACCTCCAACCCCTGATTGATGACTGCGCGATATTCCTTCAATTTCGGTAAAGGCTATAGACATTATTAACTTGATTTTCCCATTTTCATGTTTCCTGTCCTCATCTTCTGTTCTCTATTGATGAAAGAGTCGTACACATTTCTACTAATGGTGGGCTTCCACCCTCCTTGAGTTTGCCTTTATCTTCTTGTTATGTATTTTCCGTCCCGTTTCAGTGCGTTAGATTAAGCATAGAGCCTTCAAAGCGTATTAAACACGATTAATAATTGTCTGAAGAAGATGGAATTCATGCTAAGATGATTAATATTTGATGCTCGCCGTTTGTATGTATCCACCTGTCCTAATTTTTGCCCATATCTGACGAGCGTATGAAAGTAGCAGTAGTTGAAGGTTATCACCACAGAGACGATCAAGATCTTCATCAAATAGAGTCGGTACATGTTATATTCACGTTCTTCAACATATATTTCGAATTATAATGAACACACGAACACTGGGATTGAATGTTTGAATGTCTTGCAGTAAAACTCAGAGGCTACCGCTCCGAAATAGTGTCAGATAGTGACAAATATTAATAATAATAGTTGTATATTTATAGAGCGCCATTACTTGGTAATCTCATGGCGCAACAAAATTATACAACATTACATGTACACAAAATAACATAAACACATCAGCGATTGTGAGAAATAAAGTGTGTCTTCAAAGTCCTTTTAAATGAATGAAGGGATGCAGAGTTCCTCACGTCTCTTGGCAAGGAATTCCACAATACGGGTGCAGCATAGGAAAATGATCTTCTTCCGAATCGAGTCCGATAATTACGGGACTCCAGAATTCGGTCATCATCAGATGAACGCAATGATCGCCTAGGAACATATACGGATACGAGATTTGACAAATAGGACGGACAAGAGCCCTGAAGAATCTTGTACACAGTGATACAAATTTTAAAACATATCCGTTGTCTGATACGAAGCCAGTGTAAATCAGAAAGATGACACGATATATGATCGCATTTCGCAATACGCATAATTAATCTCGCCGCATTGTTTTGAATACGCTGTAGCTTATCCAAAAGATACGTTAGACAGTTACATAGAATTGAATTACAGTAATCAATTCGAGAAAGAATAGTATTGCACACCACAGTTTCACACGCATCCGTCGATAAATGGCGTCGGATAAGGTGCAAACGGCGCAACTCACAATTTAAAACACGAATCAAGTTGATAACGTGACTCGATAAATCAAGGTGTCGATTGACTGATATACCAAGATTCTTCACTTTCTGAGATGGTGTAATATTGGTGTAATATTTATGCAATATACATGTACACTGAGCGTCATAAATTTTGCAACAGCTCAAAATCTATTAAATTTGATAAAACTTTAGCTATATGATCCATGATACATTGCTATAACACCCAGGATGTCATTATCTCGTTTACCGCTACTGTAGTCAATAACAATATTGTAAGACGAATATCTAGAAACTGTCAAAACTAATGAATGCATGTCACCGAATGAGGTAATGTCTAAAAATGGACACATTGCCGCTTTCAGCTTCCTCCCACAACTCCTTGCACGACGACCGTTTACGGACACAGCCTTTGCTGTCTGTTTTATTTGCAGTCATAAATCGTCGCTAAATCAGGAATTTCAATCATCGACTGGGTTAATAGTCTCTTCTAAACACAGCGGAAAATGAATCAAAAATAGCAAATTTATCAAAATAAGTTTCAGAATTCAGCCGATCACCCAAGAATGTCGATCTTGTAGACTGATGACAGTCAGTGCATTTCAGAATCTGTCTATCAAAATTGCAAAAAAACAGAAGAAAGTTAGGCGTTCAGTCATTACTGGGATGGGTCACCTGGACTATTTTGCAATTTGTAAGCTATTTACAATAATAGTAATGTTATAAATATTTAATGATATTAAAATATTTTGATGAATTTTATCAATAATTTTATTAATATATTTTATCAAAATAAATGTATAATTTGTTGTCGAATTTGGTCACTAAAACAGAGAAACATTTATCCTATGAAAAATGAAGCTTTTACGTCACTACTCCCCATACTTGGGGCTTGGACGGTGCTGACATAGTCAGACTAATGGAGCGTTGTAGTACTTTTAGTCCGGATGCCCTTCCTGCCGACTTCCAATGACACCTTCGGGCTCGACCTCAGAACCAAAAGATCGCTAGGCCAAGCACTTAACCATTGTGCCACGGAGATCACAAAATATATCCTATAAAAAGGCGATATATGCGGAATCGATTGAACGATATCAAAGCTTACTTTCTCTATCACATTCGCCTAAATGTCATAACAGACGTCAAACAGTCATTTAAATTACTTACTTATATATTTGCGACAGACACACAATATTGTTATGTCTCAAAATCTGACGTAAATAAGGATTTGTCAATTTAAGCATATTAGTTGTATCCATTTCTCACGGGATTTCATTCTGTTATCATCTTATCGCCGTAAAGGTGACATTTTGGAAAAAAAGTATTTCACGTAATCTGAACTTAAGAATCTCAAGTTGTCAAAACATGTAGGCTTATGTATTTTAAGCCATAAACAAAATCAATCCTCCCTTTCCACTAAGTGGTGAAAGATGCAGTCATACTGATCACATGTTACTACTGAAGTCTAGAGAGGACAATAAAGGCATGAGGCAGGATTTCTTTGTCTTCATTCTGAGATCATTTCTGATGAAAATGCTGTGAAAAGAGATATTTCACTTGTTTAAATATTAACAAAGCCGGAGACGGTATAGTCAAGGCATATTCACTTTAGTGACAGATGCAAGCCTCACGACTCTTCATAAACTTAACTATCTAATCATCAATAATTAACTTTCTTTGTTCAGAAAGATGACATATGAATTTGAGAACCAGAAAATGCTTAATGGAATAGTTAGATGCAACGAAACCATCAAAAAAGAGTGGAATCCAGAATGCTATCTTGTTTCCTTCAGGGTCTTGTCGACAATGCACGTATGGTGTTTGATGCACAATCCTTCACATAATTCACAATCCAGAAAATCAGGTTTGGGAACATTGCTTACTCTTCACTCTGTGAATATTGATAGAAGTCCGACATTTGTGAATTCATTATATAGTCCGGCAGCCAGAACGAGTTTCTGCAGGGAACGAGGCCGAAAATGAGGCTTTCAAAGAATGGTGTACACCCAATGCCTACTGCGAATCTGCACGTCTGCCAAGTTCTAGTGAGTTCCTCTTTTTGTCAGACACGATCAAAGAAAAACACGTGTAAATCCAATGGGACGCAGATTTCAGTTTTTGATCAAAATAAAATTTTGTATGTTTTCTCTGATTAAGATAAAGTATTAAGTCTAGAGTCATAATTTTGGCATGGAATGTCTTCAGGTCATTTCCTATGATGTACATGTATTATTATCATGCATCTGATCGGCAATGTATGTGAGAATGTGGTTGAATGTGGATACAGTTGCTCAAAATGCTTTGTTTGCTGACATTAAGAGGCTCGCCAATTCTAAATGTGTTTAGCTTTATAGACAGGGGTACGTGAAAATGAAAGGAAATGACCTGAAGACATCCCATGCCAAAAATTATGACTCTAGACTTAATACTTTTCGCTTAATCAGAAAAACATAAAAAATTTCATTGTAGCCAAAAACTGGAATCTGCGTCCCATTGGATATACATGTGTTTTTCTTTGATCTTGTCTGACAAGAAGAGAGACTCACTAGAGCTCGGCAGACGTGCGAATTCGTAGTAGGTGTACATCATTCTGTGAAAGTCTCACTTTCGGACTCGTTCCCTGCAGAAACTCATTCTGGCTGCCGGACTAATAGGTCTAATTGCAATAAATTGCAGAATGATCCTCATGGGCGTTCTAGGTGCGAGGATGAGAGTAGTACTATAAGAATTGATGTCCTCTTCCTTTTGATCGTCACTTTTTCTGTCTTTAGTTATGACGTTGACCCAAAAACTTTCGGTCGAAAACTTCCCCTGTACTGTAATCAAGCTCAAATTCAACACTGGCTTAATCTGCCACAAGTTGAAGTAACTTCAAGAGTTTGTTGATCTACTACTGGAGAGGGAAGATCGCTTGCTCTCACTTCCAAAATCATAGAAAGACAAGTTAGTGGAACACCGTGAATTTTCTTGTTTAAGTCACAACTCTTTTAGATATTCAATAGCAGGTATTGCGCCTCAATTAACACGGTTGATATTCAATCAAAATGTTGTACATATTAAGAGATGCTTTCTAACTCAAATCATGTTTAGCTTCACAGACAAATATACATGATCACATGAGATCATGACCTGAAGACATTCCTTCTTGACATTCAGAAAAAACACAAACATGAAATGATGGAAATGACATTTTGCCGAAAAAGACAATCTCACTCTAATTGGATTAGCATGTGCTTCTGAAAAGAAGAGGAACGAAAAGAACTCGGCAGACGCGCAAATTGATAGTAGCCAATGAGATTCAATTCGAATCCGTTCGCGTCGGCTGGTCAAACGCTCCCGCTCGGTTCCCGGTCGTTACGACATGGAAAACATGAAAGTGGGATCACAATTTGTCTGAGATGCTGGGTTCCCACTGAAAGTGGCTGAAAGCGTCGGTTGCTGAACAGCAAGCAGTTTGTCGATAGTACGTGCTACATCATTGATGACTACTCCATCTACATGTTGCTCAGTTCAGGGCTTCAGGCTCGGTCGATCTTTGTGACCGATTTCGGCGTACTTCACAATAACAGATTTAAAACAGAATTGTAAGTGGCCATTTGCCGGCTCGTAAGCTTGCACCTTAGAAGGGCTATAAGACATGCTTTTCTGATTGTTTTTCGTCAGGACTCTTATAGGCCCACTACACGTGGTTAATTAAAAACGTGAATGACACCACACATCGGAAATAGGAATTCTTGCTGAAAGTTGTCCATCAAGCAAGGAGGCAACATTCAGACAGAATATCAAATAAATAAGAAAGTATTGCTTTATGCATCAGCATACCATCCGATCTTTGACAGTGCTCATCAGACTTCCTTTAATGAGGCCTATCAAAAGACTTTTCTTAATGAGGCTATTTGCACTTAACTTCCGTTATTTTTGAACACCCGATTGACTTAATCTTTGAGGAAAGCCTGTTGATGCTTCAGGGTAATGGGAACAATTTATCTCGCCTCTAAAAGACCGAATATCAACTAGAAAAATCCAGTCAGCCTATCAAATTAAAAAATTAAAGCAAGTTAAGATACATTCAACTATTTCCGCATTGCGCACTGACTGTGAAGTTTAAGCCTCAAAGTTCAAGGTGACAGCATTTAGGGTATGGAGCTTGACAACTGTCTCATCGAAGCTGTCAGGAATGTGTCAGCTAATGTGGAGATTGATGCACCAATCTCGCAAGGCTTGCACTTATAGTATGGGATGAATCGCTGAATGGTTGAAATGCAATTGCGACATTCAAAAGATGATCCTCGAGGGAACAAATATCACACAATTTGAGCCGGTGGGGTGGGATGCACCCCGTCCGACCGCCATTGATACTCAATGCGTAATACGGAGAAGCTATGAAGACCGGTGCGATGCGGTCAGTTTTCATTACATGTTTGGCGATGATTAGTTCATGTCAAATGCTTTTCCCGTGTAGCAAACTCTCCCTGTGATGACGTACCAATGCGACTTACCGCAAGGACGACTATAAATCGTCCTTCAAAGGAATTTAGTCGCCTGTATGTCGTGCTCGTATTTCGACTGAAATACATGATGTCGTCTTGAGAACAAAGCTCCGACGAATACAGTTCTCGAATTCACGCTCAAGGCAATGCAGATCGCAAAAAAGTGAACTACAAGCTACACAGACAGAAGTCCTACGACACTCCTGCAAGAGATATCATCTCAAATTCGGAAAGAAAATCTTTTCGAACTTTTGAAAAAAATCTTCGGTAGATGAATTCAAATAATTGATTCACAGGCACATTCGTCGTTTCAGTATTTTTAGTTGACTCACTCCTATGATATGCTGTCTGACTCGCATCTTCGCTCGCGCTGATATACTCTGATATTATACAACCTGTGATTATGGGTTTTGAATGCTCTATAAAATCATCGCACAATAATAAAACGGTATTCAGAGAGTAGTAGAGTGAATTTTGTTCCATGAAACTGCATCTTTCAGCTAGTTTCAAGCATTATCCATAAGATAGGCCACATGTCTCCAATAGATGTCTCCAAATATATTGATTTATGATATCTGGAAAATCGGTTTTGTTGACAAGGCAGTAACAATACGAGACTTGACACCAAGTGACAACAATGACATTTACCAACCATGAAGTGATGAATACACAGAGATACATGCTAGGACGAAAGACAAGCAAAACCACGACATCGATTTTGTTCTTACCGAGAAGATTATGCCCCGAATCAAGGTACTGAATCATTTCCAGTAAATACGATACTTTCTGTTGCGTCGACAATGCACGGTAATCTGTGTAAAATGATGTACATCCGTTTCATCATTGCGCAATAGAAAAGTGGTTATTATTCAACCATTTCTATTATATACTCACTCTATGGTCCAGCATGACGTCATATTTGCAGACCTGATTATATGTGTCAACAATTGATCTGTTGAGAACTCTTTCAAAGAGGGGACTACTGTCTTTGATCGATTTCCAAAATTGCTGTACATTATGAGCTATACATTATGTGAAAGCACGAACATGATCGATAGATCACAGAAAAGACTTAAGGGTACTTATGGGCTATCTACCCACATTTTCAAATTTGTCTTAAATCTGTAGAAATAAATCAATCGTCAGAAAACTTTATGTACGGGTCAGTGAGGATATTTTCTACCTACATACCAAAATTTGTGCAAATCGGAAAAGTACTTTTTGAATTAGGGGCGATAACTTGAAGTGCAGCGATGTCTACAACTTGATTTGACTTCTTCTGACCTCATCTTCTGAGCAGAAAGCACTTGAGGTCAACAAAGTCATTTCTGGACAACTCGTGAAGTGATGATGACAAGACCACATCTCTTAGACCAACATTTTTAACTTAAAAAAGGTGTGTCAAGGTAGTGGTCGTGGGAACATTTCAAATAAGAGTGAATGAGACGAAGAGGGAGAGAGAACATTGCACACACGAGTAGCAATAAAGCGTCGAACAGACGAAGTTCAGGCTGTTGACATCGCTACACTTCTCGTTATCGTCTCTAATGCAAGAAGCAGTTCTTCGATCTTCATAAATTTTTGCATGTGGGTAGAAAATATGCTAAAGTACGTCTACTTGAAGTTTGGTGACGATTGATTCATTTTTGCAGATTTTAGACAAATTTGAATACATGGGAGGGGGAGATAACCCGTAAGTGCCCTTATCAGTACAAGGGTTTTCCGCCTCGCGCTTCACTTTGTGGGCTTCCAATAGAGCGAAGTATTAATCATGTTAAAGTCGTGATGACCCATCCATTTGGATTGATATTGCATTATTCAAAGAGAACTTGTAATATTCAGCACTACAGGAATACGTGAGCAAGTGAGCAGTGTCGAAGAAGCCTTCATCGCCTCTCATTGATTAATCCTCATTCCGTTTTCTGCGATAAACAGAGGCCTTTACACATTGCAGGATGTGCTGTGCAGCTTCTGTCTCTGAGACTACAGTTTCTGCATTGATTCAGATGTCTGAGCAGAGCATTATGCAGATAATAATCTGCTGTTAATAGCTAATTGTTGTGACGTTGAACTACTTTATAGTATCTAATGACAATTTTTGCATCTCTTGGACTTATTTCTACAAATTTTAAAATACTAGCTGTGTGCTCGAAACTTGATTTTAATCTAAAACTGGAATTTTATCAACCGCTCAGTGGAATCGGCTATAGTAGCTAACTATTCGTCTAATCGAGTTTCGAAAACACTAGTTGTTCTTGGCGAATGAAAGGGGAGCAAGCAGACAGTGATCGTTCTGCTGGTGAACAATAAGCTTGAATATCATTGAGTGTTCATTACGTGCACTCATGAAGCTCACCATAACTTCAACTGTTGCAGATTGGGACCCTTTGTTACCGTAGTGCTAACAATTATACTATAATAAATTCTAGATATCTACTGAATGTGGCTAAATTTTTATGTAGCATAACTTTCTAATTATCCAACAGAAACTGACAAATGAGGTCTCATTTTAAAGCCAATACACATCTCTATTATCACAATCAGCATTGCAATGATTGCATTTGGGGATTGAGGAACCAAATAGAACTCGGTATGCGAGCAGGTTCGTCTTAGAGTGTACATCGTTCTATTAAAGTCTCATTTTCGACCTCGCTCCATGCAGAAACTCGTTTGTGGCTGCTGGACTATGAGTGAAAAGGAATGAGCTAAAAATTAAGTCAGCAGAAATACGGCAAATTTTCCAAATTTTATTAACACTTAAGGTTTTGACGAAGAGTGTAATATTGGAAGTGTTGCACGAAAATATGGTGTTTTTATAAGTCAACAACGTTTGGCACAAAATCAGTTGTATTAGGAGGCGGTTTCACGCCATTTGCTGCTACAGGAAGCTTCAGGTACCTCACATTTGTCCATTATTCACCATTTATCAAACACTTTTCGAGACAGGCCTACCCGGTGCCATGACTGCCACAATTTTAGGTTCTTGAAACCGCTGTGGAGATCGCAAGCTCATCAATTACTGTCATGAAAGCCTTGTCAACAGTCTGTTTTAGTGTTGAACTATGACTACAACGATAACTTTCATGACTTGGATGAGAGAAGTCCTTTTTGTATTGATAAAATACAGCTTTATTAGGACGAGGCCTTTCGGACGCACCAAGCGACCATCATCAGGTGCAGGCAGTCATGAAACTGAACATCCATTAATCATGCCACATTGCCGAACAGGAGTCATGTACGGAGCTGGACGCCAGAGCATAGAACTATACAAAATTTATTAATCATGTTGCGTATACAATATTAACAAATAAAATGACTACTGTTAAAACAAGAAGTAGACGAAAAAATATACATAAAAAGTCAAGAGAAGCAAACGATTCAAAAGATGATCCTTGAGGGAACAAATATCACACAATTTGAGCCGGTGGGGTGGGATGCACCCCGTTCGACCGCCATTGATACTCAATGCGTAATACGGAGAAGCTATGAACACCGGTGCGATGCGGTCAGTTTTCATTACATGTTTGGCGATGATTAGTTCATGTCAAATGCTTTTCCCGTGTAGCAAACTCTCCCTGTGATGACGTACCAATGCGACTTACCTCAAGGACGACTATAAATCGTCCTTCAAAGGTATTTAGTCGCCTGTGTGTCGTGCTCGTATTTCGACTGAAATACATGATGTCATCTTGAGAACAAAGCTCCGACGAATACACTTCTTGAATTCACGCTCAAGGCAATGCAGATCGCAAATAAGTGAACTGCAAGCTACACAGACAGAAGTCCTACGACACTCCTGCAAGAGATATCATGTCAAATTCGAAAAGAAAATCTTTTCGAACTTTTGAAAAAAATCTTCGGTAGATGAATTCAAATAATTGATTCACAGGCACATTCGTCGTTTCAGTATTTTTAGTTGACTCACTCCTATGATATGCTGTCTGACTCGCATCTTCGATCGCGCTGATATACTCTGATATTATACAACCTGTGATTATGGGTTTTGAATTCTCTATAAAATCATCGCACAATAATAAAACGGTATTCAGAGAGTAGTAGAGTGAATTTTGTTCCATGAAACTGCATCTTTCAGCTAGTTTCAAGCATTATCCATAAGATAGGCCACATGTCTCCAATAGATGTCTCCAAATGTATTGATTTATGATATCTGGAAAATCGGTTTTGTTGACAAGGCAGTAACAATACGAGACTTGACACCAAGTGACAACAATGACATTTACCAACCATGAAGTGATGAATACACAGAGATACATGCTAGGACGAAAGACACGCAAAACCACGACATCGATTTTGTTCTTACCGAGAAGATTATGCCCCGAATCAATGTACTGAATCATTTCCAGTAAATACGATACTTTCTGTTGCGTCGACAATGCACGGTAATCTGTGTAAAATGATGTACATCCGTTTCATCATTGCGCAATAGAAAAGTGGTTATTATTCAACCATTTTTATTATATACTCACTCTATGGTCCAGCATGACGTCATATTTGCAGACCTGATTATATGTGTCAACAATTGATCTGTTGAGAACTCTTTCAAAGAGGGGACTACTGACTTTGATCGATTTCCAAAATTGCTGTACATTATAAGCTATACATTATGTGAAAGCACGAACATGATCGATAGATCACAGAAAAGACTTAAGGGTACTTATGGGCTATCTCCCCACATTTTCAAATTTGTCTTAAATCTGTAGAAATGAATCAATCGTCAGAAAACTTTATGTACGGGTCAGTGAGGATATTTTCTACCCACATACCAAAATTTGTGCAAATCGGAAAAGTACTTTTTGAATTAGGGGCGATAACTTGAAGTGCAGCGATGTCTACAACTTGATTTGACTTCTTCTGACCTCATCTTCTGAGCAGAAAGCACTTGAGGTCAACAAAGTCATTTCTGGACAACTCGTGAAGTGATGATGACAAGACCACATCTCTTAGACCAACATTTTTTAACTTAAAAAAGGTGTGTCAAGGTAGTGGTCGTGGGAACATTTCAAATAAGAGTGAATGAGACGAAGAGGGAGAGAGAACATTGCACACACGAGTAGCAATAAAGCGTCGAACAGACGAAGTTCAGGCTGTTGACATCGCTACACTTCTCGTTATCGTCTCTAATGCAAGAAGCACTTCTTCGATCTTCATAAATTTTTGTATGTGGGTAGAAAATATGCTAAGGTACGTCTACTTGAAGTTTGGTGACGATTGATTCATTTTTGCAGATTTTAGACAAATTTGAAAACGTGGGGAGGGGGAGATAACCCGTAAGTGGCCTTATCAGTACAAGGGTTTTCCGCCTCGCGCTTCACTTTGTGGGCTTCCAATAGAGCGAAGTATTAATCATGCTAAAGTCGTGATGACCCATCCATTTGGATTGATATTGCATTATTCAAAGGGAACTTGTAATATTCAGCACTACAGGAATACGTGAGCAAGTGAGCAGTGTCGAAGAAGCCTTCATCGCCTCTCATTGATTAATCCTCATTCCGTTTTCTCCGATAAACAGAGGCCTTTACACATTGCGGGATGTGCTGTGCAGCTTCTGTCTCTGAGACTACAGTTTCTGCATTGATTCAGATGTCTGAGCAGAGCATTATGCAGATAATAATCTGCTGTTAATAGCTAATTGTTGTGACGTTGAACTACTTAATAGTATCTAATGACAATGTTTGCATCTCTTGGACTTATTCCTACAAATTTTAAAATACTAGCTCTGTGCTCAAAACTTGATTTTAATCTAAAACTGGAATTTTATCAACCGCTCAGTGGAATCGGCTATAGTAGCTAACTATTCGTCTAATCGAGTTTCGAAAACACTAGTTGTTCTTGGCGAATGAAAGGGGAGCAAGCAGACAGTGATCGTTCTGCTGGTGAACAATAAGCTTGAATATCATTGAGTGTTCATTACGTGCACTCAAGAAGCTCACCATAACTTCAACTGTTGCAGATTGGGACCCTTTGTTACCGTAGTGCTAACAATTATATTATAATCAATTCTAGATATCTACTGAATGTGGCTAAATTTTTATGTAGCATAACTTTGTAATTATCCAACAGAAACTGACAAATGAGGTCTCATTTTAAAGCCAATACACATCTCTATTATCACAATCAGCATTGCAATGATTGCATTTGGGGATTGAGGAACCAAATAGAACTCGGTATGCGAGCAGGTTCGTCTTAGAGTGTACATCGTTCTATTAAAGTCCCATTTTCGACCTCGCTCCATGCAGAAACTCGTTGTGGCTGCTGGACTATGAGTGAAAAGGAATGAGCTAAAAAATTAAGTCAGCAGAAATACGGCAAATTTTCCAAATTTTATTAACACTTAAGGTTTTGACGAAGAGTGTAATATTGGAAGTGTTGCACGAAAATATGGTGTTTTTATAAGTCAACAACGTTTGGCACAAAATCAGTTGTATTAGGAGGCGGTTTCACGTCATTTGCTGCTACAGGAAGCTTGAGGTACCTCACATATGTCCATTATTCACAATTTATCAAACACTTTTCGAGACAGGCCTACCCGGTGCCATGACTGCCACAATTTTAGGTTCTTGAAACCGCTGTGGAGATCACAAGCTCATCAATTACTGTCATGAAAGCCTTGTCAACAGTCTGTTTTAGTGTTGAACTATAACTACAACGATAACTTTCATGAGTTGGATGAGAGAAGTCCTTTTTGTATTGATAAAATACAGCTTTATTAGGACGAGGCCTTTCGGACGCACCAAGCGACCATCATCAGGTGCAAGCAGTCATGAAACTGAACATCCATTAATCATGCCACATTGCCGAACAGGAGTCATGTACGGAGCTGGACGCCAGAGCATAGAACTATACAAAATTTATTAATCATGTTGCGTATACAATATTAACAAATAAAATGACTACTGTTAAAACAAGAAGTAGACGAAAAAATATACATAAAAAGTCAAGAGAAGCAAACGAAGGAAAGAACTAGCTAAAAACTCCACAAGTCACTCAAAGAATGGTTTACACGATTGGAAGAACCAAGCTTCTTTGTCCACAAGGCTTCTTTTACTATCATCTTCCTCCATAAGGATTCTTTCTCCACTATTTGCATACCTTCGAAGTCAACTTAATGATCACTTTCAAAGACATGACGGGATACTTCAGAACGCTCAACGTCTATGTCTTGACTGCTCTGATGTGCTCCTTTCTCCTCTCCTCCAAGGACCGGCTCGATTCCCCAACGTAAGACCACGTGCATTGGGTATCTGAGCAAGGGAGATGGTAAACAATGCCAAAGTTCTTTGCTGGATTTGGGTTTTTAGCTAGTTCTTTCCTTCGTTTGCTTCTCTTGACTTTTTATGTACATTTTTTCGTCTACTTTTTTTTTAACAGTAGTCATTTTATTTGTTAATGATTAACACATTTTGTATAGTTCTATGCTTTGGCGTCCAGCTCCGTACATGACTCCTGTTCAGCAATGTGGCATGATTATTGGTGTTCAGTTTCATGACTGCCTGCACCTGATGATGGTCGCTTGGTGCGTCCGAAAGGCCTCGTCCTAATAAAGCTGTATTTTATCAATACAAAAAGGACTTCTCTCATCCAACTCATAATGTCTGGTCTTTTGTTCTCAACGATAACTTTCATATTGGGCGCTGATTTATACCGAATTGTTCATGTAGGCAATCCAGTCTCCGCGATCATCTGGGAAAAGCAAAATATTTGCATCTTGCGAATTTATAGCAAGGCCTCGGTTATGGGTCGACCTTGCGTAAATGATACAAAACTTGAGTCTTCTATTGTAATGCTGCATATATAGAAATCAAGTTATAGAAATTGACACTTCGATTTGAATCGCAGGAGAACTACATGACAAGAGCACAAAGTTCTGATTTTTTTATCAAAATTCCAATCAATTCAAATAGTATTTCAAAATTGAAATACTTGTGATTACTAGCTATTTCTTTTTGGTCTTGATAACACCGCACATTGAAAGCTCGTACATGTTGCATTTGCTGTAAAGTTGTATGTATTTTGCTGCATTTTACATCTTCGCACCCCTCAACTGTCTGCGATAGTCGACATTAATCCAAAAGTGAATTCATTCTAATTTTATATTATAAAAAAAATTTATCCATGCACTCACTGCGCAGCTAATTTACTATTTCTGTTTATAGGTCTATTTCTGAATGGCAAAATGAAAAAGTTTGCCTTGTTATAAGTAATGTGTAGCTCAATCATAATTAAACCAAAGATCTTCAATTAGTCTGTATATCAGTGTAGGTTAAATTAAAGGAAAGCTTTATAACGTAATACGTCTACTTCGGCTACTAATTACAGTTATTGCAATAAAGATCGTTTCCCACTAATACCACACTTCTCATGGACCCAGTGAGGTTTTGGCCTACAGAAGAATTATGACAGGGAAAATCCAATATTCTCTCCTTCGATTTATTGACCGGTTTTTTTAATATAAAATGATGTTTTAAAAACAGCCGGCGCTTCGTGCCGCAGACACTTCTGAAGGGCTTAGATAAAATATAGTTTCGATGCCCCAGGTTAAATATGCCGCAATAAAGCTGAGTTCTTATAAAAGTGTTCAGAAATTTGGGAGCTCGTGTTTTCGGTTGATGCTTGGGCGTAGAGACTTAATCAGGCGAGCTTCGGTCAATCTGCAATCTACGGCGTTCTGGCTAGTGTCGATGATATCAACTGCGTAGTTTGAAATGGTGACGTCATCACAGTTATGAACTTTTTCATTATGTTCGTATAGGGCATTCTTATTGTTCTTATTTATTAGGTCTCTCTTGTGTTCATTGTAGCGTTTCCAGAAAGGTCGGTTAGTCTGGCCAATGTAGAAATCGTTGCAAATCTTACAGGTCATTTTATAAACTACATACCGGTCAGAACAAGACCGGTTATCGGGTAGCAATGAGCAAATATGGCATTGCATATGTTTATTATTCCTTTTTCTACTATTAACTGCAGTTTTTAAAGTAGGGCCTGGTTTGTTTACGAGTTTTATCGGTAAGTCGCATTGTTTTATGAGTTTATTTAATTTGCGATTACACGCATCACTAACAAAGATCAGTTTGCAGGGGATGTAGCTGTTATCAGCGTGTTTTTTATTTTTATTTTTATTATTCATTTTGGAAAGATCACGGTTGGAAAAACCGTTCTGCTTAAACCTGTCGTTCAGTTTAGACAAAGCTTCATCTGCTTTCTTTTGATCCGAGCATCTGTTGGTGACGCTAGTTTTACTATTTCTTATGTAATTAGTTTTTATGTGGTGTGGTACCCAGCTTTGCTTGTTTAGGGATATGCCTGAGTGCATGTTTTTAACATACCAGTCATATTCGATTTCATTATTATTGATCTCTATGCTGACATCGAGGTAATTCAGGGATTTACTATTGGGCACTTCTACAGTGAATTTGATGTCTTGGGACACGGAGTTGAATACTTCGGTGATTCTATTTATAGTTTCACTATCATGATTATTTATAGGGCAAAGGATGATATCATCGATGTACCGCGCGTAAAACTGGGGAGTTATATTGTAATTTTTCTCAAGGATTTCAAGGGCTTCTTGTTCAATACAGTACATGTATATGATCGCGAATGGTGGTGAGAATCGAGCCCCCATTGGGCAGCCTTTAATTTGGCGGTAGACTATGTTATTGTATTGTATATAATAGTTGTAGCAAACGAATTTTAGACAGTTATGCACGTCATCATAAGCGAGGGAAAAAGTATCGATACTATTCCAGTGGTTTTTGAGAAAGTTCGATACTATCTCAATTCCATGGTTGATTTGGATACTTGGGTATAAGTTGATGACGTCCAGTGAGATAAATGTGCTATTAGGATTACTAACAATATTCAAAGTTTTCAGTTGTTCGATCAGGGAGATGGAATTTTTAATATTTGTGTGTACAAATTGGATTAGCTGACTTAGTATTCTGGTGACTAGCCAGTCAATTTTGCAGGTAGGGGTATCAATGCTCGATGCAATGGGTCTAAGGGGGTAATGATTTTCTTCATCTTTATCTTTGTGGTCCTTTATTTTAACATAGAAAGAGGCCGGGTGACTTCCTGAGGCTAATAATTTTTCGAAGTCAGATTTTTGAAAAATATGACTACATGTATTGCGAATGATAGCATTCGCTTGATTCTCAATTTTAGTAACGTTGTTGGAGTCTATCTTACAATAAGTATTTTACAATAATATTTACAATAATATTTTTCAAAAATCTGACTTCGAAAAATTATTAGCCTCAGGAAGTCACCCGGCCTCTTTCTATGTTAAAATAAAGGACCACAAAGATAAAGATGAAGAAAATCATTACCCCCTTAGACCCATTGCATCGAGCATTGATACCCCTACCTGCAAAATTGACTGGCTAGTCACCAGAATACTAAGTCAGCTAATCCAATTTGTACACACAAATATTAAAAATTCCATCTCCCTGATCGAACAACTGAAAACTTTGAATATTGTTAGTAATCCTAATAGCACATTTATCTCACTGGACGTCATCAACTTATACCCAAGTATCCAAATCAACCATGGAATTGAGATAGTATCGAACTTTCTCAAAAACCACTGGAATAGTATCGATACTTTTTCCCTCGCTTATGATGACGTGCATAACTGTCTAAAATTCGTTTGCTACAACTATTATATACAATACAATAACATAGTCTACCGCCAAATTAAAGGCTGCCCAATGGGGGCTCGATTCTCACCACCATTCGCGATCATATACATGTACTGTATTGAACAAGAAGCCCTTGAAATCCTTGAGAAAAATTACAATATAACTCCCCAGTTTTACGCGCGGTACATCGATGATATCATCCTTGGCCCTATAAATAATCATGATAGTGAAACTATAAATAGAATCACCGAAGTATTCAACTCCGTGTCCCAAGACATCAAATTCACTGTAGAAGTGCCCAATAGTAAATCCCTGAATTACCTCGATGTCAGCATAGAGATCAATAATAATGAAATCGAATATGACTGGTATGTTAAAAACATGCACTCAGGCATATCCCTAAACAAGCAAAGCTGGGTACCACACCACATAAAAACTAATTACATAAGAAATAGTAAAACTAGCGTCACCAACAGATGCTCGGATCAAAAGAAAGCAGATGAAGCTTTGTCTAAACTGAACGACAGGTTTAAGCAGAACGGTTTTTCCAACCGTGATCTTTCCAAAATGAATAATAAAAATAAAAATAAAAAACACGCTGATAACAGCTACATCCCCTGCAAACTGATCTTTGTTAGTGATGCGTGTAATCGCAAATTAAATAAACTCATAAAACAATGCGACTTACCGATAAAACTCGTAAACAAACCAGGCCCTACTTTAAAAACTGCAGTTAATAGTAGAAAAAGGAATAATAAACATATGCAATGCCATATTTGCTCATTGCTACCCGATAACCGGTCTTGTTCTGACCGGTATGTAGTTTATAAAATGACCTGTAAGATTTGCAACGATTTCTACATTGGCCAGACTAACCGACCTTTCTGGAAACGCTACAATGAACACAAGAGAGACCTAATAAATAAGAACAATAAGAATGCCCTATACGAACATAATGAAAAAGTTCATAACTGTGATGACGTCACCATTTCAAACTACGCAGTTGATATCATCGACACTAGCCAGAACGCCGTAGATTGCAGATTGACCGAAGCTCGCCTGATTAAGTCTCTACGCCCAAGCATCAACCGAAAACACGAGTTCCCAAATTTCTGAACACTTTTATAAGAACTCAGCTTTATTGCGGCATATTTAACCTGGGGCATCGAAACTATATTTTATCTAAGCCCTTCAGAAGTGTCTGCGGCACGAAGCGCCGGCTGTTTTTAAAACATCATTTTATATTAAAAAAACCGGTCAATAAATCGAAGGAGAGAATATTGGATTTTCCCTGTCATAATGAACAACCTCCTGTACATGACCATCAACTGGTGCTACAGAAGAATCTTTATGTCAGCACAAAATACAAAGAATGCACATCCTTTACTTGATTCTGCTCAATTCTTAAAACCTGGCTTTGGTTTTGGGTTTTGCCTCAAGCTTTTTGCCCAAACTTGCTTATAGCACAGCG
Organism: Prostheceraeus crozeri; assembly: GCA_907163375.1. Classification (NCBI taxonomy): domain Eukaryota; kingdom Metazoa; phylum Platyhelminthes; order Polycladida; family Euryleptidae; genus Prostheceraeus; species Prostheceraeus crozeri. The sequence goes on along the minus strand of CAJQUW010012278.1, from coordinate 127,997 downwards.
CACGCACATAGGCATAATGCAAGCAATAAGTAGATGAATTTCATCCTATATGTACCTTTATGGACATGCGCAAAATCATTTTTCATCTGATAGCAAAAACGTTTGATGGCAATTTCTACACCCCTTGAGACCTGATGGGCTCCAGTGAACCTCCTGTCTGCCATACTTCTGCTGATTCATTTAAAATGAAATGTCACATGCAGAATCACTGTCAAAGATGATGATTTTACTTGGGCATGAGGAGGTTGGACATGGAGGGAGCTCGCCTTGAATGTGTCAACAGTTTCTCCTATCTTGGGGACGTTCTCGATAGCTCTGGAAGTGTTGAGTTGGCAGTAGTGTCAAGAATAAGATGTGAATGGCGTAAATTCCATGAACTGCAATCATTCTTGACGTCCAAAGGGCCATCTTGAAGAACCAAGGGTCGTGTGTATGGAGCCTGTGTGCGGCAAACTATGCTTTATGGTTGCGAGTCATGGCCGTTGCTTTCATCCCATGAGAAGATGCTTGATTGAGTGGAGATGCGAATGCTAAGGTGGATGTGTGGTGTCAGACTGTTGGGCAGGAAATCGAATGACCGCATTAGGAAAGCAACGGGTCTTGAGAACATCACAGACATCGCGAGAAAGCAAAGACTTCGTTGGTTTGGCCACCTGGTAAGAAGGGATGAGACAGAGTGGATCAGAAAAGTTACGTGGATGGAAGTAGATGGTAAAAGAGGAGCAGAAAGACAAAAGAAGACCTGCGAACAAGTGGTGAAAGATGACCTCAAACGTGTTGGAGCCCAGGAAGCAGACACCCGTGATCGACCGAAATGGAAGTCCATACTCGAGCAGCAAACGTCTCACCCAGCATCTTCTGGAAGCAAATGACGCAAAAAGGGATGAGTGAGTGAGCCGGTGATCTATCTTCGGCAGAAAATGTGAGATAGAAAGATATGGCTCCGGGATCCACTGGACCCTCCCTTAGGTCTCTGAGGGATAAAATTTGAATATGAACTTCGAAAGAAAAGTGCATCATCGTCAACCAAACGAAAATATTACTAGAAAATTGGTTGACATTCTTTTTTGCAATTATTTTAAAACGATCTTTGTCTGTAGATGGCTTGATACATTTTGAAATTGTTTAGAAATATTGTTGTTTTCAAATTATTGTCCGCTGGCGACAAATAGAAGATAGTTATCAAAATGTGACAATTTCGTCCAAAAGAAATGAAATATTTGTTATTGTGGGAATACAAAAATTGCTGTCTGTTAAATGATAATTGTTGATATTTCATGAGGGCATCCAAAGTAGGTCAGTGTCTCATTCCTTTTTAGACATCTTTCGTGTTTGTTAAAATAACTACTGAACTTGCTTTTAACTCTTAATTGTCTCTTATTTGTCTCCAAAAAGACCTGACAAAGCCGAATTATGCCTATTTGATAATTGCAATTAGCAGGTTCTAAAGTGAAATTTCGACGGGCATTCATTAACTATCACTTTAAACACCCTACTGGCGAACCGCCTAAGTTGGCGCGACTGCAATAATTTAAAAAATGCTCCTTTTTGTAAACACAATGCAAATAGAACAATTAAATATTTAGCAGCATCCTCACTTGAAAAATGAGAGCAGACCTGAATAGCTGAAATTTCATCCAATGTCAGGAATCATCAGCAGGCCTAGTTCACATCTCTCAACATCGACACAACTCCCCCTAGTTGAAGCTGCAGCCATGCCCGGCTAAGCTTGATAATTGCAATCAGCAAATTAGTGAAATTTTAACGGGCAAAAATCGTTCACAACATTTAACTGAGGATGCTACGCTATATTTAGTTATTCTATTTACATTATGTTTACAAAAAGCAGCATTGATCAATTGTGGAAGGCGATCTACCTTAGATGAATTGCTTTAGATGACTGCACTACCTTAGACACTTGTAGTGTGCTTCGATATTTGTTGAATGACACTGGAATTATTTAGTTATCATGGTATTCATGAATCATTGTAATTCAGCAATTAATAAGTGAATTTCTAAAAAGTCTGTTACAAAGATTTCTGATTTAACCAGGAACAATCAATAACTAGAACTAAATCAATAAAAGCAGGCAGCAGAATACTGAAAACATGAAGCAGGAAGTGTTCGTACTGTGCGTTACAGTTATTGGACATGAAACTAGAAGAATTGCCAATCTCATATGACAGCAATGTCATTTTAATGGACCTGTCATTTCCAATATTCATCGATAAGTGTTCTTAATGGATAGCCAACAGTTTCATCAAGTATCGGGCAAATAATACAATGAACTCTCATTGAATGCTTTTGACGTGTCTAGACGAGAATCGTTTGAATCACTTGAAGGCATTAACTCTAAATCATGTCTAATATTTTAGAGAGAAATGTTGATAAAAGCCTTTTAAAGTGCTATTAAATAGTCAAAATATGAGATGTATATTACACTAATTTTTCTGAAAATGTGTAAATTTGAAACTCTGGGAATTGGTGATAGCATTTCTCACCGCACATTTTCCTCATAGAAATACGACTCTTCGTTTTGCTTGATTTGGTAAGCCTAGAATGGGCCAGCGATACAGAAGGGAGAATAGTATTTTACAGATCCTCCGCGTCATGACTATCTTGGAGAGGCAATGTTCATTAAAGAAACTTCTACGAAAGTGCCTTGCTTTAATGCTCAGCCTTATGAATAATAGTATTTGCTTACGCTTGATCATACCACAAACTACTTGCCACTGAAATAGCAAAATATAGCAATCAAAGACCATTATCATAATTAACTTTAAAAGGGATGTATGAAAACATCGTAACATTAAAAAGATCGCAATTTTTCTATGGCTTTCTATGGATATTTTTGGATAACTTTGAAATTTGTGTGGATAATTATATGCGTTGATTAGATAATAGACTTACATGTACATCTTCTTGAACTATAAATTTACCATGAATGTTCGGATTCATCCTACAGATATCCATGCTCAGACCACTATGTCTATTCATCAATAGCATTTCCTAATAAAGTTATGATGTTTTTAAGTATGATGTTACCATATTTTCAATAAAATCTTTTGAAAGATGCACATGTAAATGAGTCCACAATAATACTCGGATTCAAAAAATGAAGCAGGAATTAGGGAATCATGAAATCATGCCGATGAAGAATGAATTAAAAACTTGAAATTTCAGCCAGCACGCACAATTAGATAATCAACCTTTCTATGAAGACTTGAGGTTAGGAGATACTGCGATTCATCACATCCCCTCGATGATCAGCTTAATTTCCGCTTAATTAAAATACCTACTGGTAAATGTTCATTCCATCAGATATCTAAGAAACTTCATACTACTTATATAGTGGTACCAAATCACTAGTATATGCACTGCAAACTGTGGAGTACGAAAGCTGGCTGATTTTGACAACGAAACCGATGTACAAAACGAGAATAACAAAAATGTACGAAAGCACTATTGTTCGGGCTCATACACTACGAAAGCGATGTTAAAGATAATCCAATAGGGAAGCTAATCGCTTTCGTAGTCTATGAGCACGAACAATAGTGCCTTCGTACATTTTGTTATTCTCGTTTTGTACATCGGTTTCGTAAGCAGTGCATAGTTTACAGTGTTAAGGCTGGAACATAGAGTAGGGATATATAAGTAATTGCAAAATATCCAAAACATTTGTTTTCGACTGAGCGCGTTTCAAAAGGAATGATTTAACGAATATATTATTCAGGTTTTCAAAGCAGTTAATGCGCAGGATGACAAAGGCATTATGAATTAGAAATACAGAAAAATGACCAACCTGATCGGCTTATGAAGAACCAGGTTAAACATTTACGTAAAAAAATACATTACAAAACAAATATGAAAATTAGATATTATAAACAGTGACCGCCGTTGAATGTCATCACTGCTTGATGTTAATCAGCCAGTTAATGTGATCAAATATGAAAAATCAAACTCACTTCAATCGTTTTGTATAGCTTTTACGCCGCTTGTTACCATCAAGCCGCCGGTTAATATAATCAAATATTGGTCATCATGTAATCAATTACAGGCGCTGTCAAGTACAGTAAAGTACAAAATCCCGCAATTAGTGTGCAAGAGAGAAAGTATCAAATCATCATTTTAAATCAAGCCATAAAGTAGGATATATAGGTAGAGTGTCGACTCAAAAAAGTATCTGTATACAGTGAAAATTTTTATATCAAAAGATTCAGTTTTTTGCGGAGATAGCGTTCCCGTGGTCCAAAAACTTATTTGAGCAGTTTTGAAAATGTCAAAATTAATGCAAAATTAAATACTACCGAGATGACTCTCCTGAATAAGTAGTATGAAGCAAGTTGGATATCAAAAGGAATCAATATTTGCTATTAAGCATCGTAGCTCAGCGGAAAATAAGTTGATCATCAAGGGAATTTCATGAACTGCATTATAATGGAGGTATTCATGAAAAGGTCGCGATATGATTCGTGCTTTCGTGGCTGAAATTTCAAGGTTTTAATTCAACTTTCACCGGCATGATTTTATGTGTCACTAAATTCATGCTTCATTTCTTCAATCTGAATAGTGATGTAGACCCATATACATCTTTCAAAGTTGATTGAAATCATTGTCTCTGATTATGTGATTTTGATCTACCAGTGGCAGGTTGCCTGTGATATGATCACGCTTAAGAAAACACTCTGGAGCATGAAAGTTATAGGAACCCATCGAATTTCTCATTCAACAAACATTAAATCTCCAAGGCTGTCATGAGAATCTGTGAAATACCATCATTCCTTCTGCATTACAATCATGATCACTCAATTCCGTTGTAATTTCTGCAAAACTGCAAAAATTTGTATATCTCACATTTGGTGACAATATACCACCTGTGTCTCCCTTGAGTTCATTTAAAAAATCGAATGTGTATACACATTGGGGATTTAATAAATCCGGAGTTACCACTCTACCTAGTAGGCCTATATCTACTCTATGGGCTGGAATAATTTGCAAATTTAGCTTCTTAAAAGTGATCAAGCATTTTTTGGACAGCAGGAACGAAATCTCCGCAAAAACCTGAATATTTTGATATAAAACTTTTTAATCAACACTCTTAGATACTATATACTTTCTCTACGGAGGACTTCAAATTTTGAATTACTATTTAATGTAACAGGATGACTATTTGGCAAAAGCAGACACCAACATTGGAACGAGCGCACGCCAGTTGCTTTTCCCTGTAATTTCGTTGCTTGTGGGGAGGTTGCAGGTGAAACGGTGAAACACGGTCAATCATGCGAATGAAAAGAAGCGTTACAATCGTGATACATGAATGATATGATAAAATAACGGGAAAGATTGGTGCTTTTGATCCTTTTCAAATACGACCCTCAACGAAAAACAGTGTACTCGTTTTCCAATAAATAGCTTAGACGTCTCAAATATTGATTGATTTGTAAAAATTTAGTGTAACTTAAATTATTCCTGTCTAAACGTAGGGATTCATTTTAATAACTTGAATGAGATATGATTTCTACATGAATGATTTCTGGAAAAATAAAGAATCCTGCCAAACGGTTGGACGTTTCTTTCTGAATATTTCATGCACAAATTTGTTTCTTGTTCACGTCTAGACTACGACAATAAAACTTATCCTACATCAGTTTCAGTACATTACATTCCGCAGTCACGAAATCGAACATTTCTGCATCTTAATATCAACAGAGAATTCGGAAGCTCGCCTGATGGTAGCCGTCGCTTCCTGATAAAATGAAGACGAATTTTATTCTTCATCAAAATACCATACCATAAATGGTAGGGGCATGAGTGACAAGTACGGACACGTTTTCTAACATATCCTTTGTTAGATGTAGTTACAGCAATCCTTTAAAGAATCACGTTAGATGAACGAATTTTGCCCAGATGATCTCATCGATGCGGCTAGAGGGGCTGTCCATGATGAAGGACTGCACAACAGGATTCTCTGCGTTGACCCAGAGGATCCGATTTTGAAGAAAACTAACGATGAATAGAAGCAGAGTGATGGAGATGTCAATGCATCTTGTAAAAAAGAAAATGTTCAAGAAACAATAAGCAGAGAAGAAACAGACTACATTTGAAATTCAATTCTTTTATGGCCTCCTTCCATTGAATTCGGAGCTTTTCTTTAGAAATTGGCTGAGCATCATAAGCTGTCCTCTTCTGCATATTAGAGAAGTGAGTGCTAACGGAGAATATCTTCATATTGAAATTGATGCGGTCACGGGCGTATATATTTACATATACGTACATATACGTGCAGATAACGGTCGTGGCTATTGACAGACCTCTCATCTTTGAGACTGCAGTACACTCGCACGTACATGCCCTAACAAAGCAGACACTTTGCCTCTCCCTTTCGCCCCCCACCATCACAATTGCAACCTGCAACAAGCATGACCTAAAAATATGTACCTACATAGATATGAAGTAATCTCCACACCGGTATACTATGTGATCAATACTAGGGCTTCCACCACATTTGTGCTTTGAAATGCAAGTATTATGTCAGCCAGCTTTATCAAACACCTGAACGTCGAAGAAGACTCCCAATCGAAGAAAAGAAACCACTCTTCTTCAACATCAGCTACATTGGACAGGTCAGTGAGACAATCTCCAAGAAAATCTGACAGCGAATCCGATATTCAAACCTCAACCCGATTTCCATTTTCAGAAGTAATAATCCCACACCTGTAGGTATGAAAGATGCAATGCCACCTAGCCGAAAACCGAAAGTCATGTACGAGTTTTTATCTCTTTGCGGAGCAAGATACTTCGGCAGAACTACGAGGTGTCTCGATATTCTTCGTGTTGTGCATATTCCCAGGTGGGTACAGAACTCAAACTCCAAACCAAAATCGATCAAAGCTGTCCAATCGGCAGTAACACGGTTACACGACACGTGACTGAATGTGACAGATAGACACATTTGATCACAAGCTGAGCAAGGATTCAAAGTGTTGAGGAGCCTCAAAACAAAGTTTCAACTAAGGTACAGCCGATATGATGCGCATAGAAAGACCGATTTCATGCCTTGAAACTTGCTTGAAATTTGTTTATGATTGATTAATTATTGTTAATGTCGTTAGATGCCACCTATGGTTTCATCTAAGTAGTAACTAAACTGTAGAGTGCGAAAGCTGGCTTATATTCCATGCGAAACCGATGTACAGAAATAGAATAACAGAATGTACGAAAGCAGAATTGTTCGTGTTCATACACTACGACAGCGATTGGCTTTTCTATTGGATTATCTTTATCATCCAATAGCAATGCCAATCGCTTTCGTAGTGCATGAGCAAGAGCCACAGTGCTTTCGCACATTTTGTTATTTTCGCTTTGTGCATCGGCTTCGCAAGTTGTTTTGGTATCGTACAATTTACAGTGTAGTAACTGTAAATAACTTTTCCATGATTTCTTTTTTTAGAATATTCTAGCAGCTGACGTCATCACTCTTGCGCACAGCGTAGTTTTAGCTTTACTCACTAGCTCCTGTTATTGATGAATTTAAGATTTCCTCAACTGTTTTATCAGTAAAAGACTGTGATACCTATGTTGTTGTTGTGATTATGTCTGTAGACTTACTTCCGATGTACACGTAGGTTGATGAATTTAACATAATGTACATGCGTATTAGGCTTGCAAAACACAATAAATTAACATTTTAAAACTGTATCCTAATACAACCAAGTTTGTGCCAAAAGTCTTCGCTTTAGCGGCAGGTCAATGTCGTATATGCGTTCACAAAGGAGGCTAGACGACTCCTAAAAGATCATCAGGTCGATCATCTAAATGCTGATTATAATTTTTCCCGAAAATTAACTTTCTTGATGTCTTGATAAATAGGCAAGTAAGCTGAAGTCTCTGAGGGTTAAGTGTACAAACAACGGGCTACAGTGAGAAAACTTACTTTTTCTGCACGTGTTTAACCTTCTGGCCACTTTTACGCTGCCACATTGCCGAAATTTCCTTTGAACAGTCTCGTAAAACCAGTCACAACTTTGAGCCATTATGTCTCTGAAATTCAAAATGCAGCTCATTACAAAACACGGTCAACGAGAAATAAAACAGATTGCCTCCGGAATTGAATGCTTCCTTTTATGTACATACAATGAGATGTTGTCTGGTGTTAACAATTCAAAATTTTCACTAAGTCAAGTATCGGAGGCGTCAAAATTACGAATGTCAGGAAATGATATACGCTCGCATTTCTATTTTATGGATACGTTTTCGGCTGAAGCATTATCCTGAAATCCGCGATCTCCTGGAGAATCTTGATAAATGATGAAGGGCAGAAGGATTTGGGAGGCTTACAACGATTACCTACAACGATGACATACTTGCATTCGTCTCAACTATATTGTCAAATATCACTTTTTGTCTCGCAATGTGACTGAAGTCAAATACTATGCCGTGGTATTAGTCCGGCAGACATAACGAGTTTCTGCAGGGAACGAGGCCGAAAATGAGACTTTCACAGAATGATGTACACCCCATGCCTACTATGAATCTGAGCGTCTGCCTAGTTCTATTGAGTTCCTCTTCTTGTCAGACATGATCAAAGAAAAACATATGTTAATACAATGGGACGCAGATTGCAGTTTTTGACTAAAATGAAATGTTCTATGTTCTCATTGATTAGACGAAAAGTATTAAGGCCAGAGTCATGATTTTTGGCATGGAGTGTCTTCAGGTCATTTCCTTTCATTTTCATGCACCCCAGTCTATAACACATAAGATTTGGCGAGCCTCTTAATGTGGGCAAATACAAACATTTTGAGCAACTTTGTCCACTTTCAACCACATTCTCACATACATTGCCGATTAGAGGCATGATCAAGCACATGCAGATGATAGGAAATGACCTGCAGAAATTTCAAGCCGAAAATTATGGCTCTAGACTACTTTTCAGTTAGCAAGAGAAACATAGAAAATTACCTCTACCAAAAACTGCTGTCTGCCTCCCATTGAATCAGCATTCGTTTTTCTTTGATTCTAGCCCTCGGTAGACGCTCAGATTCTGATAGGGTGTCCATCATTCGCTCAGGCTGTCGGACTATATTTTCCGTCGATTCCAGCTTCGGCTCCGAAACCCTGCATAGAAATCTCATGCCTTCTATCATAACAAAAGCAGTTGAAAGTCAATCATGACTGCTGGTTATGAGACCATAAAATGCCGACAAGCCGATTGGAAAATAACATTCTGAATGCCGATAATTACGAAACACCATAGAGTAGGGATATGTAGGTAGAGTTTCGACTCAATAAAAGCATCTGTATGCAGTGAACATTTTAATATGTAGAGATTCAGTTGTTTGCGGAGATTACGTTTCCGTGGTCCAAACAAGATATTTGAGCACTTTTGAAAAAAATCAAAATTTGCCAATTTATATACTACCGAGATGACTCTTCTAAATAAGTAGTATGAAGCAAGTTGGATATCAAAAGGAATGAATCTTTGCCAATTCATGCTAACTAAGCGGAAATTAGACTGATTATCAAGAGAATTTCACCATCCGTATTATAATGAAAGTCTTCATGAAAAAGTCACGATATTATTCTTGCTTTCTTGACTGGAATTTCAAGTTTTTAATTCAATTTTCACCGGCATTAATGATTCACTACATTCAAGTTTCATTTCTAGAATCTGAATATTGATGTTGAGCTATTCACATTTTTCAAAGTTAATTGAAATCATTGTCTTTGATTATGTGATTTTGCCCTGCCAGTGGTAGGTGGCCTGTGATGATCACGTTTGAGAAAATACTCCTGAGGTTGAGCATGAAAGCAATAGCAGATCATTCAGTTGCTAATTTAACAAACATTACCTCTCCATAGCCGTCATGACACGAACGATCTGTAAAATATTATAATTTCCTTCTGATTTATTCTATCATGATCAGTCAGAATTCCGTTGTAATTTCTTCAAAGCTGCATAAATGTGAACATCTCACATTTGGAAACAATTCCGACTGTATCTCCTTAGAGTTCATTTAATAAATTCGAAAGTGTATACACATTGGGGATTTAATAAATGCGGAATTACCACTCTACCAAATATACCTACTCTATGCGAAACACTTTCAGAAATCATTACCCTTGCAGTTCGATATCTAAAATTCATACAACTCATACATCTAGGAAATTACGTCAACTTGTCAGGAAACTGTGGCGACAACTTGGTTCGCGCTTCCCACTCGTATAATCGCTCGTGCGGTGTAACCTATAATCGATTTATCAGAATGCCTTTGTGCATAAGTAGAAATTATGTTAGCCGTGAATATCTATAAAGTACATCGACAAAATCCGGTGCCTTGAATTTTATTGATCTGTCATTCCGATTTCTATTCTAATATACAATAAACACCATTCTCTCTCTCTCTCTCTTCAATGTCTATGTCCGTTCTATGACTGCTGCATTTGACCTTTGAATTAATGATGATTTGCACCTTATGTCATAGATTGAAAGACATTGCCTTCACAGGAAAGATTATGAAATATTCTTTCATTACTTCAACCTCGGACATTTTATCGCTTATGTGATAAAATGAGTGATTTAAATAAATAAAATAAAAAAAATAAATAAAATTTTATCGCTTTAGTGAGTCGAGGAACTGAAATAAATTCTGGAGAGGAATCCTCAGATAATCATCTTGAATTCACAGGGATTGACAGAGAAAAATATGTTTGATAACTTTACACTGCTCGATTCCATCAATTTGAATTCATCCGTTATATCTAACCCCTTTTTCTTAATCATAAATGCCCTGAATTTATGAGATTGAAATGTCAGCAGACCCGGAAGTTGAATAAAGAGAATGATACGGATCTTACCCTGGTTATGAATTGGCATGTTTGCGCTTGTCGTCAAATTCTAGCATACGCAACAATGTATGATATGAGAAATAGCATTTCGCGCGAACATGCATATTACAAAGGAATGATGTTACAAGAGCAATAAACATTCAAAAATGTGAAGGTGAACAGATTTTTAGCAGTTCTTGAGAAGTAGTATATCGACTGTAACTCATTATGTAATCTTCATGTCTCCCCTTTAGTCAGTAACGGATGTTTTCTCTAAATGTACAATTCAGAGAGATAGGGAGAGAGAGAGAGAGAGAAATGGAATGGAAGTGGCAAAATGGAATGGAAAAACACGGACTGAAAGTAAACACACAGAAAACGGAAATTATGGTATGCAGCAGAAACCAAAGGAAGGCCAGAATTGTCGACAGGGATGGACAAGAGCTAAAGCAAGTCGAAGCTTTCAAATACCTGGGAGTGACCTTTAGTGAAACAGGAGGATCAGAGTTGGCGGGAGGGCAAGAGTTAAAGCTGCGTGGAATAAATGGAGAGAAGTGAGCGGAGTCATAGCGGACAAGAGGATGCCAAGGAAGCTGAAAGTCAAGTTCTACAAGACAGTCGTGAGACCAGTGCTAATGTATGGAGTGGGAGTAGAGCCCGGAAAATATGTATTTAAAAATTGTCAAATATGTAATATAATATGTGGTAAAAAGTCTAAAATATGTAATTTAGATTTTACTTAATTCAACACAATGATATTATCCTCTTATGTCCCATCGCCTAGAACAGCTAAATTATGCATGCTATGTATCAAAAACAAATTTGTAGGCTACTGAAATGTGTTATAATTGCAAATTAATAAACATGATCATAAAGGATAACTTCCGTTTATTTGAATGTCAAAAATTAATCAAGTGCGGTAACATAGAAGCAGTAGATTTTCATGAATCGTGAATTATCATGTCTCTGATCATCATATCTCTCATGTTATTCAATCACTCTCAAGATTATTACAATAACAAAACAAAAGTTTTTTCAAGTTTTTTACGTTTGCTAGAAGCGAAGTATTACATCTGTTCCATTATCAACTTACGGCCATCCTCACAGTGGTAGCCAAGGTCTTAATCGCGCGCTCGTTGTCATACCGTGTTGACCGTGGATGATACTCCACGATAACTCCACTCGACATAGTGATATTATTGTTTTCACACAAAGATTAGACGCACTCTGAGAAGTTCGTTGATAAAAACTGGTGAACATATTTTGCCACGCGTGCCAGACCTTAAACTATTGATCAGAGAGGGGTAAAATCAAACATCGATAAAACTTTTGCACAACGACCATAGGGAAGAGATGCTTATCGGATCATGGGTATCTCGTGTAAAAAGGAAGATTCCCTCACAGTGGCTGTCGACAGAACATGTATGAAGTTGTTTGTGTGTGTTGAGAAGCACGATGATCATCCTTTACGACAAATGTTTAGCGAAAGGCACTATCGCACGTGGACAAGCTGATTGTATTGAAACGCCTATTCGCACGGACTGAATGTCGTAGGAAGTCTTTTGTCAAATTCTGTAAATAGCTTTTTAGTTCATGTTTTTCTTTACTTTGTCTAGTTTAGGATCTAGGCAGCCATGTATGCTTCATTCTTCGCAACTATTTCATCGATGTTGTAATGTGCTTGCCGACCATGCTAAGACAATAAAGTTTTTTTAAAGTTATGGACGAAGCTGTCAGCTGTTCAACATACAAAATTGCTGATAGCTGGTGATGCTGAGCGACAGTTACAAATCGCGAGGAAATTTACTCATTTCCATTTGCTTTTCATGCTTTTCAATTTTTTTAAAGGTAGGCAATAATAGTTACCACAGAAGTACATCAAAATGTTGAGGTAATAAGATTATTGCAGAATAAATCTCAACTGATTTTGTTCGGGGATTCTGATTGTAGTTGATGTACATGTAGTTTATTCTTAGCAATAGCAACCGCTTCCAGGCGACCTCGGACAATCGATTTAATGATTCAATGCCTCCGGCTTTCACGAGGTCGAAATGATATTTCAATGCGCCTTCCTCTTGACACCACCATGAAAATGGCTTGCCGGCTGGGAATCGAACGCAGTCTTCGAACTGCTAACGCGGCATGAAGATCACCAAGACCAGCGAAGCACACCCTCCATGATCGTGTCAAGAGCAAGTAAAGCTTTCAGCGCGCATTATGATGTCACCTTCCTGGTTTTGTTTATATAGCAATAGCAACCGCTTCCAGGTGACCTCGGACGGTAATTCCTCGACCCAGTAAATATGACTAAATATGATCAGACACAGAAAATATCACAATATTGCCTTACCCTAAAAATATGACATGGTATAAAAAAATTGCTCAGCAGATAGCTATAATTAATATACCATTCTAGTTGTAAATTGTAGTTCAAGACAAGAATCCTACATTATTGCCCCGATATAAGAACCGAAATGAATGCTATAATGTGAATGGCTTCGTAAGTCAAATGCTCTACTAGAGGAGCTCGAAAGTTATCGTTTTATTGAAATGATGTTTGGCAACTTAGTTCATGGAGTTGAAATAACTATGAATCGTATGAATGCTATCAGACAAGTAAGAACGATAACATACGGAATTAGCTTCATAGTAAATCGAGTCTAGAAAAAATTACTCTAAATACCATGCCATTCATAAGAGTGCATATGACTGACATTACTGACGGAAGTTGTTTGAAAGTAGTATGTAATATATGTAATTTTTTTTGCTAGATGACTTAGGGCTCTACATACGAAAGGAATACGAAATGATGACATGACGAAATGATGGGTCTTGCATATAAAACATTCCAGCAACTCGTATTTCACCGTAAAACAACCAATCACAGATAGAATGGTTCGTATCGTTACATACCAATTACATACGAAAGTAAGTATGATTTCGTATGAAAAACATACCAGATCTCTGTGAACATACGAGAATCTCTTATCAAATGTTATTTTCCAATTGAAATGTGAATTTGGTAAATGTTTGCATGTAATGTTCGTATCCAGCGATTTACAGTGTAGATAGTCACAGTGGATGGAAGAAAGTGGAGCATTTTGTAGCATACATTTCATCGGTTTGGTAGCGTGCACATCAGAGTGTAGTTTTTATTGAACAAATATACAGATAGCTATAAATAGTATGCTTTTCTAGTTGTAGTCGGTAGATCAAGACAAGAATCCTACATTATTGCCCCGCTCGAAGAACCGAAGTGAATGCTATAATGTGAATGACTTCGTAAGTCAAATGCTCTACTAGAGGAGTATCAAAATGCCGTAAGTTAGTCTTAATTGCATAATAGAGGAAACGTAGTTCGTCTCCTTCTTCACTTAATGAACTCAATGATATAATGGCTTTGTATTTCAGGTTTTTCTAAATCTCTATTTCCTATATATCACGACATGTTCCTCTCGTTGCTTCCTGTCTCTCCGTACATTTCATCGAATTCAAATTTGGCAAGAAATATCATTCATTGGAAAGTAAAAAAAATCACGAGACACGCAACTGCAAGTAATGTAATTTCAATCTCTTACTTTTCTTTCTGGCATGTGATGCACACAAAGGAACGAAATTGAAAGAAAAAAGTGCAGCATCCTTTACAAACATTGAACTTGCAAGCAAAGCAGACGAATTTGGGATTGAACAAAACGTAGAAGGACTTGTAGCAGCGAATGCAGCAGTTTTCATTGAAATCTCTTTGATCTGAGAGTACAGTGGCCAATTTATCATCTTCACTTATCTTCTTTCTAAGTTTTCTGGAAGGGAAATGGAAACCATTATGTATTAGGGATAAAGAGATTTCTCCAACAGAGATTGGAGATTATATTTCCCCAACATATATTTGTAGCATTTTTTATATTCCTTTTGTAGTTGTCTCTTTCGTCGTCGACAATTTAGTCTGCAAACCAGAACGAGTTTCTAAAAGGAACGAGGCCAAAAATGAGACTTCTGCAGAATGATGTACACCGCAAATCTGTGCGTCTGTAGAGTTCTATCCTGTTCCTCTTCTTGTCAGACACGATGAAAATACCATGTACAAATTCAATAGGATGCAGATTAACGTTTTTGGCAAAAGTGAAATTTTCTGTTTTCTATAAGAAAATAAACACACTCAGATTTGGTAAGACTCCGAATGTCGGCAAGCACAAGCATCTTGAGCACTTTAATCCATATTCAGCCACATTCTCGCATACATCATCGATCAGAAACTTGATAATACCTCATACACATAATAGGAAATGACCTGAAGACATTCTATGTTAAAAACTATGACTCTAGACTTTGTAAATTCAACTTAATAGTCGAGTAACATCGAAAAATTCATTTTAATCAAAACTTGCAATCTGCGTCCAATTGGATTTACATGTGTTCTTTGATCCTTTCTGGTAAGAAGAGGAACCGGGTAGAACTCACCACACGCGCAGATTCGTAGTAAGCATAGGGTATATATCATTCTATGAAATCCGTTTCCTGCAGAAATTCACTCTGTTTACCGAACTAATTCAAAGTGTACAAGAGACATAATGCAATAACAGCTACTGTCCGCGGCAATGTACGTTAAGCATCTGAAATAAATTTTGCTGATAAGTTATCGGAGGAAGCAATAGGATAGCATGATCCTGCGCCCAATATTCTGCATCAATATTACACACATTAACATCAATATAACACACATAACTAAGCTAGAGCCGCAGCCAACAATGCTGAAGCGGCTAAAGAGCGGAAATTTTCCGAATTATCAAACCAATACTTGTTCCCATAGAAATTCGATTTATTTCATTTGTTTAAGTAACATCAGTAAAATGGACAGCTGGCGTTTCTTGATGGTTTAGAAATGACTCATGAGTGTACTATTGCTATAGTCACGACTTAACCATGGCGTAGTGTTCTGCGATATTGTTGTGGCCATTCTAGTGTAACTAACGCGCAATAACATCAATTGGATTTCTATGTTTGTTCCAACCGATTGTCATCAAAACATCTGGAGAGTATGAAAGATCGACCTGACTTTTCATTCGCGAACTTGGCCGCAGGATGTCTGAAATTAAAGCTGATTCACATGAACAATTTGGCTCAGACAACGAATCAGCTCAGCAATCATTCGCAGAAATGCCTTCAGCATTTCAATCACCGTTCTGTCTGCTTTGTAGCTAGTTCTTTATTTTTGCTTTAAACATTTGACTTTTTTAAATTAATTAAGTAATCACATGCATCTTTGACTTCATTGTACGTTACGCTTTACTTAGCCGCTTGTCAGGTCTCATGAGACATCATGCATACATAATTGCAAGAAGTAGACGCATGAAGCAAGTACATGCACATGGGAAATTAGAAAAGCAGGAAAAAAATTTTTGAAATCATCCGACAACATCAACACTCAATATTGAAATTCTTCCAAAAGTGAAATTCGCATCAGTGCTCTAGAATTTAAGGGGCCTTCCCCAGGTTCTCAGTGCTGATAAAAGAAATTAGTTGCGAATGAGCTAGTAGTTTTACAGTATATCCATGACTTGCTAGATCCGGGTGCTTAGAATACAATCAGGAAAATGTAAATATCTTGAATGGTCGATCGATGCTGACAAACGTAAGTAGTATGATACAAGCATGAGATATAGCAAACTTTCGAATAGCATATTATCGACATTACAGGCAATGTGTTTGTCATATAACCGCAGCTTTCTTTCGTAGTTGCTGATTCAATCGAAACGAAACTATGATTAGCTAGAATTAATAATTAACAAAAATGGTGGTAGAAGCAAAAATCATCAAAAGCACTAAGTTTTTGATTGAAATCATAAGGAAGTATATGACCCTCATTAGGACTAATATACACTATCATTCATAGAATTAAACTGCTCTTTCTTCCAAGTCGTCGTTTCCTAGAGGGACAGAGTCATATCTCGTAAATGCGATGATGAAATGGTACACACCACACACGATCTGCGGCCAAACAATAAGCAGTAAATTGCATTGAATAATCAGTGAGCTTCAAACAACAGCCAGTGGCGTGCGTGTCATGCACATCGAGTTCTTCGTTCGGTCACACTTCGCTGTCACAGTGCCATTCACTGATAAATCCTACGAGAGATTGAGTGAACTATATTTCTCACGCCTGCTAGCTTTTGAACAAGGAACCTGACGGGCCAACATTAACGAAAAAACTTGTGCACAATGATCTGAATTCTTCGAATCTGAAGGAATTGTTGCAATCGAAGCATTTTGGGGGAATTCACAGCAATCCGCAAGCGACGCACGACTGTTTTTCCTATATCCGTAAGGTATTAGGAATTCGTTTGTCCACTTACTAAGTTCCAGCATTTGCCATCGTCTTGAATCAGTCTGCATTTCTAGGAAACTGAAACAGTTAAACAATCTAATTCTGTGTTATCACTACTCGCATTGACAAATAAATTGGTGCAATTAGCCGCGCACTAGCTAACTTGCATGTAGCAATGAATGTGTTTAATTCAAGCTTGCAATTGATTTGTATTATTGCTAAATCGTTCATTATCTTTTATTTCAAATTTTGCTCAGTTGAATGGGATTTAGTTGGGTACACACCCCTGAAATTCATCACATCCATCTTCATGAAGTGCTTATTCAATAACAAACTTCTATACTTCTTGTGTTTGGAATAAATCTTTATTTTCACAAGCTCTCTTTATCATGACAGTTGTGGAGGCTTGCTAATTAATACACACTCTTGGATGAGCGACGTGAAACTCAAAAGACACTTTCTACAGACTGAATGGGATGAATTTCATGAACCGTGTTATAATGGAAGTCTTCATGAAAAAGTCGCGAAACCATTCGTACTGTCGTGGTTGAAATTTCAAGTTTTTAATTAAATTTTCACCGGCATGATTTTAGGATTCACTAAACTTATCTTTCATTTCTTGAATCTGAATAGTGATGTGGACCCATTTACATCTTTTTCAGTAAATTGAAATCATTGTCTTCGATTGCGTTCTTTTGCTCTACCAGTGGCAGTTTGCTTGTGATATGATCATGCTTAAGAAAATTCTCGAGGTTGAGCACTAAAGTAATAATAACACATCGAATTACTAATTTAACAAACACTAAATCTCCAAGGCTGTCATGACACGGATTCTGTAAAAATAACCATCATTCCTTCTGCATTTTAATCATGATCTCTCAATTCCGTGGCAATTTTTTCAAAACTGCAAAAATTTGCATATCTCACATTTGACAACAATACCCAATTGTATTCACCTCGAGTTCATTTAATAAAATCGAATGTATATACATTTATGCACGTTGGAGATTTAATGAATACGGAGTTACCACTCTACCTAATATAGGTCTACGTACTCTATGCTCATATCATTCTTCATTATAACAAAGGATTGTGAGGTGTAGACACAAGACCAACTGATGGCAAATTATAATGGTGTTCGAAAATGCAATTGCTGGCCTCTGATTTTGTTGACGATTTTGCTGAGCACATGCTCGTATAACGCACTGGTGTCATTCCTCTACATACATTCAGAAAATAAGCAAAGATGTGGAAAGTTCGAAAACGCTTTCTACCTCAATTGTCCAAGTTTCTGATTGGTTGTAGAAACGGCAACGTACTTGAGCCAGCAAGATTGCCAATGAGATCTATTAACCAACCGTCACCGAAACAAAGGCAATACGAGTTTTGTCAAAGAAAACGTGATAGAAAATCAACAAAAAATATGTGCTTCTTGCAAGGACGGTTTGTGCACACCCCACGGTGAAGTAAGGGTTAAGGCGGAATCGATCAGCATTGACATTAGCATACTCTTAGCCTATGCTACTCCCTCCTGTTTTGGTCTGGCAAGCTGCGCACAGGTGACATTCTACGTATCTCCAATGTAGCAGGTAACACGATGACTAAATGATGCTAGAACATGTCAACAATGAAAGTCTGACAGCTACGTGTAGTTTTAGGCGTGTGCATCGCTTTAATAGGGAGTTCCGCATAAAAGGCATGATGAATGTTAATTAAAATCTTTGTGTTGCTTGCAAAAAGCGAAGCCCGCATACCGAGAATGACAGAATCAAACAAATATCGTAACTGATAAAAGTCACCCAGATTATTCATGGACCAATTTCTACTTTCTTCAGCTAAAGAATGTATAAACTCGTGACCTAAATGCTCAAAAATTAAGTAAATGGACCTACAGAGTGTAAGTTACGACAGAGTTACTACAGAGTCTTGCGACATGGATCAAGTCACGCAGATTATTCATGGACCAATTTCTACTTTCTTCAGCTAAAGAATGTATAAACTCGTGACCTAAATGCTCAAAAATTAAGTAAATGGACCTACAGAGTCTTGTGTTGGATCAAGTCACACAGATTATTCATGGACCAATTTCTACTTTCTTCAGCTACAGAATGTATAAACTCGTGACCTAAATGTTCAAAAATTAAGTAAATGGACCTGCAGAGTCTAAGTTACGACAGAGTTACTACAGAGTCTTGTGTTGGATCAAGTCACACAGATTATTCATGGACCAATTTCTACTTTCTTCAGCTACAGAATGTATAAACTCGTGACCTAAATGTTCAAAAATTAAGTAAATGGACCTGCAGAGTCTAAGTTATTTAAAAAAGTCATCATGGAAGTATACGAAAAAGTCAATGTGTATCTGACAGAGTTCGTGTCATCAGTAATGCGATGGCATTAGATCTTGCCAGAAAAGCATCCAAACGTGGAAAAAATTGATGTCGAGAAATTTAATACGACGTTTTTCTGTATCGCAAGGCATTCAGAGATCCTATGGATGGTCTTGATTGATGACCTAATCTCCTGATGTTCCGCACACACATTGCCGCCAGAGGTATACAGCGCCTGTTCACACGCGTCCACATTGCGCCTCCTCTTCCTGTCCTGAGCATCAGCAAATCACTATTGCTCGCTCTGTCAATATAACGTGGTTTGAGCGGATGTACAACAGCAAGATCAAATACTGCAGCCTTGCCAAGGGACCAGGAAGGAACTAGGATGCAACTGCTGTTATTTCCGGTACCGTTTTCCTACTGTGGGCTTAACTGCGCTTGTGGATAGTATCTGCAAAGAATGTCCCTCAGCTGATTGTGCCGACCTGTAACATCTGGAACATGTTTGCATGTGAGACTGTGACATCCAAATCTATCCATCACTTTTCCTGGGCTTAGTGAATGCATATTAACTTCACTTTGTTAAAGACGCTGATTTAGCCCGGGATTGGGTACCGTTGTCATCCAATCAGACGGTCTTTAGGATGAAAAAGCAAGCAACCGAACAATTTCATGAACAGTTTTTGGTTTTCTTTTTGGATATACTGTCGAATTAAATCGCATTCTGTGGATTTATAACTTTATATATCCATGCAGTCATAACTTGATTTGTGGTCTTACACGGTCTTATTTCATTCAATATAATTAAAGCATTGCAGTAAAATCACATAGATTCTTGCATGCAGTTATACAGGCTAAGTTAGCATGTATTTCTTGTTTATTATGAAAGGGTAAATCCACTTTAATCCACAATATTTGACGAAAATGTGTCTTTGATTTGTAAAATCCATATTTCTGAACCGATTTCAATAGTTTTTTTTTAATCGAACATAAAGGTCTCATCTATTATGGCATGGTTTTTAAAATGTCACAAAGCCAAGACCTTCTTCACAAGTTGCCGTTCTTTGCCAAAAAAAGACCAAAAAAGCATGTCCAAAATTGCAGTACTCTCAGTTCAACACGGATTTTCGATTAAATACATTCAAATACACCCACTAATATTTACATCATCTGAAAGAAGAAGATCAGCTCTTTAAGACAGTCTAATTTTAAATATTATAATCAATATTAATCATTAAATTTTCACTGGGTTTCCATTGTCCAATGAAAAAAATGTCCTCTGACCGAGACGTTTTCTGTCCTCTGACCGAGGTACCTTTTCTCGAAGAATGTTGATTCTTCCATTAAACGTTTTGCACCAAACGAATCCTCTAGCGTGCTAGTTTATAAATCCGTAAAGAAAATTCAGTTTGATGCCGTTACAAGTGTGCAATATTGATTTAAAAATATTTTTATCCGTTTTTTCGACCAGAGAATTTGAATATTCCCAAAAATTTCATATGGATGCTGAAACCAGAAATTTTGTCAGGAATCGATGAAATTTCACAGCATAGGAGGGATCCATGCTCGTAACATCTATGCAAAAGAAATTTTTCATTTATATCAATTAACCCTCTCAAAATCTCCAAAAACCACAAAAATGTCCTCTGACCGAGACCCTAAAAATCTCGGTCAGAGGACAACGTTGAAATTGAAGATCTCGGTCAGAGTACAAGGGTCTCGGTCTAAAGACATGATAATGTATGCAATTACATTTAGATCACTTCGTTTTACGCGTTCAAGTATTCGTCCTAAGTTCCGCAGTCTCATGAACCCAAATGCACAAACCGAAAAGTTTCCTGTTCGACATCAATTTGTCCTCTGACCGAGACCTCAAAAATCTCGGTCAGAGGACAAGGTGGGTCACGGTCAACGGACATTATATGCAATACATTACATTTTGGTCACTTCGCTTTCCGCATGCAAGCATTCATCCTAAGTTCCCAGTTTCATCAGCAACCCAAATGCAGAAGCCGAAGAGTTTCCTATTCGACATCTATCTGACCGAGATCAATTTGTCCTCTGACCGAGATGTAGAAGAAATGGCTTTTTAAAAGTGTTAGATTTCTATGGAAAGTTTTTATTTGGTGTGGTCGCCGCTAAGATTTTTGTGTTCAGCGTAAAAAAATGAGTATATATGCAAATTTTCACGGAAATCTGAGACCCAAAATTGAAAAGACAGAAATGTTGTGGAATAAATTGGATTTACCCGAAAGTATCACCTACTATGCGCAAGGGCTATTGGTAGCAAATTTTAGCTGAGACGCCCGAGATGAACTAAACTATTCATGGGACGCTGGTATTCATAGTGTGAAGAAGAGTGAGTCAGAGTAGATGAATACAATAATTTGCAATTAGCAAGCAAGTCAGTAATATTTGACAGGTTTTCATTAAAGATGACTTTAAACACACTTCTGAGTTGTCGCCTAAGTTAGTGAGCCTGCTATAAAATTAATAAATGCTGCTCATTGTATTTATGTATTTGCATTATTAATTTATTTAACATGCTGCTTTTTGGAAGTATGATGCATGTTGAATCATAGAAATTTGCCGTTGTCGTAATCTGACACTTGTATAATGACCAACGAGTGTACGAAAGACAATACTGGCCCACCAATTGACATCACTCACATGCCTACGATACCATCGCAGTCAAATCATAGTAATCAAGCAGTACATAATGTAAATAGAATGATTAAATATTTAGTCGAAATTTCACCAATTTCCTTCAAAATAGGGAATTTTGTCGATGTTGAGAGATGTGAACTAGGCCTTATGATGATTCTTGATATGGCAGCTATTCAGGTCTGTTCCCATTTTTCAACTGAAGATGCAACTCATTATTCAATCATTCTGTATAAATGAATACCGTTCACAAACTGAGAGATTATGCAGTGAATTTGCTACAGTTTAAGAAAGCTGCTTCTTAATATAACAACTTTTATTTCTTGACGTAATTTATTCATGTCTGTAAGAATATGAAATCCTTTGATCTACGCATATTTTTTCAGATGGATGCGCCTTTTATAGGGTGTGTCACAGCAAAAGGAATTGAGTTGAGATACATTATGTCTAGAACTAATATACCGGAGAATTTTGCAGCATAGCATTCTTTTCCGGCAACTTTGCATGAACTAATAACAAGTCTGACGCATTTGGTTACAACATATAACATCAGCTGACTTTGTGAATAGAATAACTGAATATTGAGCTGCATACTCAGTTGAAAAATGGAAACAGACCTGAATAGTTGCTATTTCGTCTTATATCACGAATCATCAGCAGGCCTAGTTTACATGTCTCAATATCGACACAATTCCCTATTTAAAGTTGCAGTCACGCCTTTGTTGATTTGAGATTTACAATTAGCAAGTTATTTACCTTTTTCACTTGCTTACTGGTTCATTTCAATCTCCGAACTTTCCATCCCATGTTATAAAGTATGCAGATGACTTTTTAATTTGTGTACCCATATTTCGAAATTCTGATAATCAGCATGTGCATGAAGTCCATAATTACCTAACGAAGTGGAGTAAAGAAATCTGTCTACCTTTGAATATCAGTAAATGTAAATACTTACTCATTTCTCGGACCAACGACTTTTTTCTGAAACAATTACGCAACATGCGAAGTGTTAATAATTTGAATCTCCTTGGGGTAGCATTCGACTCTAACTTGAATTGGTCATCGCATGTTGACAACGTTATTCGCACCGCTTCGCGTAATTTGTTTCTAATTCGCCAACTCAAAAAATTCTCAGGTACGACTTCTTCCTGACAGTGTACAATGCCATCGTAAGATCCATCCTAGAATATTGTTCGCCATTATTCGTTGGGCTATTAAAGGAAAATTCGTTGAAACTTAAGAGTTCAGAAAAGGTTTCATAGAATAGTGTATTGTGTGCGAAAACTGTGATGCTCATGAACTGGAGCCGCTATAAAGCAGACGTGAAGCTGCAGCCATCAAGTTATTTCGTCAAGCTGCTTCTAATGACCAGCATACTTTGAACTCGATCGTACCCCCAATATCACAAAGTGGTGGAATTATAATCCCAGTTGCGAGAAGTGAAAGGAGACTACGTTCATTCATTATAAAGACTTCCTAATTGGTAAATACTTAGCATAATCTCTGATGTATTTTCTTTCATTACAATGTCGCTGCTGAATACTTTGTACGCCAACTTATCTCGAGAATTTTATTATGCATCTTCCTCACCAATTCTTTGTATGATTTCCATTCTGATGAAATATATGCTTATTATTATTGTTATTTAAATTTAGACAGGGATTCATTGAATGTCACTTTGAATTTTTTAATTCTTATTCTAGTATTCCTTCGCAATTATAATTACGGCTTAAAGGGAAGTAAAGGCACTTCTAAAAATTGCTGAGAACACACTAGGTGACATAACACGTGGCAATTAGGCTACGTGAATTACTACGCGTAATTGCACATGATCCTAAACAGCCGTGGCTATGCGTGACATTGCTGCAACATCTGTCGGCAGTCCTGTTACAAAGACTTTGCGTCTCATGTGTCTGTATGTATCAGATGCTAAACAATGTGATAGGACCTCAATTTCATGATCAGGGAAGACAGAACATGCTTAGCGGTTCATCCGTGGTACAAGCGGCAACGCAGACAACCGTAGACGAAGCGCAAACTATAAACGCTCGCCCGCGCGTATTCATAAACATTCCTCATGTTTCAACAGCAACGGATCAAATGATTTCTGACTCTTAGTGCAGCGCGTATGTACGGGCGTAGAAGAATAGAATGTCTTTAATCACAGATGTTTGGGGTGTTCCGTAATTACGCGTGAATTACGCTTGACATGTCACCTAGTGCATTCAAAAAACTGAATTAACTTATGGTAACAGAAGCAATTTTTATGTCAAATACCCAGGAGCTAGCTTGCTAATTGCTAATCTCAGCTGATTTATCTAATGGTTTTTCTACTTTGCTCCTTCTTAATCTGATATTATTTTAGTTTATTACTTCCACTTCCCTAAACTCAATTATGATACAAAAACGGAGTTAAAGAGTTCACATCTCCTAGATTAGCAGCCTCAAGCGCTTTTTCCCATGAAATTTCATAATTCATTAAAATATATCCCAAATTAATGCTGATTTGGTGAAAGTTATCACATTATTCTAGCTTGATACCATGTTATGTGATGGGTTTTCGTAACCAACTGCAAAAAGCTGTCGGGCAAATCCATTTTATACAACAATATTGGTCAAAAATTGTGTCTTTGTTCTGTAAAATCCTTATTTCTGAGCCCATTTTTATAATGTTTTTTAACTTAATCTTTGGGAACTCCTCTTTTTGGTCATTATAAATTCAAATCAATCTAACAGGGCTTTCTTCATGAAAATTTTATACCAAGGCAGAAAAAGCATCAAAAACGGCCTGTCCCAAGCATAGGTGCTTCTCTTAGGGAAGAAATTTCATTGTGAAAGCGCATGAGTCGTAATTTCAACCATACTGTAATTCAAGATTGCATTTACATCGATTTGGGATGCTTAAATTAGCCTTCGTTCCCCAAAAATTGTCTTCTGATCGATGCACATTCTTCAACTTATGATCCTTTTATTTTTTTATTCCACTAAAAGGAAAAAATTAAATATGGAACATCACAATTGAGCAATTATGAATTTAAAAGAAACTGTCCTGCGTTCTTTCGACCAGACTCTTTCGATTTTTCTGAAAATTTCAATTTATTGCTGAAGCCACATTTTTCATCCGAATTTCATGAAATTTTACGGAATTATCAAGAACATGCATGCGAAATTTTATCTATCAACAACAATTATCATTTTCAAGATTGTGGTGTCCGTGGCACAGTGGTTGCGTACTTGGACTAGCGATCTCATGGTCCAGAGGTCGAACCCGGTAAGTGTCATTGGAAGTCGGCAGGAAGGGCATCCGTACTACAAAGCACTACAACGCTCCAAACAAAGTCTGACTTAAGTCAGCACCGTCCAAGGCCCCAGTAGGGGTAAAAAGTGACGTAAAATCCGTAAAAAAAATCTCGTAGAACGTTTCACAAAATTATCGGTCACAAGACACCTGGTAATATTTAGTAAAAATGCAATAACTTGTATAAATGCTCATCTGGTGTGGTCGCCACTATGATTTTCGAGTTCAGCATGAAAAGTTGACTGTAAACGTAAGTAAATTTTCAAATAAAACGAAATTTCAATGTTGAGAAGAAAAAAATGCCCAAAATGTTGTTATATAAAATGGATTAACCCTGCCACGTATACAGTTAAAAGGTCTTCATTTCATCGTTGGGCAATAAATCTGCAAACAAAGAAGTAAGTGCAACTCGCATGTTTCGGCTTCAGACACTTTAACTGAGTGATGCAATACATTAATAAAATCAAAGATGAAAATTAATAGACAGTACAAAATAAAAAAAGCAGTTTAAATACTTGAATGCATAAAAAGAATGCTAATTTATCTAATTTTGATAAAGTAATGGCAATTGTAAAAAATACTACTAAATAAGATCAAATAATACTTTTGTATTAGTTATGCTTCCATGAGTCGTAGATTATGGACAAGAAATATAGTAATACAAGTACAGTAGACTCTCGATATAAGAATCACATCCGGAAATTATGCTTTGATTCTTATAATGAGAGGTTTTATTATTATGAGCACTCATGCCTTTTATTTGTATACATCCTTATTAGAAATTAGTAGACTATAGATAAATGCTTACGTAGCTATCAAATGAGATGTTTCTTTGTGGTTCCTATTACCCAAGTTATGCTTGCATACTTAAAGAAAACAATAAGACAATAGAAAAATTCTTTTTCACTTAAGCTTCAACGCATACTAAAAAAGTCTGATATCTTGCTTTGGTGAAGACTCTCACAGGTTCGTTTTAGGATTTCTTCCAGTATCTTCTTAAGGGCCAGAATAGGATACAGTTATCTCTACCTCGTGTCATGAATTCTAATGATGTGTTCTGATGACGCACATTGTCAATTCTAATCGATTGGTATAGAAGGAAAACGCAATTGGTGAGGATTTCAGTGGATTTCATCTTCTCAAGGTTAATTGTGATATCATGACGCTTTTATCTTACGTCCATTGGCAAATACAATCAATAAAAAGTAGGATTACGCCATTGGTAAGTATTTCAGCCAATGAAAGTTTAAGTGTCATTCACTGATTCTTATAACGAAGGTGCGTCCTTTTTTTATTCTTATAACGAGTGCAAAATACATAGCATTTCATACTAATTTGTTGAATGACTATTCAAACATTGATTCTTATAACGAAAGTGACATGATAATTATTCTTGTAACGAGCGGAAAACTTATAACGTTGTATAGAAATGTTTCGGGAAATGGATTTGATTCTAATAACAAATTTATTCTCATAACGAGTGATTTTAAAAGCAAGAGTTCACTGTACATGTAATGCAATCCAAGTGATACAAAAGTAACAACCGAGAATTAACTTTAGAGAAGAAAAAGAACAATTCTGACAATTTCCATTACCTTAATTCTATGACCAAAGACCAATCAGTTCATCATCAAGATATCTTAGAATACTCTTATCTTTTTATATCTACATAATTTCTTCTATCCTACTGACTCATATCTAAATTTTAAATTTTATATTTGCAAAGTTCGAACTCACTTCTATCCTCTGATGTGACCGGAGAAGCCGAAAAATTAGGAGCTTTTTATAAATAGCACGGCTTTTAAATTGTTTTATTCATGTAACACGATGCTATTTCGGGGGAATTTCCAAAGTCTTTCTAAATTATAATGTCCACTGTTAGATTTTCGAGGCACATGCTGATCTTTTATTTAATGACTATGGCGAGGACTGTTCTTCTGATTTATTTAAGAGGATTTGGCATCTTCCCAAGACTTCGCAATGCAAGAAAATAAAACCCAATTTTGAAACTTCTGACCTTTGGAGCTATCTTCAAAACAAAGATGTCATGCGAATGCTTTGAAATCTGATACCGCATCATCTCGTGACCGTTAGCAAGTGAAGTGCGGTGCATGCATTGTCACCAGAACAATCGCACAAAATGAGCATCTAAAAAGTTATCCAAATATTTGTGCATCACAATTTTGCTAATATTGAAACTATCAGAATCATCGGCTAGCGCAAATTTCCTATCATTCAGGAAACTATTTTGTTAATATCGGATATGTATTCGTAGTGACATGAACAGCGTAGTTTTCACGAATGGCTTCTAAACCTGCAGTCAGACCCACGTGTCAGCATAGAAATAAATTGTTTTTCTGAAATTGACTAAAACGCAAATTGGCACAGTCGAGCGAGCTAAGTTTGGTATGAATCACCAACAAAAAACTTAGTTTTACACATGTAAAACTTAGCTTAAATTCTACAGTCCGTTTCATAAAAAGTGGATCATCCAAAAATTTGACTAAATAAAACATAAGTATGATACAGAAAGCATTTTTCATGTTATTTCATGTCCCTGATATATTTAAATGTCCTTATATAATCTGATAAGCTATGATACAGTAACGGTTCTTAAGAAGCTAATATTTTGTGGCCCTACCCTTATTGTCAATGACATTACCAATTCGTCAAGGCATTGATTCGATGATATCGTTGATTTTTGACTGATCTAACTTTCTCCACTCTCTTTTTAACAGTGACGTAAGTTGTGATACGCCATCTGTAGGTAGCAGTGAACGACGAACGTTACGTTTTAGAATACTCCATACATTTTCTATGGGATTCAGATCAGGAGAACGAGCTGGCCAAGATAATGTCCTAAGCCCTAATTGAGACTTGCATAAGTTGACTCTACTACTCCTGTGACACGTAGCATTATCATCCATAAATAACCAAGTCGATGGATCACCAAGTTGATCTGTCATTTGGCCAATGTTCATTCGTAAAACAGTCACATAGCGTTCAGAATTCATGGTTCCTTGCTGTATGTGAAGTTCAGAGCGGCCATTGGTCCAAATGCCAGCCCAAATCAGTAGAGTCGCACCACCTTGTACCCGGGGGACGATGTAAATGTCTCGGAATTTCCTGATCAGATTTTATCCATAATCTCAATCGACCATCACTATCCTTCAGACGGACTTCAGACGAGCTGGCTAAAAGCTGGTAAAAGCTTAGATTCTAATCCAATGATACAGTTATTAATAAGCAGTAGTGGGCGAGTATATGGAAAAATATGCGGCACTATTATGCACTACGTAATAGATAGTGAATAGATTTGAGGTCACTATTTGCTATTATGACTCTTGGTTGTTGTGACAAATAATAATCGAAGAAATCTATGCATTACCTATTATAATGCATGAATCATAGAAATCTACACCAGGTTAATATTCCATCCCGGAAAACAATTACCTGCTGCGTAATTGTTAACTTTGGACATAGAGGGCCGATTTCATGAAGCGGTATTAACTGCTACCAGTAGTAGCACAAATACCAGGAGTAGCTACTACTTCGGAGTAAAATCGATTTCACGAAGCGGTATTATCAAGTCATTAGAGTTACTATGCCCTGGCGCAAATCATCTACCATCCTCGTTGGTTAATATAATTAACCAATGAAATATCACTAACGTCGAATAAATCGTTAAGAATCGCATCATTTACAACAAAGTTTACAACAGTTAAGCTGCCAAAATATGTCGAGAAGAAGAAGTGAAAACTTTACCACAGCCCACAGGGAATTCGTAATAGAATTTATAAGATCGAATCAGATTATTGAAAGTAAGGATGTCACTTTGAAGACTTTAGCGAAAAAGCAGAAGGCATGGAGTGACCTAACAGCTACTTTCGACAGTAAATATAATTCAGCAAAGTCAGTCAATCAGATGAAGGTTCTTTGGAAAGGTTTAAAATCCAAGACGAAAAAGAATATTGCGCTTATGAAGAGAGAGACAAATGCGACTGGAGGTGGGGTCAATTTGGCCCCAAATTTGTCCATTACTGATGGACAAATATCTGAGATAACAGCCGCAGAAATGGAACCACTTGAATGCAGTTACGATGGTGATGCTGTTCAAACCCATCCCAGTACATCAAAATTTGATATCGATAGCGACAATGATTCAGAAATTGAGAACCGGACAGTAAGCGATGCCGCGAGAAAGCCTACCTGTAAATGTAATGCCTTGATGGAAGAGTCGCAAAAATGTACGAGTAACTCAGCAAAACGACCCACAACACTTGATTTTTTCACAATTTCAAGAGAGAGGCTCGATGTGGAAAGGAGAAAGGCTATTGCCCAGGAACGAATAGCTGAGGTGAGTCATAATGTTTAACGCAGCGCTTTCTTAAAGTGTGTAATTATCATTGAATTATATTTTATTTTCAGGCTCTAGAAAAATTAACGAACTCAGAAGCACATAAAACCACTGCTGCCGTACCGCCAACAGAACACAGACGAGGCAATACGAGTGGCTTTATACAGTAGTTGTTTTCCGATGAATCAACGACTTCGTTTTGAAAATCTAAATAGTGAACAGTTGTGGTGTGTATTGCTACGAAATATACATATTATTCTTGTTGCATTCAATAATTTTATCCAACTTCCACAGCGTGGCTGAAAATATATGTCTATTTACGCTCGTAAGCCTGCTACGATCATAATACATAATTTCCAAAATTGAGTTGCAGAATTACACTGTAAATCGCTCAATACCAATCACATACGAAGGAAGCATACCAACATATTTTTTTGGCATATTTCTGTATTCTCTTGGTATTTATTTGTATGCTTTTCGTATGTTTTTTCAAATGTGGTATGCTTTACATACTAAAGCCATACCAGCACAATGTTAAAAGAAAGCATAAATCATGTCCAAAGTATGTTGATTTAAGGACTTTTGTCAATAAAGATGATACTAATGTTACTACTGCTCTGTAAGTAGTTAGATAATGACATTCAAGAGTGATACTTTTAAAGCTGAATTCGATTTCAATACACGTAAGTCTAAGCCATTTCATGAATAGTCAATAAGTATTCAACCATCAACAATTATGTATCATGTAATTTTGAAATAAGGCATATTATCAATCCGAAGTAAAGACACATTATAATTCATTAAACGCAAAAATAGTTATGTTTGAGATATATAAGTCAACATGATTGCTCGAAAAATATCGTTTGAATCAATTGATGTTAATCAACTTGGCCCATAAAGTAGAGCTAACTAAACGTCCTATTTGTGTTGCTAGACATGTAGCATAGTCGTGGAACATAAAATTCACAATAGATCTAATGTACTCAAATATCACTCTATCAAACAAAAAATATTCATAACTTGTATTACCGAAAAAAGTTATTTGACAGTAGTATGTAATACATATATTTTTTTGCTATGTGACTTAAAGCTGGACATACCAAATTGATACCAGAGTCATACGAATAAGGATGAATTTCCATCGGGTCTCGTATATAAAACATACCAACAATTCGTATTTCAGTGTAAAACATCCAATCACAGATAGAATAGTTCGTATCGCTACATACCAATCACATACCAATCACATACGAAGGTAAATGAGATTTGGTATGAAAAAAAACATACCAGATCTCTGTAAACATACGAGAATCTCGTATCAGATGTTAGTTTCAAATTGTATGTAATTTTGGTATATGTTTGTATGCAATTTTCGTATCCAGCGATTTACAGTGTACGATAAAAATTTGAAGCAAAAGTGAATATCCCTTCTAGCTGTTCCATGCACGCCTTACAATTTTATAGCTTCATATGGGCATTTCCACGGTAACGATCTGACCATTGGTAGTGTTTGAACTTAGATGTCTTGCTCTCTGAAAGTACTGAATGAAATTGCGCCAAAATTAGCTCTGATAATTAGAAAGTTAATTAATTAGTTATATGACAAAGAAGATAACGATCTGACATTTTCAATGTAACATAATTAAGTGTAATTCTCTTATACTATTCGGAGGTTTTAGCTGTTGAAACGCATACACAATTTGATATAGAGTATTTCTCGCAAATAACTATCGTCAAATAACTTATCCGAGTCAATTTTGTATATTTCACAGTAATTTCAATAATCGATCACATTTTTCATTTCAGTTGAAAACATGTACATGTCATGTTATTTTTGATTTTCTATGTGAAGAACGATAAATTTTGAAAAATAAAGTTGATATTTGTTAATTTCAGTGCATTTTACCCCAAGTAGAAATGCTTTGCAGTAATATACTGCACCTTTTATGAACCATGCTCAGGTTGACATTTTCGTGGAAATGCCCATATACGTACGATCGTATATGTTTTACCATAATATAAAATATTTGACAAACAATAATACAGTAATTCAAAAGACTGCGTTTGCAATTATGTCTCTATATTTAATTTATAGTGTAGGTCAAAAACATTTCTACGGTTGATTTAGCGTGATTACTGTTTGCAAACAATATTGAAACTTAATGTAGCGCTACCAATGGCTTTGTCAAACAAACACTTGTTCAATGAGTCTTCGACGAAACAGATTTCCACGTGCTTCATCCCCTCTATAGATATGATCATTAGTTATATAAGCATTTAAAATCTGTTCATTATCATCAACGAAATTTAAATCGCCATTTCCAATCGCCATGCTGTGCAGTACAGCAGCTGCAATGATAATATGTGGTACTTTCGAAAGTTTCATTCGCAACCCATATTTAAGAATAGGAAATCGACGTTTCCACTGTCCAAACATCCTTTCAATAGTAATGCGTGTTCGAATATGAGCATGGTTATAACGCCGTTCTCCATCGTTGTTCACTCGAAGTAATGGGGTCAGGAGATATGGAGAACAAGGATATCCACTATCACCGAGAAGGTATCCTTGATACTGATTGCTCTCAAAACCCATAAGTAGTCGACAATTGTTCCAGATTCTTGAATCATGTATGGATCCTTGCCATCTGGCTACTATATTTGTAATTCTGTATCGAGCGTCACATACAACCTGAACATTCAAGGAATACCAGTGATGCCGATTAATATACATTGCAGCGTTTTCTGGAGGAACGTTGAATAGTAGACGAACATGTGTACAATCTATTGCTCCCAGAACACCTGGAAAGTTTGCAATTCGGTAAAAATCCAACTTTGTTGAATCGACTTCTTCTTGAGATTCTGGCATTTTGATGTATGTTGAGCTTAACGCTGCAATCGCATTCGATACTCACACAATGATTCTGCACACGGTGGATGAAGAAAATCCATGAATCTCACCCACTTCATGGTAAAATTGGTCGGTCGCCAAGAAACGAAGAAATGTAAAAGTTTGTTGTTCTGGAGACACTGCCAAGCTTCGACGGGTACGGTAGGAGATGTAATGACTCCCCTTATAGAAGAAATAAGTGTATTCACAGTCGAGGGATGCGGAGTCTTATCATTTTGATAGGACTCCGACTCCAGCAAAAATGATAGGACTCCGGGACTCCGACTCCGACTTCGACTCACATCTCTGGTTCACACACGACTTTGTCAATCTATAGCGCAATCGGAAATTTGTCTCGACATAGCAATCAAATGGATTATTTCGATCACGGAAGACACGCTCCCTTCTCAGGGCACGCATCATTAAGACATAACCTGCCATTTCGAGCAGCGACTAAAGAAACTGATCGCATTTGACTTCACTAGCAGAGTTATACCTACCCTCTTGAAGGAGTAAATCTGGGTAGTAAATCTATTGATTTTGTACAGCTACTACCGGGCGTAAAGAAATTGCTCCTCCCGAGTAATCCCGGTAGTAACTAACACCGCATCGTGAAAGCCACATGAGAGTAAATTTATTGATTCTCAACAAGTTATTACCGAGAGTAAGCTAATACCGCTTTGTGAAATCGGCTCAGAGAGCTTTACAAGACCATGTATTATATGTATATGAAACACAACTTTCATTCTAGAGGTTCTATTAGCATCAATTTCTATTATGCTGTGGTGCATTTACACGAGTGACTTGTTTGTTGACACTTTTCGATCCATGATGAGTCAGAAAAGATTGTAAACAAAGACATACCTACAATAATAATGCCTCGTGCGTCACCAGACAATAGCAATTTAATGAATGGAAATAAAGAGAAATGCATTGATCTCATCAGTTTATGTCGGTGAAATGTCAGCTAATGTTGCACCCCTACACTGACGTGTGTAAAGTTCACTTCCTTCTGCTTTTGTCCACGAATAAAAACTTTAAAGACAAGTCACTCGATTATGAAATAAAGAGACGCGGAAAGAAAATATCACCATCAGAAAATAAATGAAGAGTGATGGTAAAGAGACAAAATTTCCTTTTTAACAAATAATTTAAGCGATGTAACCATTTTACTTCTCATTGGCAAGAAGGGGCGTTCAAAGCAATCTATCGCCGTCTTTGAAGCAATGAGAATAGTCCGGTAGTAATGTGTCTCCCTCGCGATATAGCATATACCAAATACAGCAGAACTAATTTTCACTATCTATAAGTCTGTTGCTTTCCTGCACTATAAAGAAACAATAAACATGTGCTTTCTTCAAAACGATTAAATTTACTTTAAGTATAATAATTGAAGAAATTTCAGTCAAAGCTGTGAAAAGGAAGTGCATGGAAAGTTCATTCTATCTTTTCATAACTTACTTTGATACTTTGAATGTAAAAGCTCGAATAAATTGACAATAAATTTCATCTAGTTTGAAGAGTTCTCTGTAATGTGAACTGACATGGGTTTGACTTATTTTGTTTTAAACAATAGTTCAACTTCGGTGCACCATATCATATAACTTGCCTGAAGAAATGATACATCATCCTGATTTTGATAGACTTGATAAGGGCATAACTATTATTTAATTATTCGTTTCTACTAGTGGTATATGAAGATATATAATTAAGCTTGCTGGAGAATATGACTTCATGTGAACTTTCTTTAATTTTTATTTAACTAGGATTTAAAATTTGAGCAAACTGTCGTCTCCTGCTTCTAAATTAGATGAATAATTACTTCGATGATTATTTTCTGATAGACGCAACAATTCAACGTAACAGTAGAGATGGTTAATGAGCAAATTGCAAAGAATCGGATAATTGATAAACATTATCGATTACTATGAAGTATATAAACAAAGAGCAACAACTGTCTATTAACACTAGGATGGCTGAAGATTTATATACCTAGGATGGCTGAGAAGTCGAAAGCGACTTTTTGCATTATTTTGCCTCCAAATCAACGTAGCTTGGGTCCACTACCTGCAAGCACATGCCTTTTCCAAATTTGACTGTTTTCTGTTGTCACTGCAATGTACTGAGATCAATATTCCTGTGATGGGCCTACTTTAGGCCTACTACATCACGTTTCCTATGTATTTCGTACCATTTGAAGTGCATTATTATATGTCGGTTTCTCTTTACTAAGTTGGAAGCAAATTTCCCCAAATAGCATAGGAATAAAAAGAAAATTGATCTGAAACATTTTTGTATTTGACAAAAGAAATCAAGTGTGGCAAAGACCGCGCACTATGTCAATTAGGAAATTGAAAAAAACTAGCAGTTTTTGCATGTACAGATGGTAATTCGATTTGAATTGGTCTTGCTGCAGGAGCCACACGTAGGTTTCAAACAGACTTAGCAAATTGTGGCTTTCATATTTTTGCATTCTCTAGTAGATTGACATTGACGTCTGTGAGGCATCACATCATCTGGAATATCTAAAGCACACGAAGGTCTTTGTTGCCTCTTTTGACGATAGTCCTCCAACAGCTGCTTGCACAGATTCAAGATGAACTGACGTCGAGAAATAGCCTCACCGGTCACTTTCTTGAACTCAATCCAAGCATTTACGGCTGCGATATCTAGCATATTGTTCCACACTGCAACAGGCTATCGGAAACAAGGACTATGAGTAGAAAGCTGTTTAGACATCATGTCAAAGCAGTCAACACCGACTTTATCCTTGTTGTATGAAAGAATGATGGCGGGTTTTTTCTTCTCTGTGGTGGCATCAGTTGTGGGAGATGAATGCATCGTAGACAATAGACAGACGTTTTTGCCCTTTTTACATTGGTAATTCACAAATGTAGTGCCAGAGGCTTCATCGTAGAAGAACTCACTATTGAAGGGCAGATTTTTCTTCACAGAAACCATTTCACTGCTCAACTTTCTATTTTTTCGAATTGTGCCCACAATTGTCGTCCTTTTCTCCTTTAGCTTTACTGCAGCAGTGAGTGACGTAAAAAAGTTATCCATGCTGATGTTGTAACCTTTTCCAATGATTGGCTGCGAAATCTTCATAATAACATGCTCTGCCAAAGGTAAATCACCTCGTTCGGCCTTCTCTTGAGCACCCAAATAAGGTATTATGTGTACAACATACTTCGAGTTGACTTCGCACAAAATCCAAAATTTAATGCCATATTTATCAGGCTTATTGGGCATAAAAACAATGAAACCACAACGAGTTTTTAGCGGCAGGACCTGCTCATCCAAAGTCAATGAATATTCCGGAATGTAAGATGATTGGCAATTTCCGGAGAATAAATCAAATACTTCACGAATTGGAGCGAATTTATCAGCACTTCTTGGTCTTCTGTTGGGCTTGTCATCAAAACGAAGATATCGGAGAATTTGCTTATATCTATCGCGCGCCATAGTTTGATGGAAAACATTAGGGCCGTAATATCGATTATATAGAAAATCAAGTGGATGATTCCTTCCATAGACACCAAGTAGGTAAGTCAAGCTTATAAAAGCTTCTAATTCACATAAATCAAGCAGGAAATTAGTGTCACATCGTTGACCCTCCTCGACAGTATGTTGCAGAACTTTTCGTAGCATAGATTCACTGATAATCAGCTTCCAGGCCTGATACTCTGATTTCGCAGCTTGATGCCTACACGACGTCGGTACACCAGGATGGGCACTAAACACATTATGCGCAGAGATGCGACCGATGTTGAGAGATCTCGTCATTCTAGTCCACTTAGTACCATCCCGTCCAATAAGGATGTCTTCCCTTGTAGCTGCATCAAAATCTTCATCTTCGGACACGAAATCTTCTTCACTTGACTCATAAGATTGTGGAACTGATGGTTCGTCTTCATTATCTGATATTTCACTCCCAGAGTCAACTACCATTTCGGCTACATCCACTGCGGCAAGCCGCCTCCGCCGAGAACTCGTGGCCATGACAAGCACAACAGTCAGAATGAAATCGCAGTGTGCTTCGCTTGCATGACACGCTCACAGAGATCAGATATCAATGCTATTGTTCACTCCCTACAGAGAACATATATATCTGACAATCCGACCTCTATTGACGCGCTGAAGTGATATCAAGCTGCTAAGCAGAATCTTATTCTGTCTCATGCGGACAGAAAGAACCAAATGGTCATAGATTGTGTCAATAGGGAGTCAATAATATCGTTTGACGAATACATACCATTGGTACAGTCGATATCGACTTTTTCGCCAATCTAGGTATATAGTCACGGCATTGCGCAACAACAATAATTACAAGGAAAGTGCAAATAGCCCGAAGTACTTTGACTAAAATAATTAATTTACATGTGTTAGGCTCATAGATCATATTTGGAAATACTGAGAATTTTTAGCATTAGTCAGCGAAAAGTCGATTTCGACTTTTCAGCCATCCTAGTGTTAATTGCATCTCCAGCTCCTTTTGATATGTTGTACTGCATGTGTATTTTCACTGTTTTGGACAAATTTCCATGATAGCAATGCGGAAGATGGAATAACATACAAATATTGTAGCCACTGTTGGGAGATAGCGCTAAATTATATAGAGAGCTAATGGTTTTGAACTTACTTTGATAGAAATGAGTACTGTGTAATTACTTTGTACACTTTTACCTTTTTACCCTGTCTATGTATTTTGATCCTTGAAAATACGGGTTGCCATCAATCGTACACAAAAACACTACAGCAAACTTGGCCCAAACTCTTCCTAATCAGATTTTAGCAACTCGATCAAAAATTGTCCAAAACATTGACTTCTTGAAAGTCTGTTGGAAGTTGATGCTTTTTGAATTTCATGATCAATGCACTTTGGTCAGATATTGCACAAATACGTCCTAAGACAAATATTTGGAGCATGCTTGAGATTAAAATTTGACAGTCAAACGGCGCTAAATATGGCCTACATGTAGTGCGCACCCAGAGCGAGTTTCTGTAGGGAACGGGGCCGAAAATGAGACTTTCACAGAATTATGTGCACTCTATGCCTACTACGAATCTGCGCGTCTGCCGAGGTCTAGGTAGTTCCTGCTCTTGTCAGACACGATCAAAGAAAAACACATATTAATCCAATAGGACGCAGATTACAGTATTTGGTAAAAATGAAATTTTCTATGTTTTCGCTTATTCCAGTAAAACATGCTAAGACTAGAGCCAAACTTTTTGACATGGAATGCCTTTCGATAATTTCCTACCATGCTCATGTCTATGAAGCTAAACACGTTCAGGCTTGGCAAGCCTACAAATGTCGGTAAACACCAACATTTTGACCATTTTAATCCACATTTAGCCACATTCTCGCAAACTTCAACGATTAGAAACAGAATAGTAACACTTGAACATGATTGGAACCTACTTGAAGGCATTCCATGTCAACAAGTTTGGCTCTAGACTTAGTATTTCTAACTTAAAAAGCGAAAACATAGAAAATTAAATTTCAACCAAAACATTTCAATCTGTGTCCCATTGCATTAACATGTGTTTTTCCTTGATCATGTCTGACATGAAGAGGAACTAGCTACACACAGTTACTGACAAGGAGCTGATGGTCATAGAGACACTTTCACTAAGACAGAAAGGCCTTCGCTGTGTGTGCAAAGCAAAAGGAGCACATCATTTCGTTAAAGTTTGGAGTTTTAGTATTACGCAGATACTTGCGTTATGTATAACTACTTACTTCATTCTTCAGTAGTCATGTCCTTCTCTTTCAGCATTGCAAGCTACTCGAGATATCTATGCCAGTCGCGCGTAATTCACTGGCAGATCCAGAAACTGGACATGGACCTATGTGAATCTTAATCATTTTTTAGATTAAACATCTTAAAAGTCAGTAATTCTTTCATTACCAAGTTGTTACTGACAAGAATAGCCAAGAACTTGGTGTTTTCAATTTTATGTCAGAACAATGTCAACTAGTGATATAAGCTCTTTGCGACTTGAGGAAATGATTTACTTGATATTGCACAACAGGTTGGGTGGAGACACAGGAATAAGGATGCAGCAAATTTCCATTAAGATGATGGAAATGCTGTCTTGACATAATTTAATCACTGAGACTCAGACAGATTTCTACAGAAAAGTTTCCTGTAGGCTATAATGTCATGACATTGTAATAGCATTATATACATTGCGTCATGACGCTTTCATAAGACACATGTTC
The DNA here is from genome assembly GCA_907163375.1 of Prostheceraeus crozeri. Lineage (NCBI taxonomy): Eukaryota > Metazoa > Platyhelminthes > Polycladida > Euryleptidae > Prostheceraeus > Prostheceraeus crozeri. The sequence continues at coordinate 89,080 of CAJQUW010012278.1, read as the reverse complement.
CAGACAGTTTTAGCACGTGTTACGATATATTCTAGACTGATGTAATATTTTGCCATTTTATATATTTAATGGGATATTTTGTTGTATCTTACAACCAACGCGGAAGCCCTCAAATTCCAAAAAAATGTTTTTAATACAGTGTTTTCCGGCTAATTGCGGCTTAACACTATTTTCCCCCTTTGGGGGTCCCTGGGGACGTATTGATAAAGATTGCGATGGCCTAGCACTACCTTAATGTGCACTGCCTAGTGTCACCATAGCAGCAACTTTCGCATTTATTCATGTAGCAAAAGGCTAGCTCTAGCCTGGATAGTTAATATACAGATTGTTTCATAAAAAGTGGATCACCCTTAAACATCGCCTTAACTTCAACTTTGTCTAACTCCGCTAAACTTGAACGAATTTCTCTGAAATTTGGAAGATACGTCAGTTGTGCTTACTAATATCATTGTTGGAAATTTCAAGCATGAATATTGAGTTGTTTTCCTGTCATAGATAAAAAAGTAGTAGATAATTTGTTCTTCATTTAGCAATGTTACACAAAATCATACCTCACTCTTATAAAATTACATTTGTTTCCTTTGTTATGTAATATGTTGTTCTACAAGCCAAAAGCTATCAAGCAAAACAAAAATAAAGACAATCGGTCAATCAGAGCCAGTATAGCACCATTATTTATCAGCAATAATGTAACTGCTACATGTGATTAACTGGACTTCATGTTCCATAGCTTCCTGACTTCGTTGCGGTGGTGTTGGCAGCACTCCTGATTGCTTTCAGCTAGAAATCTATCTCTTACCGGTTGAAAACAATACAAAGCACAAATGAACAATAACGAGATCGCATTCGCAAAAGGCAAAGTGTCGTAAAGAGGGCTCTGGCCGTCCACGCAAAACATCCAAACGTAGAGACCGCCTAATTTTGAGATCTGTTAAAGTTGATCCAAGTCTCTCGTTAACTGAGATGGCTGCACTAGACTCGCCTATTTCTAAGTCCACTATTCGCAGAAGACTTATTGAGTCGAATTTCAAGAGCTGTAAGAGACCCTCTCAGATCGAATTATCAGATCAGCATACAAAAAGACGTCTCAGATGGGCAATGAGTCATTGTCACTGGCGAAATCAATGGGATCGGGTTGTCTGGCCTGATGAGGCATCAGTCCGTCTGAAGGATAGTGATGGTCGATTGAGATTATGGATAAAATCTGATCAGGAAATTCCGAGACATTTACATCGTCCCCGGGTACAAGGTGGTGCGACTCTACTGATTTGGGCTGGCATTTGGACCAATGGCCGCTCTGAACTTCACATACAGCAAGGAACCATGAATTCTGAACGCTATGTGAATGTTTTACGAATGAACATTGGCCAAATGACAGATCAACTTGGTGATCCATCGACTTGGTTATTTATGGATGATAATGCTACGTGTCACATGAATAGTAGAGTCAACTTATGCAAGTCTCAATTAGGGCTTAGGACATTATCTTGGCCAGCTCGTTCTCCTGATCTGAATCCCATAGAAAATGTATGGAGTATTCTAAAACGTAACGTTCGTCGTTCACTGCTACCTACAGATGGCGTATCACAACTTACGTCACTGCTAAAAAGAGAGTGGAGAAAGTTAGATCAGTCAAAAATCAACGATATCATCGAATCAATGCCTAGACGAATTGGCAATGTCATTGACAATAAGGGTAGGGCCACAAAATATTAGCTTCTTAAGAACCGTTACTGTATCATAGCTTATCAGATTATATAAGGACATTTAAATATATTAGGGACATGAAATAACATGAAAAATGCTTTCTGTATCATACCTATGTTTTATTTAGTCAAATTTTAGGATGATCCACTTTTTATGAAACGGACTGTAGTTGTGGATATATGCGGATAGTTACTTTTGAAGGAAATCCTCCAAGTTCTCCCCATTTGATGCGCTGCACTATGATCGGCAATGATATAAAATGATACCATTTTACATCATTTTATTTTTTAAAATGAAAATATGCCATTTTTTGTGAAATATACGTAGGCCTACACTGTAAGTAGATCTAGTTATGGAAATTTTTCGATTTACACTGCTACCATGCTACTTTTACTGCTCTTATCAATGAAATTAGATTGCATGCAGAATCGATAGATTCCAAATGATGCAAGGCCGAAGAAAGCAATATAGTTATACAAAGCTTCTTGCATGTCAAAACTTAGACCTATACATTAGACATCGCAAGTTTTCACTTAAGCTTTATGCACTCCAATTGCAAATATGGCTACAATATGCAGTCGGTCAGGCCAACAGAATCTAAAAAATATTTAGATTCCAGTCAAGACTTCAAAAACATCAAGACAGTGTTATCAATGAGTTGTTTGACAATTTGTGTGATAGACAGACTTACATACAATAGCGCGTCGCTTTTCGCTACATGATATCAACCAGTGGGGAAGGACATTGGTAGAACAAACGAAAGAGACTAAATTTGCTTCAATACAAAATGCGAAGAATTTATGATTGGAAAATATAATGGAACAAAACTTTTTGATGATATCATTTTATACCCGGTGTCACTTTTCAAAATTAAAATGACATAAAATGATATCATCCTATCATTGCCGATCTTTGGCACTGCAGAAAGCATTTCTTTATAATGACGTCTTGATGTGCATAAAATAATATATTGGCGTTAATGGCTACATAGGTCATGAAATGCTAACTAAAAATTGTAGCATCCAAATTTGGGTGATGATTTCAAGTATAAATAATAAGTTACATAAAATCACTAAATTCGCTAAACAAATGATTCATTGACGGTTATACAATGAAGTCATTTTAACAAATGTGATGCTAACAGGAAGAAGAATCTTCAGTCGTCTAAAAACCTTAAGAAACGTGGACGCGAAATAATTGTGATGACGTTGAATAATAGGTTTAGAGGTTCAGGACGTGAATTCACTGAGACATCATTCATCATCCTCATTTACCATTTCTACTGTTAATGTAAATCCTATTCACCTGAACCTAAAAGTCAGTAGCTTTTGCTACACTGTCTTTCAGAACTTTCAGGAAAATCTTCCGATCGAAATATCAAATTCATGACCTATTTTGGAAAAGCACTTTTCTCTATGTGTTCATTTTTTTGAAACCTGCTTTTCTAATGTTTTGCATGACAACCCATCTACATTCAATATCGGCAAAACATGGACCTCCGGATAATAGATTTCTGGGCGTGAAAATCAATCTATGTATTAACCTGTGCTATGGTAATCCTATTGTTTTCGATCGGAGAAACCTATCCTCCTAGGAGAAATACCTCATAGACATGTGGTTGGTTTGGTCATGGGTTTGGCATAGTTTGGTCTATGGTCGGTTAATACATTATAATATTGCACAGATATCTGGAGAACACCCACCGACAGATTATCCTCATAGAAATACATGTATCTACTTGCTCCTCAGCTTCGTTTCGGAGCAATAGATATTTCAACTCGGATAGTCTGAGTGGGTATTCTCCTGATATCAGTGCAATATTATATACGTACAGGTCGCATAAATGTCTTCATTGACATGCGCTAGTCAGGCCATATAAATCGATTCCTCTGTAGCACATAACCTTGAGATTTCCAGTGCAGTGATACCACTTTTTCGGTCAAAAGTGATATGCAGATGCCAGAGCAGTAACGGCAGTCAATTTATAGTGGCGATTTCAAGTCAAAAGCAGAAATTCTCAGTCTAACAACGGCAAAATCAGAAGCCACTATCGGGTAACGTTGTCGCTATTGAAAAGGAAATGTCTCTGTTAACTTGGAGGCATCTGTTGCTGATTTGACTTTGCCTTTCTTTATGTGGGTAAGTGCCGATAAAGCATGTAATTAGTTGTTTTAATAAACATTGATAAACAAATAATCGCTCTCACAAAAACCTCATGATTTTTTATGAGATTTTTACTCATATATATCTCATGAAATTTAATGCGGATTTGGAACGTTTTCGCATGAAATATCTCATCAAATTTCATGAGCCTTCTCATGAAAATCTTATTTATTAATTAACAGTTGCTTTTTCATACTTCTGAATTTATTTTTCTCGCATATAGTTATTGAAGTTTTCTTGGCCTAGCCACATTGCCCCAAAGCATTGTCACGTCACTTCCACAATGCTATTTCAGTATTCGCAAAATATGACCACTATTTATCATGATCTTATGTTTAACTGTGATTGTATATGTCTATTTTCAACATCTTGCAAAGTAATGATAATTGTAAAGTCAAGTTATATATGCATCATTTCGAAAATGCTGTTGCACATCGCCATGATACATCCTATATATTTTTATTTTTATCTTTTATAGACTAATCTTGATTATCTTGATCGATTGAAAAAGCTTTCTTATAGTTATTTCCTTTCGCGGCTAGCATGCATAACCTACCACTTATAAGCTAATTTTCACGAAGACCTCATAAATGCTCATGATTTTCTCATGAACGCGATCAAAGCATCATGAGAACATCATGAGTTAAGTATTTTCTTGTAAGAATATCATTAGACTCATAATAATCTCATGAGCTCTCATAAAAATCTCATGAATCCGCATTAAAATTCATGAGTTCTCATGAAAAATTTTCGTGAGGGTGCTTGTAAAGAAAATGAAAACGTCATGACAACCGATGTTTTTGTTGCAGATAAATATCGGTTGTCATGACGCTTTCACTATCTTTACAAGCAATTTGGCCAAGCTCCCGGCTACGAAGAACATCGTATTTCTGCATGCTGCTGGAGAATTGTGCCGTAAAAGTGGAGTCATAATCATAAAAATGACAAATCTCATTTTGAGTTTTATTTGAATGTTGGATCACTACGTTATTGAGTGTATCAAACTCGGAAGTACATGGATCGACATAAACAAATGATCTTTGACCCTCCATAACCTGCAAGACGGCTGGAATCACAACTTCAGATTGTCGTTTTACTGATGTTGGTCTAGTAATAAGAAGAATGTGAATTTAGAAAGAAAATGTGAACAATGTAAAAAGCAACCGAGACATGTTAACATGCTTGGATGGTGACCTGTCTATATAAGCTTCGATTTATCATCATCATGAAATTCTCACGGTGATGTAGAAAGCAGTCATCTTTTTATTCATCCACATTTTTCAGATATCGAACACGATGACGGACCTAGCAGGTCATATTTGACAGTTGTGATGATTTCGTTCTTCTGTTCTTATGTTCTTCTGCTCTTTTTTCCGTTGCTCTCATGTCCTTCTGCTATTTTTTCTTTTGCTCTTTTTTCTTTTGTTCTTATGTCCTTTGCTCTTTCGTTCTTCTGTTCTTATGTCCTTCTGCTCTTTTTTCCGTTGCTCTCATGTCCTTCTGCCATTTTTTCTTTCGCTCTTTTTTCTTTTGTTCTTATGTCCTTTGCTCTTTCGTCCTTCTGTTCTTATGTCCTTTGCTCTTTTTTCCTTTGTTCTCATGTCCTTTGCTCTTTCGTTCTTCTGTTCTTATGTCCTTTTCTCTTATGTTCTTCTGCCATTTTTTCTTTTGCTCTTTTTTCTTTTGTTCTTATGTCCTTTGCTCTTTCGTCCTTCTGTTCTTATGTACTTTGCTCTTTTTTCCTTTGTTCTCATGTCCTTTGCTCTTATGTTATTCTGCTCTTTCGTCCTTTGCTCTTTCGTCCTTCTGATGTTTTGTCCTTCTGCTCTTTTAACCTTTGCTCTTTTGTCCGTACGCCGCTCAGACGATGAGGTCAGGCGAAGTCAGATCAAGCTACAGACATCTCTACACTTCACGTCATTATCTCTAATTCAAAAAGTACTTGTCCGATTTGCATAAAATTTTGGAAATGGGTAGACAATATCCTTAAATACGTGTGTCTGAAGTTTTGTGATTATTGATTCATGTCTACGGATTGAAGACAAATTTGAAAACGTGGGGGAGGGAGATAACCCACAAGTACCAAATCGAATACTTACTGATTACGAAGACTTTAAGCAAACAGTTCATCACAGCTGCTCATTAGCTTTTTCTTTCACCATCAGCGCGGAAAAATGGTCGAACGTCAATCACATTTCACGCGCGTGCGGATATCTGCTAAAGTTTTTGAATGAATGTTGCTTAAGGTTTTTTAAAGCAAATGGGATTATTGTTCTGCATTTATGTTTTTGACTAGCTTGAGTTTTCACTTCCTCCCCTGACGTCTGAAGATAAATGTTGACCTACTTGAGTCAACAGCGTCTTTTGTTTTAACTTTGCTATTTCATCACCTCATTCCCCCTAGATTTTGGCGACAACAGCGTTATGCTTCCCAAAAATGGATAATTCCGAATTCATGTGACTGAGATAGAATTTGAAGTTTTCAGTTTTGATTTTCAGATCAGCTTGCATTTTTCTCTTTGGTAATTTCGGGATCCATAGCAATTGCATTTTCAAAGGTGAAATGAATTAAAATAACAACTGAAGGCGAGAGATATCTCGGCGCAGTAATCGGCAGTGAAGAATTTAAGAAACACTGCGTTCAAATGAAAGTCAGTAACTGCATTGAAGACGTAGAAGCACTGAGTAGAATAGCAGCTGATAATAATAATGTAATAATATATCTTTATTGAAGTCTTACGTATCAGGAATCGGTAAGGCCTTTTACAAAGGGAAATCAAAGCGCGTCGCTGGCTGTCGGTCACAATGAGTCATAGGGTTGAATGATGCACGGAAACACGTCACACAGCACTGCAGAAAGATGTTGGAGAAAGCAAGGGCAGGATATAGCGCGCAGGTAATAAGATGCAGATGGGTGCCGCTGGGTGACTAAGCGAGTGATAATGGCGAGCGATGACAGAATAGCAGAAAACGTGTATTGTCCAACGATGAAAATAAACCCATAATTGATCCGAAAAGCCGTTGACCAAGTGAAGATACAAGTATATACAGCAGTGGCGTCGCGTGCTCCCAGACCATAGGCCTTTGCTCCATAGTGGATTCCTATATTTCTGCAGCAGACAGCATGAACTGCATAATATAATTAATATGACACTATCTTCGTTTCAGTGAATTTTCGAACACTTGTACAAGTGCATGAACATTCAAGTCATGCTAGGATCCATTACTACAGAGTAAAATGAAATAAAATGGGAAATAGATGCTGATATTTAAATGAAAGGTACACTGAAGTCCATGAACTACCCAAGAGACTATTCTGCATGTGAATTGTGATTCACTATGAGTCCTATGTGACAGTCTCTTTTTCTGAGCAGCCTCATAAGCATGCAATCCTAAGCTGACTGTTCGTCAACGCGACTCCTGTTTTCCCAAGATTTTAAACGTTAAATGACAATGAAAATGTGATGTTGATTTCTCACATGACGCTTGATCGTCTTGGTGAGATTACTATAGAGAAAATTCACTCTCGAGGAAGCTCTCGCCAAAGCAAGACTCTGTTGTGTTTATTATAGCCTGTCAATCACTTACATGTTTCAAATTTAAGGCTGCTAAATTGTTTTTTGTGCTCCTCCTTATATTCTATCTCTTGAGAGTGGTTTAGCTTTTATTTCAATGCCATGAACTTCGTGTACGATGACTAGAGTTTTCTGCGTAATCCCTCGGACGACTGACTGGCCGGTGTAGAAAATAACCACTGTTGAAATCGCCGCCATAAACACAGTATCACCAATATGCCCTGAATCATCATTATGTCTGATTGAATCACACATCAATTATGGAAACTTCATCGCTGTATCTTTCAGCGGCTTCTCACCTTCCGATCCGACATTCAGCCATTGGTGAACGCAGACACGACTATTCAACGCGTCATCATCTTCTCCAAACTTTGGCGAAGCCACGAATAGGGAAAATTTGCGCCTCCTTTCATCTGAATCTAAGAATTTATAAATAGATCTTTTCTTGCATTGTTGCAATGTATTTGCTGCTTCGTTTGTATCGGGAGAAGACGAATTTAACTATCGAGCTAAGCGCACACGCTTCACATATCACACAAACACACAAATATCTGTGATTTGCTGTGCACACCCCAGCGCATTGCGTGATTGCTTGAAGATCCCTGCAGTTAACAGCTGAGCGCTGACGCTCGGACGGGTTTGAGAGTAGTGACTTGAAACTGCAAAAGTGTATGTAAAGTTGTGAATGTAAGGATACTCTCAAAAACAAAAAAATAAAACTATTTGAACCTTTGTTTTATGAACGTAAATGATTATTTTTGGGCATGCGGCGAAGGCCTCGCAGGCACGGAGACGACGCCACTGATATACAGTCAGGTGATGCGAGGGTGGATCAAGTATAAGGTAACAACAGTATAATATCAACAAAGACATCGATGTGTGCTTTGGTGTGTGCGAAGTGATATCACAGCACGCACGCATCTCTCTCACTGGCTCTGGTGCCCTCTGCGGACAGCTTATTGTTTGTCATTTCCAATAGCAAGCGATACAGGAATTATCCATTCGAGAAGGAGCAAGTTGTCTAATTCTGTGATGTGCCATTTCGATATTAAGATTAGCGATAATTATTCCTTTCTAGGAAGCCGAAGCGCGAGCAGATGAATCTAATTCTGTGGTCTAGACAGTCAAATTGATCAATTCCTTGAGTTCAGACAGCTTATGAAATATGACTGACAGTAAATAAAGCAAACACAAGGTGTTGTCTGAATATTTCAGCATTGATAGGTGAAACCATAGAGTCTGACACTATAATAACAAAAAAAAATCTGGTGAGTTATCGTGGCTAAGTATATTTTTTGCTAAAATCCAAAAGCGGTAGGTGGCGAGTGAGCTGCTATAACTAATTGATAGATGTTTGTTAGCCAATTTCAGCTGATTTTTCGCCAACCGGCGAAATATAATGAATGTTGTAGCAACTAATTAGCAGTAAGTAGTACTGTTCGTATGTTACCTCCATATGAAAATAAATTGTATACTCAGTCTGATCTGTTAAACAGGAATCTTTTTAATTCATGAAAGCTGAAACTAAGAAAAGCATTTATCTTCCACAAATGTCGTAGTAAATACCATGAAATTATTCAAATATTTGATATTGCTGTAAATTATTGAATGTCAAGAGATGTCATGCAAGTTGATATAAGTAGATTCTCAATTTTTTATCATTATCAAAGAATGTGATAGTCTGTCTGCATTAAGTCCTAGATAGATTAGCCATATATGGGGCATGGCAAGGAAGTGAGGAAGAAAATAGAGCCTCGGCAGTAAAGGTTGATTACTAATGAAAATAGGAGAGAAAGTAAAACGTGACATATAGATAGCAAATTCGCGAATTGTCGCTGACGAACTTCGCCAGCGAATATGCCGCAAATATGACTGAACTGTGGCATGATATAAACCAAAAGTGATTCAGCGGATACCAATTGTATTAATGAATAAATTAACCAATATTTCGCCTTACGGCTTTCTCAAGGTTACAAAATAAAAGCAGAGATGAAGCTTTATATACAGAGCAAGATATGAGTTCACGACAAGTAGGAGAGAAGTGTTTTCAAACCTCGAAGTCAATGTGCAAGCCTTGACATCCATTCATTAATGCCCCGCTGTGACGACGAATGTACATAGCCTCCAGCGAGCGCCTTTTCTGAGTGTTGTTCAAATTCTGATGTAGAACGGACCATGATATGCAGGGTGAGGGGCAACCTGCGTGATTGGTCTTAATGTGTTGGAAGACCGCACTGCTATCTTGAGTCAAATGTTCTTTCACTCTCGAACGGACACAGCGGGAAGACTCGCCTATATATAATGCATTGCATAATTTGCACATAATTTTGTAAATTAAGTTCTTGGTATAGCATAATTTTCGTTTTTCACTGATAACGCACGTATCATAATCATCTTTGCAAAGTATGCGTTGTTTGGGTGGGTGAAATATTTTACGCAAAGATTTCCCAGATTTAAAATGCAAAACTATATAGTCAGATAATGAAGATCGCTGTACCGTGTTAATCATTCTTCTTTTGGTAGCTTCGTCAACAAAAGGACAACGAACGAAAATTCTCCCATCTTTGTTTTTCTGTTCCCCTTTGTGATTTTTATTTTTTTGAAGATATTGGTGTTGTATTTTTCGTAAATACCGATATGGGTAACCATTGTTCATAAGCCGATTCAAAACAAGTTGTTCCGAATATATCCTTGCTTCTTCTGTTGTAGATCGAGCATCAGCTCTCCGTAATTCTCCGAGAATAATGGCTCTTTTGACGGACGTAGGAGAAGCAGAATCCCACGGGTATATTGTACCACTCTGTATATCTTTCATATATAGCCTCGTTTGGAAGCGGTTATCTTCTCGAAACACTTCAGTATCCAAAAAGGGTAATAAACCATTATTAGGCAACTCCATAGTGAATCTGATATGTTCAGAAAAACCATTAACAAAAGGAAGGATGTCATCAACACAAATATGGGGTAGCCATATGATAAAACAATCGTCAATGTATCGTTTCCAAATAACCGCACCATCGTAGGCTCTTAGTATTTTTTCTTCCATAAAATTCATATATATAATTGCCAACTGTGGGGCCATAGAATTCCACATAATCAATCCATTAATTTGGCTGTATTGCTGATCATCATGAATAATTGTATTTGAGAATAAAGCTAGTTTCGTCAGATTGATAATATCCTCCACATCCACGTTTTCAAGAAATCATCAGATCCACCATAAAGGGGAAGAAATTCTCTCAATACAGTGAATAAATCTGTATCTCCATGTAGAGGAATGTTACCGTATAGGTTCGTCACATCAAGTGACGCAAATCCACCAATTTGAAACTCAGGAGGAATAGAATTGACCAATTCAACGAAACAATCGCCATCTCTGATATGACATGGTACAAATCGTAATAGGTTGTTTAATTTTGAAGATAAAAATTTAGATAATTTGTTACCAGGTCCATCAAGTGCAGCAACAATGGGTCTTCCCGTTAGTTCACCATTTTTATGATCCTTAGGAAGGACGTAAGCAGAACATGGAAGAGGTTCAGAACATCTCAGATCCATTAGTCCATAGTGAACATGTGAAAACTTAGATTTGTATCCATTTGCAATCAAGGTCAATTCTCTATCGAATCTCGCTTGTGCGGTAGAAGGCTGTATTGGTTTGTTCAATTTGAAATTACTACTGTTTATCGTTTCATTCTCCAATATTTGATTGTAATGGTATTTTTCCACAGCGAGTAAACGATTTGTCTTATCTGTAGGTAATATAAGAATATCATCAATCTACTGCTATTTCTGATTTAAGAAGGGAAGTCAAAGAAAATGATGATATTCTTATATTACCTACAGATAAGACAAATCGTTTACTCGCTGTGGAAAAATACCATTTCAAATTGATCAAACCAATACAGCCTTCTACCGCACAAGCGAGATTCGATAGAGAATTGAGCTTGATTGCAAATGGATACAAATCTAAGTTTTCACATGTTCACTATGGACTAATGGATCTGAGATGTTCTGAACCTCTTCCATGTTCTGCTTACGTCCTTCCTAAGGATCATAAAAATGGTGAACTAACGGGAAGACCCATTGTTGCTGCACTTGATGGACCTGGTAACAAATTATCTAAATTTTTATCTTCAAAATTAAACAACCTATTACGATTTGTACCATGTCATATCAGAGATGGCGATTGTTTCGTTGAATTGGTCAATTCTATTCCTCCTGAGTTTCAAATTGGTGGATTTGCGTCACTTGATGTGACGAACCTATACGGTAACATTCCGCTACATGGAGATACAGATTTATTCACTGTATTGAGAGAATTTCTTCACCTTTATGGTGGATCTGATGATTTCTTGAAAACGTGGATGTGGAGGATATTATCAATCTGACGAAACTAGCTTTATTCTCAAATACAATTATTCATGATGATCAGCAATACAGCCAAATTAATGGATTGATTATGTGGAATTCTATGGCCCCACAGTTGGCAATTATATATATGAATTTTATGGAAGAAAAAATACTAAGAGCCTACGATGGTGCGGTTATTTGGAAACGATACATTGACGATTGTTTTATCATATGGCTACCCCATATTTGTGTTGATGACATCCTTCCTTTTGTTAATGGTTTTTCTGAACATATCAGATTCACTATGGAGTTGCCTAATAATGGTTTATTACCCTTTTTGGATACTGAAGTGTTTCGAGAAGATAACCGCTTCCAAACGAGGCTATATATGAAAGATATACAGAGTGGTACAATATACCCGTGGGATTCTGCTTCTCCTACGTCCGTCAAAAGAGCCATTATTCTCGGAGAATTACGGACAGCTGATGCTCGATCTACAACAGAAGAAGCAAGGATATATTCGGAACAACTTGTTTTGAATCGGCTTAGGAACAATGGTCACCCATATCGGTATTTACGAAAAATACAACACCAATATCTTCAAAAAAATAAAAATCACAAAGGGGAACAGAAAAACAAAGATGGGAGAATTTTCGTTCGTTGTCCTTTTGTTGACGAAGCTACCAAAAGAAGAATGATTAACACGGTACAGCGATCTTCATTATCTGACTATATAGTTTTGCATCTGCATTCGCATATTTTGCAATCTGCAATATCTTTGCGTAAAATATTTCACCCACCCAAACAACGCATACTTTGCAAAGATGATTATGATACGTGCGTTATCACTGAAAAACGAAAATTATGCTATACCAAGAACTTAATTTACAAGATTACGTGCAAATTATGCAATGCAATATATATAGGCGAGTCTTCCCGCTGTGTCCGTTCGAGAGTGAAAGAACATTTGACTCAAGATAGCAGTGCGGTCTTCCAACACATTAAGACCAATCACGCAGGTTGCCCCTCACCCTGCATATCATGGTCCGTTCTACATCAGAATTTGAACAACACTCAGAAAAGGCGCTCGCTGGAGGCTATGTACATTCGTCGTCACAGCGGGGCATTAATGAATGGATGTCAAGGCTTGCACATTGACTTCGAGGTTTGAAAACACTTCTCTCCTACTTGTCGTGAACTCATATCTTGCTCTGTATATAAAGCTTCATCTCTGCTTTTATTTTGTAACCTTGAGAAAGCCGTAAGGCGAAATATTGGTTAATTTATTCATTAATACAATTGGTATCCGCTGAATCACTTTTGGTTTATATCATGCCACAGTTCAGTCATATTTGCGGCATATTCGCTGGCGAAGTTCGTCAGCGACAATTCGCGAATTTGCTATCTATATGTCACGTTTTACTTTCTCTCCTATTTTCATTAGTAATCAACCTTTACTGCCGAGGCTCTATTTTCTTCCTCACTTCCTTGCCATGCCCCATATATGGCTAATCTATCTAGGATTAAATGCAGACAGACTATCACATTCTTTGATAATGATAAAAAATTGAGAATCTACTTATATCAACTTGCATGACATCTCTTGACATTCAATAATTTACAGCAATATCAAATATTTGAATAATTTCATGGTATTTACTACATTTGTGGAAGATAAATGCTTTTCTTAGTTTCAGCTTTCATGAATTAAAAAGATTCCTGTTTAACAGATCAGACTGAGTATACAATTTATTTTCATATGGAGGTAACATACGAACAGTACTACTTACTGCTAATTAGTTGCTACAACATTCATTATATTTCGCCGGTTGGCGAAAAATCAGCTGAAATTGGCTAACAAACATCTATCAATTAGTTATAGCAGCTCACTCGCCACCTACCGCTTTTGGATTTTAGCAAAAAATATACTTAGCCACGATAACTCACCAGATTTTTTTTTGTTATTATAGTGTCAGACTCTATGGTTTCACCTATTAATGCTGAAATATTCAGACAACACCTTGTGTTTGCTTTATTTACTGTCAGTCATATTTCATAAGCTGTCTGAACTCAAGGAATTGATCAATTTGACTGTTTAGACCACAGAATTAGATTCATCTGCTCGCGCTTCGGCTTCCTAGAAAGGAATAATTATCGCTAATCTTAATATCGAAATGGCACATCACAGAATTAGTTGCTCCTTCTCGAATGGATAATTCCTGTATCGCTTGCTATTGGAAATGGCAAACAATAAGCTGTCAGCAGAGGACAACAGAGCCAGTGAGAGAGGCGTGTGTGCTGTGATATCACTTCGCACACACCAAAACACACATCGATGTCTTTGTTGATATTCGATTCAGTGTATGCACTATACAATCAGCAATACCGAGGAGAGGATGTGAAAACATCAAGTGAACTAATTTTCGTGCGCCTTCTACTTTTTTAATAATGATCGGAAGGGCCAGTATTATGCAGAAAACTTGTGGGCAATGATCTGAATTCTTCAAATCTGAAGGAATTTTGGCAATCGAAGCACTTTGCTTGAACTCACATTAATCCGCAAGCGACGCACGACTTTTTTTCTATTTCTGTAAGGTATTAGAATTCCTTTTTGCCCACTTAATAGGATTCTCTATGTGCCGGCGATTTCGTATCAATCACACTTCTAGAAAACCGAAGCAGATAAACAAAATATTTAATTCTGTGGTCTAGACGATAGTTCATCGACTTCCCATGGTTGCTGCAGTAACATATGGGATAGAATCTGAATTTCACAAATCATCATGAATTGTGCCAAATTTTACTTACAAGAAATCAAAAAATTCTTCTTGTGTCCTCGTTTTTGCCACTTATGGTGACATTCATGATGATTTAGAAAATCAAGATTCTATCTGATATGTTACTCCAATAGCCATGGGAAGTCGAAGAACTATCGTCTGCGTTGTAGTCCATTGGGATTTATTGAGGAGATAAGGAAATACGTATTACTTTTTCTCGATAAATGCAGTGATGCTATCACCGGGGAGACAAAAGATTCTTGGAAAACGAGATGGCACTTTCATTTCAAGCACAGAGACAGACGATGATTCATGTCTAGGGCAGTCAGACAGAAATCACAGAGTATTTGGTCAATACGTTGAAAATCACATACTTGTTGATTGAAATAGTACAAAGGATTACAGCTTTCAGACAACGAATTTTGAAAATAGTGGATTTCTCATACATTTCTCCAAGGCAGTCAAGAAATGAAAGCAGAACGGACAGCATTTAATTGCAAATTTAAAGAAAAACGACCAAGCTGCCGAAGTTACAAGTCTCTATTCGCGACGTGTCACAGGCCAGCTGCTTCGTCAGGCGACATTAATAAAAGTGATGACAGACTGGAACACTGGATGTCACGATCGGTCGATGACGTATGCTTCAAGCAGTAATCAATAGCACTGTCTTTCATGCCACCAGTGACAGTGCGGAACGTATGCATACACGAATAAAACCTACAGGTTAAAGTTCGGTATCAGCACATAAGAAATCAAAAGCATACTCATCAAAATCATCATGCACAGTCAAAATAAATAAATAAATAATTATATAGAAAAATAATATAAAATAAAATAATCTAGTGTCCTCTGCTGACAGCTTATTGTTTGCCATTTCCAATAGCAAGCGATACAGGAATTATCCATTCGAGAAGGAGCAAGTTGTCTAATTCTGTGATGTGCCATTTCGATATTAATGATAGATGCGATTCTTCCATTCTAGAAACCTAAGCGCGCGCAGATGAATCTAATTCTGTGGCTAAAGTATTTCATTTAGTGGAAATGCCCACTAATTCAAAACGATGCCTCATGCTGGAACTAACCAAAAAGGAATTCCTAATACCTTACAGAGATAGGAAAAATCATGCGTCGCTTGCGGATTGCTATGAATTCTATCAACGTAAAAAATTCCGAAAGCGATTGACACACTTTGATAGTTGACGCACAGCAAAGTTGCAAAATTGGTTAAGCTACGGAACAATCGAAAAGTAGTGAAAAGACGACAAGACGTTGGCCAGACGATACTCTGGCAAGCTTGAACGATCGAGGCGACTGCCATTCATTTCTACCGTCCATTTCTCTGCAATTTTCGTTTTCTGTCAAACCATTGTATTCTGACGTCACCGTGTGTCTGTGAGTTGCTCTTCAGCATTATTCTCATGAATGTTCAGTTCAATCGTCAAGTGACAAACTTGCAGTTTTACTGTTGTCAGCTCTGCGGTAGAATCTCTATGAGACGCAGCGTGGCCAAGACAAATGAATTATTTGTGACAGATGACATTTTGATAACAAGGTCTGTCGCAGTACATTGAATATCGGAAGAGAATGACAACTATTAAGTCAATACAAGACACCAACACCCTTGATTCCCCGACCGCACTCGCCTGACCTAGGAATCGAACCGGAGTCCGCGGTGGAGAAGGGCTCGCACCTTCTTCACTAGGCCACGCTGACGGTTGAAGCGGAATGCGAGTGAAGGCAGAAGTCATCTCCAAGTGATATCGACATCTTATTGTCTTATTTTTATTGACAGAATGCTACCATCATTCATGTTGTAGCGAGACAGCATATCAGCATGTCACACAGTAGATTGACAAAAGAGGTAGTCAAGGTAGTAGCTGTCGATATCACTTGGAGATGACTTCTGCCTTTACTCGCATTCCGCTTTAACCGTCAGCGTGTCCTAGTGAGGAAGGTGCGAGCTCGTCTCCACCTTGGACTTCGGTTCGATTCCTAGGTCGGGCAAGTGCGGTCGGGGAATCAAGGGTAATGGTGTCTTGTTGTACTGACTTAGTAGCTGTCATTCTCTTCAGATATTAGATGACATTTCACTTTCTCTAATCTCTATCCACTGATTATTCCGATGAGCATGTTTTGTTGAATAAATTCTGTTCAAGTTTTCATTCAATTTTCCGGAATATTTCGTTATTTCATTGAGTTTTCATGTTCATTTATGTATCATTTTCAAGACATTCAGTCACCTTATTTTAATTGTCCAAATTTGCAGATCTTTCTAAACATAGCAAAGGAAGACTCATTTAATGATGCTATGTCTGGAATAATGTGATGTCTTGAATGATGTTATTTCACAGAAGTGACGTTCAGTACATATTTCCATCTTCTTTTTGTTATTCTTTTCATATCCCTACCTTTTGATCCTTCATAAAGATGACGTTGTATGTTACAGCAATGCTAAGACTCGTCTACACTCATTGAAAATGTAGAACTCGGTTTGCTCATTAGAAAGATCTGCAAATTTGAACAATTAAAATAAGGTGATTGAACTACGCGACATTGCAGTGTTGATGATTTCTATGGTTACTATCAAAAGTATCCAATACAAGACTAAAATTGCACAATGCGATATTGCAGTTTTCGATATTGTTGAAGACTTCCGTGACTACAGATACAGACAAATAGCAATGCATTGTTTTACTCAAAATTCACACAGCAATCTCGCACGCCACCGCGGACTCGGTTGCTGTGTTCATCTTTCGTACAACAACTTTACATTGCCATCGTTGAATACAGACATCGCGATCAAAAATAGAATAGTTATTTACGCGACAATTACACAGCATCCATCTTTATTGCATTTTTCGAGATGAACAAGTCTATGCACAAGCCATAAGGACGAGGGCATAGTTTGTTGATCGAGGAAAATGCAGTTAAGATGGATATTTTTACACGAGTTGCGTTCTGCAAGTACACTGCATCTTCGATTTTCCGGATGGTCAAAACCCACTAGGTCAGTCAAAGATCCGGATAAGCGAAATATCCGTTGAAGCGAATTTTTAAATCCCATGTTAGCAAAAGCTTGTGATCAAAGACATTTGATTATATATCAAAAAAACCCTAGATATGATCAAAGTGTCGTTAAATTAGAGGTGCCGTTCAAATAGAGGTTTTACGGCATCTATATAATCTGTATGTACATATCCATCCTGCATATCTACCTAGAATGTAATACTTGATATATTTGATTCCGATTCTTCGACTGTTTAATGAAATTATGAGCGTCAATTGTACATGTTTGCTATATATTCAGTGCCGTTCCTGTTAAAGCACATACATGTACGCATACAAACAATGACCGTGTACTGAGACCATGTATTGAAAGTGATTTATCAGAGCTGTATCCCAGCCTTGACTAGCATGCATAACCTACTTGGTAATGCTCCAATCATTCAGCTGCTTGTCTATTATTTGACTCAGAGAACGGGGAGAACCGTACATTGAGCAAAAATTAATTGCTGATAAAGCAAGAGTACTTCGTGTATGTACTACCTAAAGAGGAGAGCTATGCTAAAGTGAGCATTCGATTCCATGTATGTACATGTACATGTTCTGATGGAATAACGGAGAATCGAATGGATTCTGAAATTGCGTCCGGAAAATCGTATCCGGATAATCGAAGATGCACTGTAACTTTATACTTCGCAGAATCCTCGGAATCTATGACCATCAATTTTAAAGCCGTCAAAAAATCTATCTCTGTTTGTTATGGAATTGTAGATATCAACGGTATTCTTGAGATTTCCATGTAGAATTCATCGTTTTAGAGGATGAAAGACTTTCTATGTGCCAATGTATTTCAATGAAAGAGTGCAATGAAGACTGTTCACTGCACTCCTTGAAGTTCACGCACTCTTTGGAAATCATAAACTTTATTATAGAAGCATTAATCAGAAATTATTGCACTGTGAAATGTAGATTATGTTTAAAACAGATCATACCACTAAATCAGACCACAGATTTATAGATATATGTTACCAACATATCCATGAAATGATTGTCTGTAGCATAGAAGTAGCATACTCAATTGCTGAAGGTGATGTTGAAAAGTATTGTTGAATATGTCAACATCTTATCAGCGTAATAAAAAATTCAACATTTTGTATAAGTCATTGATTGACATAGATTTGTATTAACATTATTTGTACCATAGTTATTAGTTTTCCTTTCATAGGACATAAAAGAATAAATTTCTTTGATTTCATAGTTTTGCTATGAAAGTGTGAAAATAATTGAAAACAGTGAAAATAACTGAGACACTGATTTGTAAGTATTCATTTGTTCAGTTATTTTCACAAATGATGCCATAGAGCATGCTCTCTGGCAATGTCACTGCTGGTTCGATTCATTTACTAAAAGAAAAGTGATGTATGCCATACTAGAGCATTTAATGCTATTTCGATCATTGACATCGCGTTGATGTTCATGCTCCATTTGGTTTTCATCTGTCTACCAACCACTTCCTTTTCAATCTTCATCGGTCTGCTATTAGAGGAAGCCTCATTAGAGAAGGTCTCATTGCTATATAATGCGTTGTATTGATGACTGCACGGTCCCACCTGTTGATGTGCCTGTGACACGAAGCCCCGTGGTTACATACTCAATCCTATTGTACATAACTTTACGAAGGCAAATAAAGAGAAGGAGTGACCCGCTTCTTTTTATCGCAATGCCAGGAAAACTATGGGTTTAGTCCTTTTTGTTTAATCAGAATAAACATAGAGAAATAGAAATGCTATCTGCGTCCCATTGGATTGACATGTGTTTTTCTTTGATCCTAATAAGCTCATACGCTGACAATGACAAACAACGATTCAAGGAAAACAATAACAATTATCAGAAACAATTATTCAAATGCTTTTAAGAAAAGAGATTTACCATTCAGACCTAGGGTTTGATTTAATCTAGGAGTCTTATAATTTATTAACAACGCTTCTACTATACGAGTTTCAAATTCACTACGTCCTGTGTTTTTAACAGAAAAACAATTATTAATGTCTTTACTACAGTTTGGACATATGTTCAGATAGCTACTTTTGGCTGAGTTACCTCGTATATGTTCTTTTGTTCTTTGATGTAATCTGCGTTTCGTTTGTCCCAAGTATTGAGTATCGGGATCATCCCGACATTCAAAATTTTACACAACGCATGATCGCATCATCTTATTTGTTTTATCTTTCAGACTAAAATACTGTCCTGTTTTACAAGTGTTGAAAATTATTTTAACATCATGGTCCAATTTCCTAAATACTTCAACAAGCTTGCGTCGGAATTTTATGGATATTTTACCTACAAACGGAGGTATCATAGACTTGGTATCCTCCCATTCATCTTTCTTCGTTACTCTGTTATCCGTATTGTATTTTATTTCCAGGAACTGCTTTATTAGGATATGAGTTACGTAATAGAATTTTTGTGATATTTTTAATCTCTATGTCAAAAAGTATCCAGCTTGAGCAAACATTATACGCTCTATGCAACATTCCTATCACAAGGGTAAGTTTCCATTGAATAGGGCAGGTAGCTTGAATCGTTGTTTGTCATTGTCAGCGTATGAGCTTATCATGTCTATTCATTGGTTGCAGCTGCGCAAAAATAATTCGCATTCTTTGATCCTGTCTGACAAGAAGAGGAACTCACTAAAACTCGGCAGGCGCACCGATTCGTAGTAATCAAAAGATGCACATCATTCTGTGAAAGTCTAGTTGTCAGCCTCCAAGCAAGAAAAAGAGCAATTCGAATGCTGAAAAGTTCAGTTTGTCGTGTTATAAATTCAATTATCTTCAGAAAATGAGTCTGTCTCAAGTAGTTATCAACACAAACACTTTTTCAGACGTCAGTGGCGTCGGATTTCTCAGCATTTTTCTCATCAATGAGTTGCCGAGTCTTCAATAATACAAATAATAGGTCAGTTCTGGACAAAATTGCTTCTCTCAATGAATTCGTTTTTTATGAGTTCATCTCTCAAGAGATCTTTGAAAGCAAGGAAAAAATTATCGCAGAATACATTTCGTCTGTAATGAATATTTCAAAACGCAGTGGGGTTTCCATCGGTATTTCCACATCCTCCACGGTCACATTCTAAGGAATGATCAACTCATAACAAGAAATGAAATGAACGATTTTCTGCATCGCTAGTTCTTCCTGCAAGTGAGTATAAAGAAATTTGTTGGTGTGCGTGCATATGGAAATCAAAGGAGGCTTGTAATCATTTGATTAACAAATATCGTTGGAGAGGTGGTGCTATTAGCAAAGTTGTCTCAGACTCAAGCGATGAAAATAGTGGAAGAATGAAAGATTTGAGGTTTGTCTAGAGTTATAGCCTACATCTGCTTATTGACACTTGCCGCCCTGACATATGGTTCGAAAACTAGAACACCATCTGTTTATAATTTGCAATAACAAATGGCAGATTTGATGAATAATTATAAACATTTTCATGGAAAATTTTCGAAATCACTTGAATGATATTATTGTCATAGTTGGGCACAATCCGTTAACTTTAGTTAATCCGTTAACTAACGGAAATTAATTTTTTTTAACTTTTTAACTTTCTAAAAAAAGTTAACGATTAGTTCAACTTCCGTTACTCTCATGGAAGTCCGTTAACGTTTTTTAACAAATATGCGGCTGAGAGCTCAGCTCATGATGTTAAGTCAATTATACATACAGATTTTTGAAGGCTGAGTTAACTTGATTCGCCTTCTTCGTACTCTGACAACACCGCGCGGCGTCATACAGAATTCTCATCGGTATTTCCTTGAAGCTATTCTCTTCACACAATGATTGCAGACAGTGTCAGGAGCGCAGTCATACATGGTCACAAGAATCGATTCTGTTCCCCAATGTGGTCTCATTTCATGTACGCGCATGCTCCGAAATGCCGAACAAATTTCCTTAGTGCAGGAAGAATATGTCAACCTTGTGTGCAGCCTTATGTGCAAGTGTGTTTTATTCTTTACCTAACGACTCGAATGAAAAAGATTGATGGATAGAAGCTTTGTGGAATAATTCATCAGAACAAACGACTTTACATTTTGTAAGAAACATTGGCCTGAGAACTGCTGTGAGATGATTTAAGTTAAGAATTTTCTTCAATCGTCCTTCCGCTTTCAACGCAACACCGAATTTCGTCGACATCGCGTCAAGAGAGGAATAAGTCTCAACGAAAAGCAAAGTTCGACAACTGAAAAATCTAAAAATATATAAAATTTAACGAATTATCAGTTTAACTTTAACTTCCGTTACTTTACTCCCAAATTAATGGATTATTGTTAACGGATTTACATTTTTTAACTAACGGAACAAAGTTAACGGAACTAACTTTCTTTTTAACGATGCCCAACACTGATAGTTGTCTTATGAGTTGTTTAGCGATGAAGCTAAAATCAGTCGACGGAATTGAAATGCACTTATGAGTATTGTTTCGACGACCATTTTAGTTCAGAAGACAAAGGTTCATAAGGTGCTCCAGATGTGACATAAGAGATATGTATGCAACGGATGTGAGTCTAAGTCTGTTGAAGAAACATCAAGGAATGGGATGCAAGAGGGAAAGAACATTCTCATGAGTTGAAAAACAAAGTTAAGGGTCATTTTCATGGAAACAATTAAAGATCAACCCTCAGAGAACTGAGAGGGGGTCCAGTGAACCCCAGAGCAATATTTTCTATTTCACTTTTTCTGCTGATAATATATCAACCGCTCATCCTCATATAGTAAAGTTATCATTTCTGACGGGTTCTGCATATTATATTTCATTCTAATGGAATCAGTAGACATGATCTCTATCTGATCTCTCTCTTCTGAGGATCCTGAGAAATATAAAGTTACTTACGCAAGTCGTGCAAAGATCCATCTTAATTGCATTATTCTAGATCAGGGGTGCGCAACCTTTTACAGTTTTCGGCCGCCATTTCGAGGGCCGAAAGAATCACGGCCGCACTTAATATGTGTGCAAGCAACTAGTCAATAGCCAATCCTTTTTTATATTCCACAACTCAAATGAGCTTTCTTTGATGAATGACGCAGTGAAAATCGCATAAAGGCCTACTTCGTAAAGAATGAGTTAGTAAGTTAACCCATGTACGACCGACGGTCATTTTTGACCAGAAAATATTTTAATCTTAAAGTGTTATTAGCACTTGAAAAGTTGAAAGCATCCTATTGTAAGGGCAACCGAAGGAGAAAACACTTTACTAAGCTACTTTGATAATTCATAAAAGAATCACGAACCATACAAAATTCATTCAGTCATTCATCACAGAGCCGGTCTATTCTATGCATTCACTCGTATAGGCCTGCGCATTTCTAGAGCCTCGTATAAGCCTGCCTACCTTGGGTTTTTATTGAAGTTATAAAGTATCTTATTATTACTAATCATGCAGTTCTTTCGCAACCCAAAACATGAGCTTTAAATTTATTGATAAATGTGAAATTTATCGACTGAAATTGTAACATATTTTATTTATGAAAATACAAAAATCTAAATAGGCAGAAATACAATATCACGTAAAGAAATTACAATATCTTTCGATTCAACCCGTTCTTTCACACAAACACACAACACTACCGCTGCAGAAACTGATCTAGCAGGAATCCTTATTCAGACCATGAACTTGAAGCTAACGCGGGCGAGCAATTCGAGCAAACTGCAATTGTCCCTATTGTTTCTTTTAGCTGATGACTCTAGGCATGAATGCACATTAATATCCCTAAAGTATTCTATTCATTAGTTATCGAACTGCTTGAAAACCTTCATCGCGCCTGCGGGCTCGCATTTTTCAAGCAGCATGGGCATAAAGGTGTTCGACAGTTACAAGGTGACTGGTACGCTACTATAGTGACGATTGTCTTTCCATTACCTTGAACTCCAGAAATATTTGCAATATACATGTATGTACAATATTCTTTTTCATTTACTTCTCATTGTCACGGCCGCACGTACGGCCGCAGGTTGCGAACCCCTGTTCTAGATCAACAAACTTTGCCCTCGCCCGTCGGCTTGTGCATATCCATGTTGATCTCGAAAACTGCAATAAAGATGAATACTTCGCACTTGTTGGGTAATTAACTATTGTTTTTGTTTTAACTATACACCTAGAATCATGATATACTTGTATATGAAGGTCATCAGAGAATGCTATGTGTCAACAGTGGCAAACATGAATTGGTAGATGGACATGACAGCAACGGATCATGAAACTATTGTTCTTCATGGCAACATATCAGAGATACATGTATGTCGAATGATGGTCATTTATTTGAACTCTCTGTGGGCGAAAATCAAAAGTATTCAAAAAGAATAACAGAAGCATGCAACGAAATATACATGCCTATCGGAACCCGGTGAAGTTAAGTTACCTACCGTAATTATGACATAGACTACCGAATTTCAGTAAGACATTTTGCGAAATAGCAATTGAAATAAAGAGCAGGTGAATAAAAAAACTGTTTTTTAAAAAAAGTGCAAAATGCGGGCGTTTTGGACATCGCACGAGGTTAGGAGTGGTGCCATTAGAATTGCATAGATTTCCTTTCATTTGGTCATTTCTTGCCGGAATATTGCCAAATAGACGCTATATGAAAGAAAGGTTTAAGCTAAAAACAGGGGTTTAGGTTATTTGGGGTGAGGTGAAATGGGTTATTTGTCATAAAGGAATTAGTTAAAACATATCGTTCTAAATCATAAAATATACATAATGCATGTATATTTCATAATACCAATGTATACGTGTAGACTTCGTATGATGAATGAGAGGCCAGTTCAGTGCTACCGTGTGAAGATCTTTGAAACGAAGAAGCAGTAAATCAAGACGACTAAGAAGTAGAACGAAGAAGACTTCAATAAAAAGAGACGTGAGTATAGCATCTCCATTTTCTGCGACTTGTTTTTACCGCGATCACCTGCATTGATTATTGCTTCCTTTACTTACACTGTTTTTGTGTTCATTTTCAATTGATAAAAAACAAGCACAAAACTTCCTGACCTTTCGTATTGTCATTTCAGTGATAGCTGAATTAAATTTACCTTTGATTTCATCCCACTGCATGACGAAATATTGCTGTACATGGAAAATAGATCATTCGAGTCTGATGACATTTTCCTTGTCTAGTATGCACTCATTAATCCTAAAAAACGACAAAGTATCTCAACTTTCAGAAGATCAAAAAAATTTTAATTTTGCTTGGCTGCAAGCTAGGAGGTAGTGCGTCAGAATTGAATGCATGACTTTGTGCGTCAATGATATCGCTTGACTTTATGGTATACATAAAATTAATAGTCTTGATCTGCAGAAATGACATTGAAGGCAACTAAATGTAAAAGGTCTTCGATAAATCTCATCACTAATAAGGTTATCAAATTTCACCGTCATTTCGAAGACTTGAAAAACTCAGGTGGTTTTAAGAGCTTGCAAGAAAAGCTTGCGCCTTTCCGTTTTAGGAAGAATGTAATATTATACTCAGCATTATACTGAATGATGAGTACGTTGACATTTGGAAATAGTGAAAAGTTCTGTATTTTAACAAAAATTCAGGAGACGATGTTGAAAAGTGCAGTGATGTACACGATACGAAAATTTGAAGGCCTGATTGTATACCGATAATCCGATTCACTGCTAAATTATTGACCTAAACATGTAGGCCAGTCTACGTTGAAAGTCGAACACTCATTCCTAAAATCTGTGCAGACTATGTGAAACGTCATTATGCAGTAATAAGTAACTTCAAATGTGATTATGAAGAACGGCAAATTGCCTTTACCCAAATTTCAAATGAATAAGGAAAGGCACGAAATTGACTATTTAAACGGGCAGTTACTACTACCAGGGATGCGGAGTCGGAGTCCCGGAGTCCTATCATTTGATATCAAATGATTCCTATCAAATGATAGGACTCCGGACTCCGGCCTATAACTAGACCCGAAATATGATACAAATTATTTATCCTCGTGCACAGCTGTCACTGTCTTGATGTCAACTTTCTCCGTCAAACAAAAGTACAGAGACACTGCTGCATGCAAAGCTTGTAATAGGTGAGGGAATGAACCGTGATAGTGAAAAAGGATTGTCTTTTCACTCGGTGATTTAGTAGAGAAGACAAGCCTTCCTAGCCTCGATCACACCTGCGCACCAAAGGTCACATCAGAGACAAAAATGAAGAATTGGAATGCTACCTCTTACCCTCACGTTAATCGTGTGTGATGGTTCCTCCAAAGCGCATATTGAAATCGAAAGTGTAGTCATTTTTTGAGAAGGATGGGGGATTTTCCTGCCTGGTAGAGACTGGAGAAAAACCGTGTGAAGCACACATCAGCAAGATGGGAGGAGCAGAGTCGTATGCATCCAACTGAAAGCGACATTTGACAAAACTTTCATCGAAAATGATTGATAATTTATGCAGAAATAATTACTAAAGACAGGCAAAATTCCTTTCGAGCACTGCATGGGTTCTCTAGCTATGTCAGCCTTACACCTCTGAGTTGTTTTAGAAAATGGGGTCAGATGACCTTGGTCTTTCTAGAAGTAGCAAAACCTTTGCACCGCCGAATAGCTTCATGAATAGATGTCAGATGAACATATTTTGGTCTTTCTCGATTTGCCAAAACCACAGAAAGGGAGTTTCTTTAATCCTTTCGTACAAGTAGAAGAACTGGACAGAACTCGGCAGATATGTAGATTAACCATTATATGATTATTAACCATAAGAGTGTAAATCAATTAATTGTCAATCTCGTTCCCTGCAGAAGCGCTTGCTGGCGGCCAACACGTCAGAAGATTTCTCATCAATCGAACTCCCTGAAAATCCTTAATGACATTTCAGTTTTGCACTTTGCCAGATAGAAAAGTTGAAGATCTCTTTATTGGATAGCTCAGTTCTCGCCTTGAATTTTGCCTCAAGCAAACTCTCTTCATTTTTAGAATGTTCATCAACCGCATATCAGTTCATGATCGAGCACTGATCTCTACTATCTCATCGGGAGACAGATTAGCATCCGGAAATGAAGTCTGTTGAATAAAATGGAGTATCAAGGAATGATGTAGGGCGTTTCCGGAGTGGCAACCGATTCTTGCGTGATAGCTTTGAAATGAGAATTTGATGTGCAGCGAGTCAAGAAAATACCGATGAAGATTTAGAAGATAAAATAATGAAGGAAGAAACTGCGGAGAAGCGGAAGCTTCAATTGAAATTTAATCTTTATATCTTTCATCGTCTGTCCTGACAACGAGAAGAGGGTTTCATGGAATTGTTAACCTAGACATCATCTATGATTAATGACGTAGTCAGCACATTTCCCACTGTTAATTGTGATGAGAAAGAATAGAAGCAGAAGTTCATTTGAGTTTCAGAAATTTGGCCAAATCTTCTTTTATTACGTAGCTTTTCCGGATGAAAAAAAAACGCCTCAATGTAATGAACTATTGACTGCACAGAGTTAGACAGATCGTCTCTTCTGCTATTTGACTCGAAAGGAAATATTGGAACATGTAGCGCTGACATAGCGACATAGCAATCGGACAAAGAGCCGCCAGTTCAGCATTAAACACTCTGAATTGTGCAAAGTTTCATTGACTGTTATCAACCGGATCAGACAGCAAAGACACACAGTCGATGTTAAGTTCTACAGAGAAGTTTGTGAACGCTTTCTCATGCGCCTGCTAACCTTTTTAATAATGATCGGAAGGACAAACATTATCAAGGAAATCTTTGCACAATGATCTGCTTCTTCAAATCTAAAGGAATTGTGGCAATTGGAGCATTTTGAAGGAATTCACAGCAATCCGCAAGCGGCGCACGACCATTTTTCCTATCTCTGCAAGGTAAGTTGCTGCATGTGCCATCGTTTTGAATCATTTTGCACTTCTCGCAAAGTGATACGCTTAAACAATCTATTTATGTCATTCATTGTATTGCAAATCTTTTTCAATCAAATCAGCCTTTTATGTGCGCGAGTGACTGCAAAACTCATTTCCATTAATAAATACTAATATTCTGTGAAAATCTCCCAGACGCTTAGAATGAAGAATATTTCAGTTTAGAAATTAGGCCTACAGACGGGCCATTGCCGTCAAGCGCCGTATGGCTGTCCTGTCATCAGATGCATGAACAGAGGTATGTGTGTCAATCATGCAAGGGGAACAGAAAGTCTATCACTGATTTCAAAAGCTTGTAGTTCTCAGATAAGCACACATAAATTTTCAAGTCTAATTATTCGACCAATTGATTAAGAATGCTTTAAAGTTTGACCCCAAAACAAGCATTTTGATAGAACTTGATCGATTCCATAGCTCTATGGTCAAAGTTTCTTTTTCTATCAAATTAAGTGAGTGGTCAGAAAAGCGAATTGGTCGAAAACTTATTAGCTCCATCTATCAGTATGCTGATAAACAGCCTAGTGTGCGCTTTTCGGATTCCATTTTTAAAATGCATAGTCTCTAAAGTCAACTAGGTGTTGTCAGCACTTGATAGTTTTAATTCAAGGATGCACAACATATGGCACACGGTCCATATCCGGCCCGTGAAAGATTTTTTGTGGCCCGCGAGGTTAATATTAACGACAACCGCTTTGCAAAGTATAAATACTACCTGAAAAATTACACAAAGCTAAAATAAAAGATAAAAGTGGTCCGCCATAGAGTAAGTATATTGAGTAAAGGGGTAACTGCGCATTTATTAAATCCCCAATGAGTATACACTTTCGATTTTATTAAATGAACTCGAGGAGGATGCAATTGGGTATTGTTATCAAATGTGAGCACATTTTTGCAATTTTGAAGAAATTACAACGGAATTGAGTGATCATGATTGCAATGCAGAAGGAGTTATGGTAGTTCACAGATTCTCATGACAGCCTAGGAGATTTGATGTTTGCTAAATTAGCAATTCAATGGGTTCCTATTACTTTCATACTCAACCTCAAGAGTATTTTCTTAGGCGTGATCATGTCACAGGCAACCCGCCACTGGCAGAGCAAAATAATAGAATCAAAGACAATGACTTCATTTAGCTTTGAAAGATGCAAACTGGTCCATATCACTATTCAGATTCAAGAAATGAAACATGAATTTAGTGAATCATAAATGCCGGTGAAAATTGAATTAAAAGTTGAATTGTTAATTTCAGTCAAGAAAGCACGAATAATATCGCGACTTTTTCATGAAGACTTTCATTATAATACAATTCATAAAATTCCCTTGATAATCAGCTTGATTTCCGTTAGTATGCCTATTAGCAAATATGCATTCCTTTTGATATCCAACTTGTTTCACACTACTTATTTAGGAGAGTCATCTCGGTAGTATATAAATAGGCAAATTTTGACTTTTTTCAAAAGTGCTCAAATAATTTTTTGGACCATGGGAACGTAATCTCCGCAGGAAACTGAATCTCTTCATATGAAAATTTTCACTGTATACAGATACTTTTTTGAGTCGACACCTAACCTATATATGCATACTCTATGTGGCCCGCCAATATTTTACTAAAAAAATTTAGCCCTCGATGAGAACAAATTGTGGACCGCTAAATTAATTAATAAGTTAATGCCACTAAATGCGAATGCGATGAAGACCTAGCAAATAGCGTCCAGATTGAAACTAGGCGACGAACAGTATTTTACAGATATCTAGGTTCTTTTTGTGTAATGCTAGGTTTTGATTCTAGATTCTAGGTTTTGCTTTTGTGTAATGCAATTTATATCAGATTTCCATGTTCAATTTCGAATAGTTGTATTCACATTGCTAGTTACTGATTGGAGTAACCTACAGACAATGCCGATATGCACTAGCAGTTATGGATTGTATGTTTTAAAACTTTGAATTGAAATCAAGAGTGAATGCTCATGTTCACTCCACTTCAACTAATGAACTGAACTTGCTATGAAGTGAAGAAAATATTTTCATTGTCTTATCATTGACAGAATTTTTGAAATTGTCTGAAGATAGTAGCCATCTGTGCATGAAAATACCATTCGAAAGTGTTTCCCACATTTCAAAAGAAACTGTATCCGCTCCGACCGCGACAGAAGCGATTAGAATGATGATATGATCGAACACTTATCCGGATATAATCCTTCAATTTCACCTCGTTCTGCCACCTTATCAATTGAACTTGCCATATCTACCATTCGGGATAATTTGAAAAGGGACATCGGAATGAAACCTTGTACTCAACTGATAAAGCTGCCTGACTTGACATGTGTATTGAACTCATAGCTAGGAGTTCGTTGTTGCATTGACATTTAATTGCATTAAAATAATCAAATACAAAGCAGCACCTGAATGCTTTTAGAGATTATTCTTCCTAGAAATGGAATCTGAAAACTAGGAATGAAAAACTTTTTTTAGGAATGAAAACTGAAAATAGCAAACCAGTTTTAGTGCGCAATTTTCTTCCTCAAATGAGACATTTAGGATGTCCATTGAATACAGGACCTGTCTCAAAACCTGGCTTCCAAACAATTGAAGGAAACGTGACTCAGTGAGTAGGTCTACAAATTGATGAGCAGTCAGATTCCAGTCATAGGCAAGGGTATAAAAGAACGAAGAACTTTTTCTGTAGCAAAATGGGCTCCATAGTTTCAATCAAATTGCTGACTTATCTGTGCGGCCAGCGGTCATTGCTACTGTTTCTTGCCCGACAGCAGCAGGGATATCCCAATGAAACTAGAGACTCCCAACAAATGGAAGTCCGGAATCACTTTCGCCAACTATTATTACATCAATGGGATTTCCCTAGTGTGACTGTGGTCAATGGAAGATGAGTGATCGAAGGCAGAAGACGGCAGATGGAAATCGCTTCATCGCACCCTATGGAAGACGCCTCACAAGGCCATTGCAACACACAAATAGGGTATCTTCCTTTTGGGATTTCCTTTTAATTACATGTACATATGTAGATAAGAATACAACCTATAACACAGAAGAAGGCATCAGCCACAATCCATCTTCCACCTTCCATCACACAGAAAAAGTCATAAGGCGTCGTCTATCGGACATAAGGCACGAAATTCTGTGGGTGGTGAAGTTCGTTTCCATCTGCTATCAGGCACCACCCGCAGGACTGTTCTAAAATTAGAACAACGTTAAGTGACGTCTGAGTGAAGATATAGGAAGCTGTGATTTACGAAGAGCAGCAATGTATAAGAGAACATCTCTTTGTTCACCATGTCGGACTAGGACGAGGATCAAGATAGTAGTCATAGCAACGGTTCACAGTAAAAAATAGCGATGACTGCATCGAAATGGATGTCCTTAGTGTGACTGACGAGGCAGATGAAAATCGTCTCATCACGCCTTTTGGAAGACGCCTTATGAAGAATGTGCGAAAAGGCAAGTGACATAGAAGATGGAAGACGCCTTATTCTGTGTTACAGAGGCCCTCGATAGCAACCGGGAGAAAACTGTTCACCCCAGCGGAGCGTGGAAGATGGACGTCAAAGAGGGGATTGAGGAAAGACACTCACAGAAAAGAATAGTCACTTCAAGGATGTCTGAATGAGTAGGAACCTTGTGTCTGCCATGCTATTCTATCTCTTATTGTACGGAGAACGTCTATGAGTTCATTGGAGTATCTTTTAGTATAAGGAAAAGTTCACATTGAGTAACTCGGGAGATGAATTACGTATTAACCTTTAACGATGCGAAAACTTGTCTTTTAATCATTAAGATGAAGGCATTGTAATGTTTGACTAGCGCAATGTCAGCTTCGAGATTAATAAAAATGAATTTGTTTGAATATTGCGGTTTTTGTACTGATTCATTATCATCAGAAGAATTTGTCCTCAACTCGAAGCTTTTTCGACGCATTGACCTCGACTTCAATCACTTCGTCTTTTATTTTTTTAAATGAACTTAATCAACACAGAAAACTGTTCAATGAGATACAAAAAAAGTGCAAA
Source organism: Prostheceraeus crozeri (assembly GCA_907163375.1). Classification (NCBI taxonomy): domain Eukaryota; kingdom Metazoa; phylum Platyhelminthes; order Polycladida; family Euryleptidae; genus Prostheceraeus; species Prostheceraeus crozeri. The sequence continues at coordinate 57,551 of CAJQUW010012278.1, read as the reverse complement.
GCACAGTAATTACCATGCGCTCTGTATTGTTGAGAATAAAGAGCCTGACATATCGGCCGTGAAATGGCAAAACAGCGTATTTTGAAAATAGCTGTTTTGACAAAATCGTGGTAAAAGCAAACAGGCACTTTCAAACTAAAAACAACGTATTTCAAAATACGCTATTTATTTTCAGAGGCATGAAACCGCAAAACAACGTATTTCACAATGCGCTATTCAGTTTCAGAAGTATGAAAAGCTAAAACAGCATATTTTAAAATGCGTTTTCAGTATTAGAGGTATGAAAGACCAAGAGAACGTATTTCAAAATGTACCTTTCAGTTTCAGAGGTACGAAAAGGTAAAACAGCATATTGTAAAATACTTTTTATCAGAAAGAAGAGGTATGATACGATTGCTAATGTGTACAATCTATTTTAGATTTCTAATCGGTTATTGTAAATAAAGTATTTTGAAAATATATCGTATTTTAAAATACATTGGTCTGCCTTTATAGAGGTCAATTCAATATCACAGAAATTGTAATGTATTTTGGAATACGTTGTTTTATAGTTTCATTAGAAAAGATATTTCATCGGACCTCGATGAAATAGCTAGTTCTATTGACGTGTAGCTTATAATTCCAAAATGTTTATCCTGAAAAAGCATTACTTTTTCTTGTTTAAAATAACTGACTTATCTCAGACGAAAATACACATACTGAATTACCCATATGACCATGTTAAGGCAAAACAGCGTATTTTAAAATACTTTGCTTTGCTTTTTCACGGCCGATATTAGAAGAGGTCAGGGAAGGCTTTGTTGTCGATGAAAGCAAGATTATGATATTTTTTAGATGAGTGGTTGTTATGAAAAGTGGTTGTCTTGCTTTCTTATTTGCTACGAAAATCTACAACGGGCTTCATGCTGGAAAATGTTTTTAGAGGAGTGACCAATGTGGAATGGGTCAGGGATTTTCTGATCCAGCCCAAGCGGCCGGTTGACCTGCCAAACCTAACCGGATGGTTGTGATCGTGCTTTGTTAATCTACACTTTGTCATTCAAGCAGATATCACAGAGGACCTTTCGGTTTGTAATTTGAAGGTCCTTAGCCTCGACCATTTTGAAATTCGTGATGTCAATAAGTTTTTCAGTATTTTCATTTAGGGTTTACGCGCCACCTATTGTATTCATTGAATCCTCATTTGAATATTTGGTTATCTTTTTAAACTAAATTGGTTTTGAAATTATCTGATTCTAAACATCGTTTACTAAAATATAATGATTAAATATAAAAGATAAATTAGCCAAGGTATCTTTTCAAAACTGTTTACTAACGACGTGTGTTTCTTTAATGTGTGAATTTTGTCTATTGATTAAAACGTTATACGATAACCAATAGGTCAAAATACATGTACATAAGTTAAGAAGATTTTACTCTATATGATGTATATCCTCTAAGCAATACAATACAATGAGTGCATAATATTGTATTAACAGGAAGAAACTACTGCTACTGCAAATACGCTTAGAAATACAAATTAGCTAGTCGCAAATCCAGATGTATGAAAAAGAATTAGGCCTACTCAGCGAGTGAATTCCGTCCAACTGAGAAAGGAACTGAGAAGGAGTTCCTAATTAGAAATTTGGGTGATATGTAAACAAATCCGGTATGTCAGTCATTTCATCTCAATAGTCCGGCAGCCAGAACGAGTTTCTGCAGGGAGTGAGGCCGAAAATGAGACTTTCACGGAATGATGTACACCCTATGCCTACTGCGAATTCACGCGTCTGCCAAGTTCTAGCGAGTTCCTCTTCTTGTCAGACAGGATCAAAGAAAAACACATGTAAATCCAATGGGACGCAGATTGCAGTTTTTGGCTAAAATGAAATTTTCCATGTTTTCACTTATCAACTAGAAAATATTCAGTCAAGAATCATAATTTTTGTCATGGAATGTCTTCAGGTCATTTCCTATGATGTGCATGTGCTATTATCATGCTTCTGATCGGCAATTTGTATGAGAATGTGGTTGAAAGCGGATAAAGTTTCTCAAAATGTTGCCGACATTAAGCGGCTCGCCAAATCTAAAAGTGTCTAGCTTTATAGACAGGGGTGCATGAACATGGAGGGAAATGACCTGAAGACATTCCATGCCAAAAAATTATGACTCTGGGCTTAGTACGTTTCGTTTAATCAGAGAAAGATAGAAAATTCCATTTTAACCAAAAATTGCAACTGCGTCCCATTGGATTTACATGTGCTTTTCTTTGATCCTGTCTGACAAGAAGAAGAACTCGCTAGAACTCGGCAGACGTGCCGATTCGTAGTAGGCATAGGGTGTACATAATTCTGTGAAAGTCTCATTTTCGGCCTCATTCCCTGCAGAAACTCGTTCTGGCTGCCGGACTACAAGTGGTTTCATCAGGGCGCGCACGCGCAGCGGGGATTATAGAGCATGAATTTCGAGAGAGAGAGAGAAAGAGAGGGAGATCTGGTCGCTATTAGGTAGGGTGAAACAGGCCTGTTAGATTTTGGATGAAAATCATGAAATCATCAAAAGACTGTTGGGTCAATTGACCACAGTAATATTTATCTTCAAATATTACGCCGGTTCCATAGCGCTAGTCGATTGATGTGAGATAACATGAAATGTGACTACTACACATGTAATTACAGGTATCTATTTACAGTGTTCATATTATCTGGTTGTGTGCTATACATAATTGCTAAAATGGATGATGAACAACGGCTTGTAGCGTCGCTAATAGATATACGTGATGATGACTATTTTCTTGTCATTCAGATCTCACATCGTTTTTCATTACGAAATAATACATTGCAGCCGTTGTCAGTTGTTTGATCCTCTGTTCCCCAACACAACTGACAGGCATTGACTGCCAATTGGTCTACATAATTGACTACTATTGGCTGGTACCATTCATATCTGATGCGTGCATAGCGAGGAGTAGGTCGGTCTATAATTCTTTATTCATCAATTGCGTATATGCGGAATTGTGCAAGTTGAGAAAGCAACAAATTTCACTTTCAGTGAAGATGGCTTCTCGACCAAAACGTTACGCGGATGCTTCAGTGGCTCAACAGCTGATAGCAAATGTTGAATACGATGAATACCGCCATTGATACCTATCTGTTCCTGAATCTGTCCTCTTAAAATTGACTGAGCCTTACACCTACAGTGGTATTTCAGTCACAGCTGATAACTATTTTACCTCAAGCTCTTAAGCCAAAAGTCTCCTTCAAAGGAGGATCACCCTGTTAGGAACAATTCGTCTGAATAGACGAGAAATCCCCAGAGAAGTTGTGCAATATCTTGTTTGAAAGCAGATACCTACTCTTCTTGCCTACAAAGCCAAAACAGCAAAAAACATTGTCAAAGCATTTCTTCGATGGTTGTGCACATGAAATATAGTGGGTTAGCTATGCCGTATGTCATTTTTCGATATAGTGGAGGTGCTGGTCCAATGCAACTTATTAAATGAGTACTACAATGAGTATCAATTGAGTATACTCGAGTATACAAGTGTAACGAGTATATATATTGAGTATACAATTGTGCTTTCGAACTAAAAGTGTTAGATTCTGGGACTCATTTGGGACTTGATGAATAACAGTGTAAAATAGACATTAGAGGTTTGTTGACGGTCATTCCGATTGGACATTCCGAAGAATGTTATGTAAATTTGGTGTTGGTGTATTGATGTAAATTTTATGCTCATTCCTTATTGATGCTGGAAATATAGATATCCATTTTCTTGAGAAAGGAAATATCAACTTTTCCTCCGAGCCCGAGCGCAGTGAGGGATGGACAGATAGGGAGAAAGAATGTAGTATTGTATTTTTTGACTTATACTGTAGATGATAGATTTCTATTGTCCTTTGTTACTGAGTAAGTAGGGTTGTCAGCCGATATTTCACGTGTCATTTTTCTATGAAAGTCGTTTATATATCTCCAATTCCAAATTAGACGGTCTTAATTGCATGATTAAGGCCGTCGAATTTGCTATGTAATACCATTGAGGTAGGAGCATTTCACCATCCATCTTCGCATTCCCAGTAAAAATGACATTGAAGAGATTCCTATTTTTCACAATTTTAACTCGTAGATATCTCAAGCTTGACTTACTTTCATGTTCCTAGCTGAATCGGCTATGTAGAAAATCATCAAAGATTTGAGTCTTTTGCAGATCGAAATCTTGGATTTTTGATGTCATAGATTTTTAATTCAGTAACAATGCATATATTTCCTTTCAAATGATCAGCCTAAATCGTCTGGCGCTACGCGCCGACGATTTAGGCTGTCATTTGAAAGATAATTCATTGCATAATGATGGCTATACCGCGAAATCTATGAATGAGCTAATCCAGGGACTATATCGATATCTTGGTAGTCGCTGGCTGATCATAACTTGTTTATAGACTTATATGATTATTTTACACAGGAGCTTACACAGGAAAAGTTAGCTTTGTGATCCCGTGGGAGCTTTGGGATCTGTTCGGTCAATTTTTCCACAAAGAGATATCTTTTCATTGCCAAACAAAATGAAAAATATTTGAAACGCATTCACTTCTGGCCCACCGTGTCAAAGACAATATTTATTAGATTTCATAAGTTATTCCTCTATCGCATGCTTTTGTCTGAAAAAATCTGTTTAAGGAACAAAAGTTATGTTTTTCAACCCCTTGCCCTGAATCAGTGATCAACCGGTCTATATACCGTAAACAGCTTCATACAAGCCTGTGCATGAGGATGAAATTTGTTGACATAAATGAAAATACGACTAAACCATACTTTTTACATAACAGTTGCTTGGCATTTCATTGTATAATCTTCTAAATATGGTCAACTCTATATCAACTTTGATCTTAGCGTTTGCTCATTTCCTCAATTCGACTTCAAAGATGGAAATAGATTTAATCAGCAAATTCGGTGATTGCGCAATGAAGTAATTAAAAATGCTGGTAACTGAATGATGTTTGCTGAGTGCTAGCAAGTTCAATAACAGTAATGGGAAATGGCAATATGTCTCTGCCACCCTTAGTCATGGCGCAGCGATAACATTTCCGCTTGCAGCGGACGCAAGCTTGATTATCATGTCAATTGTCACGCAGTGGTAGGAATTCAGTTTCCATTGATATTGCAATTAAACTATTGCAAAATGTACCGACATTTTTACAGCGATCAAGGGCATTCAATGCAATTTTGCATGCAGCGTTTCTTTGGCGAAGAATAAATGCCATTTTAAAAATCACGCTTTCTGACAAATATTTGAATAATATTTGACAATGTTTTCTGTCTGGTTCAGTCTAGAAAATAGAGTAGTTTGAGAAGCATGGAAAATGTAGCAGACCTAGGCATACATGATTCCTGCTCGGTTGTTATGTTATGTAGCGGAATATAGTAACTGATTTGAAGAATTTGAAATCATTTTAAGCATAATCCTTGATCAACGCACAGCAAATGGACAACTTTAGTTGAATTGCAGTTTTACTAGGGGCAGGGTTGGGTAAAATCTTGGGTTTAAAGGGCCTACCCAAGATCTTGGGTAAAATCTTGGGTATACGTTCCCAAGACCCAGCATCAAAAACCCACAACCGAAAGATCAGAACCCAATATAGTGAGATTATTGCTATATTTTTCCACATGATACAGAGTGATCAACAACTTTGTTACTACATGTTTCCAGTCGCATTTTGGGAGAATTTATTCTATTCATGTTTTAAGTCCTCTAGTGTAGGTGAACTTACATGAGATTTATAAGCTCCTATAAGAAATCAAGGTGTATCTGTAGGCATGCTGCTCAAGGTAATTCTGATGAATGCATTTAAGTTTCTGTAAGCTTCATTTATTCACAACCCTTCATATTTAACATGAATTTAATTATTTTGCAATTCTATATGATTCTTGATTGATTTGATTCTTATAAATATCATTTCTATATTATTATGCCTATTATTATGATTTCCATTCTCATTTTCAACTCATATAGTGATGCAAAATTTAGCTGAAATTAAGTATGCATGTGCTTGCATCTGACAAATGTTCAGTATGACACTAAGTAAGCTACACTTCATGTAACGCACGTTCCACTACTTGTTCTATATGAATTATTCAGCAACTAAATACCCAGTAAAATCAAATAAACAATGAAGTTTGATTTGTGACTCATTTAAGAGAAATACACAATTTCTATGCACACATTGCATTCATTCATGGATCATGCCAAATTATGGTCTAATTCCGACACAAAATTCTCAGGATTATCAAAGCTTAACAACCCTATCATGATCGGGCGATTTTTAGCGTCATAGATCAAAGTACCCCCTCAAATTTTCCATGCTCTGATGGATAAAACTTTCTGAAAGCAGGGATATTAAATATTTCGTATCTCCTCTGTCGAATGGTAGTGCCTGTTTTGGATGATTCAAGACTTTCATACAAAAAATTCAAATTTTAAATTTGTATTTTCATTTTTCATGAATTCATGTCTACTTTTTGAATCTTCAAAAATTGTTAATTACAACTAAAGTATTTCTGCAAACCTCCACTCAGGCATGTCTATATGGTGTTATAAGTATGATATTCTATATTAATTTTGATACTTTAAATAGTAATTTGAAATTTGAGCGTAAATAATGTCTTTTCATGTATTATTGCATTTTTCTATCTTTACAAATGCCTCGTTCTAATGACCTATTCGCTGTAAATACAGGGTTATGATACATTCCGAATGCAATCTTTTGAATGGTGATATCTACTTTGCATTTATCTGTGGGTTTCATATCTAAAAATTCACATCAAAATATCATATCATATTTTTACATTTTACATTTACATGTACAATTATGCATATACAATGTACATGTGCTCATTTTGGGAAGTAAGATGAATGTGTATGTTAACAATCTTGAACTGCACATTCACAAATGTTATGCAAATATGATAGAGAAACATTATATCAATGATCAATGCTACTCTAAATGAAAACCATTAGTTTTTTAGAAAGTGCTTCTAAAAATGACCTTTAAAACTGACCTTACAATAAGTCAATTTTGCCCAAATTTTCACTAAAACTTCAACATACAGACGAACTAAAAGTCACAAAGAATTGAACTTTTATCTGACTTATTTTAGGAGATATAAAAAAAAAGAAGTTGATAAGGGGTGCCCTTTTGGCTCTTATAGGATTAAATGAAATTTGGAAATCGATTTCGATAAAGTACCCAAGATCGTGGGTTCATTACCAATATATTGGATACGTACCCAAGATAACCAAAGACAACATTTTCATAAAGCGCAAGACCCAACTTTGCTAGGGGTGACTAGAACATGCATGCCAAGTCACCCGCATTTTGCGGATGACACCGCAATCAATGGCTTCTTTCTCATATACACCCGCAAATCAATAACTTTTACCAGTATCAATAAGTGATAGTGTCGAAATATCGAAAAATTTAGTATATTGATTGCTTTTATTCGCGATAATGTCAGTCATATTCGTGGTGTAAATAAGCAATAAAATTAGCGTGGTTATCAATCTTCTAGAGTACATCATCACCTGGTTTGGGAGAGACACAGTACAGCGCTATTTATACCTGGTTACAGCACAGGTAGATGTCAGCCGTGCAGTTTGGCAACAGATCTGTGAATATAAGTTGTCCTGGGATTGGTCGACGAGTGAAATGAACGTTCTGGATGAAGCAGTTATTAGTGGTACGTCGGTAAGTAATGCATCGGTAATAGAAATAACAAATAATAGATGAAGGAAGCTACAAGTTGGTTGAAGAACGAGAACCATTCGTCAGGGCAAAGTCAACTAAAATATTGAATTTACTCGAATTTGATTATTTCCTTGTGTAATATAAAAAATAGAAATTTATTTGCTCGACAATTTATTCTACATATAAGCGATAACATAAACAAATGATTGTTTTATCAATCCGAACGGCATGGCCAAAACATTGTTTGAAATTGTTTTGAGGATTATAACAAGAGAATCATTGCGGAACAAGTGAATTGCTTTAATTTATTATCATTTCTGTAAAATTACAAAGCAAATTTATCATAATAAGAGCACCCGCATTCGGTCCTAGAGACCTTGACAGGTGTGTAGAAGTTATTGAAATGATATATTTGCATGTGTGTTCCAATTGACAGATCATGCGATTGTCGCTTATTACCATAGATTAATCAGCGTGCCATCACTGATTTTGTTTAGACGAAGTGTCCGATCAGGTTTCGATGACTTACAAAGACGAAATCTGTAAAGGTTCATTGCTATGATATGAAAAATGTCGCAGGGAAAATTTTTATTGCCCTTCGGAAAGGACGAGATAAGTTTTCAGAGATTTATTCGCATTATCACATTCATTATTCGACATTCGCCATAGATTTACCAGAAGATAAAATACGAGTATGCCAAATTATTGCGTAGTTCTGATCGTATTCAGAATTCCTTCAATATTTAATAGAATTTGTTCGGGATTCTATCGCGGAAATCTATGGTGCTAATTCACAGTTAGCAATCTGACATAATTTATTATGGATAGAGGATAGTTATACGATTCTCTGGGACATAGCTCGTGAAATTAATTGATGAATCCCTCGGGCACAAAGTTCGGGTTCAAACTTGACTCTGCGCAGCGATGTCCGACGGGGCAGCATTTGACTATGCGTAAACGCTGCTGCATGGCTATTTTTGACTTGGTTGGCTCTTCAAAGGGGCTGTGTGTTCTAAATAAAGTCTGTATGGGTAGCATGGGTATGTAATTGTTGTCGTTTGCTGTATTCACATTGCTTTATGACGTCCCATGTCGAGATTCACTGCCTATATATTCAAGAATATCCTACTTCGCCGAAAATATTCCTCTACCTATTTCTACAGTGATAGCTAGGAATTTAGATGATGTGACAGTCTATATTTATTTAAGTAAGCTATTCTAAATTGTTCCTTAGTCAACATGACATATATCATCTCGTATCTCTCAATGAATTCTTCGGCAATTATATTTGCTTTAATTTTTATAGCTCTTGTTTCAAAGAAGAAAAGAACATTGCATGTAGTCTGGAATCCAATCATTATTGCCTCTTCCTTCAAGTTATAAATGAAATGCTTAGCATCTAAAAAGGGTTTAATGACATGGAATTACTAATATGCAAGGATAGCTGCTCGATATTTCAAACAAGCGTTTTTCAAAATGTTGAGATGGAAATGAAATAGTTTATTTCCTCTCATACTTTCCTTTAAGCATTGAATAAGGATCGTAAGCGTGTTTTTACTCCGTTCGTCGGGATTATTTCGATAATTCTGATAAACAACAGAAATATTTTGTGCTTGTGAATTAGAATTGAATTTGTGGTTTTCGTGGCGCAGTTGTAAAGTTACTTGGCAATCTTTTGATCTTGGGTCGAACTGCCAAAGTGCCATTGAGGTTATTGAAATGAAAGACATCCAAACTAAAAGTAGGACTATTCCAACAGTCCAGTTAAAGTCTAACTATATTTCAGCACCGTCCAAGACCCCAGTTGGAGAGTAGTGGCTTAAAATTTCCACTTGAAAGTAAATTGGATGTACATGTACACTGTAAATCGCTCAATACCAATATTGGTACCAGATTGCAATCACATACGAAGGATGCAAACCTTAATATTTTTGGCATACTTCCGTATCTATTTGTATGCTTTTCGTATGTTATTTCAACTGCGATATGCTTTACATACTAAAGCCATACCACCACAATGTTAAAGGAAAGCATCAATGATTTCTAAAATATGTTGATTTAAGGCCTTTTGTCAATAAAGAACACTCCAATGTTGCATGGTGCTTGAGATAATGACATTTAAGAGTCAAACTTACAATACTGAATTCGATTTTAATACATGTAAGTCTAAGTCATTTCATGAATAATCAATAAGTATTCAACCATCAACAATTATGCATTATGTAATTTTGAAATAAGGCATATTATCAATCCGAAGTAAAAACACATAATTCATGAACGCAAAAATAGTCATGTTTGAGATATATAAGTCAACATGATTTCACGAAAGATATCGTTTGAATCAATTAATGTTAATCAACTTGGTTCATAGAGTAGAGCTAACTAAACGTCCAATTTATGTTGTTAGACAAGTAGCAACGACGTCATTCTCATGGAGCGCAAAATTCACAATAAATCTAATTTAGTTAAATATCACTCCATCAAACAAAAAATATTCACGACTGGTATCACCGAAAAAAGTTATTTGACAGTAGTAAGTAATACATATATATTTTTTGCTATGTGACTTAAAGCTGATCATACGAAACACTTAGCAGAGGCAAACGACTAAAGATGAATTTGCATCGGGTCTCGTATATAAAACATACCAACAACTCGCATTTCATTGTAAAAAAGCCAATCACAGATAGAATAGTTTGTATCGCTACATACCAATTAGATACGAAAGTAAGTGAGATGTGGTATGAAAAACATACCAGATCTCTGTAAACATACGAGAATCTCGTATCAGATATTAGTTTCAAATTGTATGTAATTTTGGTGTAAGTTTGTATGTAGATTGACAACAAAGGTCTGTCGTAGTTTTATTGAATATCGAAAGAGAATGACAGCTATTAAGTCAATAAATGACACCAACACCCTTGATTCCCCGACCGCACTCGCCTGACCTAGGAATCGAACCGAAGTCCGCGGTGGAGACGAGCTCGCACCTTCTTCACTAGGCCACGCTGACGGTTCAAAAGGAATGCGAGTGAAGGCAGACGTCATCTCTAAGTGATATCGACAGCATATTGTCCTATTATTATTGACAGAGCGCTAACAGCGTTCATATTGTAGCGAGACAGCATATCAGCATGTCATACGACTACGTCACAGTGTAGATTGACAACAAAGGTCTGTCGTAGTTTTATTGAATATCGAAAGAGAATGACAGCTATTAAGTCAATAAATGACACCAACACCCTTGATTCCCCGACCGCACTCGCCTGACCTAGGAAACGAACCGAAGTCCGCGGTGGAGACGAGCTCGCACCTTCTTCACTAGGCCACGCTGACGGTTCAAAAGGAATGCGAGTGAAGGCAGACGTCATCTCTAAGTGATATCGACAGCATATTGTCCTATTATTATTGACAGAGCGCTAACAGCGTTCATATTGTAGCGAGACAGCATATCAGCATGTCATACGACTACGTCACAGTGTAGATTGACAACAAAGGTCTGTCGTAGTTTTATTGAATATCGAAAGAGAACGACAGCTATTAAGTCAATAAATGACACCAACACCCTTGATTCCCCGACCGCACTCGCCTGACCTAGGAATCGAACCGAAGTCCGCGGTGGAGACGAGCTCGCACCTTCTTCACTAGGCCACGCTGACGGTTCAAAAGGAATGCGAGTGAAGGCTGAAGTCATCTCTAAGTGATATCGACAGCATATCACTGTCACTGTCACCGAGTCGCGGACTTCGGTTCGATTCCTAGGTCAGGCGAGTGCGGTCGGGGAATCAAGGGTGTTGGTGTCATTTATTGACTTAATAGCTGTCATTCTCTTTCGATATTCAAGTTTGTATGTAATTTTCGTATCCAGCGATTTACAGTGTAGATGCGGTCAAATTATAGATTTTTACAGAACTTGCTTCAGCTGTGGGATGGTCAAATTTCAAATTTTAAATATGATTTTTGATTATTTTTGTACTTTTTAATACTGCATCTGATCATCAATTATTGAACATTTTCAGAATCATGTTGCTTTTAGCCTCAATGTCTCGAGCCCAATATTCACCGAATTAGGTTGCTTCTTCACCTGCAGAAACTAAACACAGAAAATGTGCGATTATGTACAGTAGGAATATTTGAGGTGAACTAAAAGTTTGAATTATTTGACCTTTGACTTCATGTAATACAATAATGTAATGTCAGAGCGATTAATAATCATCGTTTTATTAACCACCAGATCTTTCAATTTGGTCTATTAGGTTTATTAGTTAATGTTGTCATTTTCCATTTCAAATAGTGATCTGATGGAAATTTCCTAAAAATTGGCAGTTTTTGTCCTTTGACCTTCACCTCAGCCCAGGGATGACCTTAGAAATAAAACTGATGCTGTTTCTCTGAATCCGCTTTCAATGACCTTTCAATGCCCATTCGATTGATGTTTGGTTTGATAAAATTGGTATAATAGTTTGGGAAATCAGCGGGGGGCGGGTGAACTCCCCCTCAGTGGGGCGAGGGTGAACGACAATGCCCTTTATTTTCCCATTGTTCACTCAGCATCTGGAGAGCTGCATTTGTGAGCAAATCAGTAGATTGATCCAACAGCATGGACCTACATGTAGATCAGTGCCTAAATAGTCGGTTAAAATGACAGTCAGCGAACTGTTATTGTTGAATATTAGATATCTGGCTAATGTAATTAAAAATTTAACATTTTTACGTTAATTCATTGACATAGATTTTAGCAGTGAATGAATTGAAATCGTTTAACCCTTATCGGTATGCAACTTTGGAACACCCTCATCGGTATAAGTGTCACATTTTGTTGCAAATGTCTTCTAAATGCATCCAATGATTTTTCATCTCTATCTATTACATTTTTCTTAAGAGATTCGATATTTTTGTTCTGAAGACTTTTAGGTAATTGAAAGTGGAACATACAGAACTGGTTACTAACTGAAATAAAACATTATATATGCCTACAATTTAAATCGATTACAGTATAAATGCGATTAATCCGATACGCAGAAAAGGCAACAACTTTCAACTACCTTAATGTTTATATCTTCTTGCATGTGCATGTTCAAATAATATAGAATTGTACATTAAAAAACAGCGTACACAAAATATTCAAGGTTATTTTCATTCAATTCTACGATACACAGATCGTAGGCTACAGCTCATATTCTCAACAGTATAAGCACTTTGTGAGCTTCGCTACTCTGCGATGACGAGGACACACGAAGTTTTGACAGAGATCACATGACGAGCGAGACACTGATGAGCACACTTTGCAACGGCCAAATTTTGATTGAAGAGTGGTCAAAGGAAGAGAAGTTGCTGGTTGCGTAAGCCCCAAGATCTCTGCGGCATGTTTCGTAGCACGCGGCAAGTTACGGCTTTTCTTGTGTCTCGTTTCTGCATATGGTTTGGCCAACATCAAACTCAACTGTTTCATGAAATGTCGCAGAGAGTTTGGATAACCGTCGTGTTTCATTATGAGAAAAGCGTTGAAAGCCGACACATCAAGCATATTATAAAAAAGAAGTAACGGCCAACGAACTGTCTTTCTCCTGCATGTAATTCCTCAATGTTCTCATCGAACTGGTCCACTCCTTTCTTCCCGAAGTTGTAGTCGATTATCATTCGTGGTTTCATTGACGATTCCCGAACAATTTCATTTCCAGAGTGAGATGAACTTAGCAACACAACGTTTCGGTTCTTCTTCGGACAGTAGGAAACCATAACAATCTTGTTTTCGTGATCATGAACGAAAACTGAAGAATTAGGCTGGCGATCCTTACTTTTCAATTGTGGGGAATTTCTCTTCTGTTTAGCCTCACTGTCCCGAGCAACGTTAAATCTTTCTCGAGGAGTGAAGTAGCGAGAGAATGACTGGTAAAATAATTATCTGTCACAGTATCTCGACGAGATCCATACACTGGTACGCATAATTCCATCACTACATCTTTTCCGAGATTTCTGTGAACTTTGTTGTATTTCTTTCCGGTGTAGATAATTGAATTCAGAGCAAAACCACTCTTGGCCTCACAAAGCCAAAATATCTTGACTCCATATTTAGCAGGCTTTGACGGTAAATATGTTCTTCCGGGTACCTTGCCCCGGTATCCGACAAGCTGCTCATCAACGGTTAGGACCGTATCAGGTACATAAAATCTCATTAAGTTGCGTTGGAACAAGTCCCATATCTCCCGTATGGCAGTGAGGCGATCAGCCTTCAGACGTTCTTCCCGATTTCGAAAGTTATCGAACCTCGCGGTGCGAAGAGAGAATTTGAATCGCAGAATGCTGATCACGGCCCGAAAGAATGGCCTTCCTTCGGTAGGATTCCACAATTCTTCTATCGATGTGAAATTGTCTCTATCGAGACCAGCCCGCAGTAAAATTGCCAGACAAGCTAAATTTCGTCGAAAGTGAATGGACACATGTACGAATGAATTTTCCTGACAGTCCGTATGACGTCGCTCACTTTCCTATTTGTGTACCTCAAAATAATGAGGACGATTTCTTCGTTGATAAACAACTGAAATGCCTCCTTCTCTGATGATGGGTGAGCCAGATTACGCGGATGAAAGTTCGTGATATTTCGGTTTCTTGACCTGGACTAAAATGGCTCTGTCGAGAAAATTATATCGTTTACTTGAATTTCCGAAGGGAGTACCTCTTCCTCTACTTCATTGCTGTCACTTTCGCTGTCAGTGACATTTTGAACGTAGAAATCAATTTCTCCATCTTCTTCTTCTTCATCTTGCTGTATGTGATCGACATCAACGTTGATGGGAGACAGTTCACCGAGAATTTCGTCTTCTGATGCCCTTTCGTCGAACGAATCATTGTTTTCGCTGAGATTCATGATCAATTCCATCGCGGCTTTAGCACTTAGTCGAGTCATCGTTCGACGTTAGATCACTGTGCAATTTACGAAACACGTAGTCAAGGTTTGGCGGTCACACGTCTGCACTGTATCGTATATCGCCAGTGAGCGTTCGCACAGAGGGATAACGTTCTCCCGTATTCTCAAATGTATAGCTGCGTGTGTTCATTGATACGCCCATGGGAAGATGGCGATGAGTAATAAAGAGGTACATGTAACTTTGGAAGGCAAGTAATCAACCATCGCTAACTAGTGAAAGAGATCAATAGCGATATTGCTATCATTACGATGACTGCAGTAGGACAAGATCGGTGACCTTTGTGAATGCAACAAAACGTGACACTTTTATATACCGATGAAGGTGTTTTACAACTAAGCCATGATTTAAACAACGGATTAAAATTTATCAGCGCAGGGAACTTTTATTGTTAACATTTCTTCATCGTCACAAGAGGAAAAATATATTGAGTAATTATTAACAAAGATATCGCTATTTAAGAATTCTTTGCAACAAAATGTGACGGCGTATACCGATGAGGGCCGTCATTGAATATTTAACATTACTCTGTAAACATCACTTTCAACTAAATGTCGCTGAGGAGTTACATTTCCATGCCAAAGATATTCATTTCATGGATATCTTAGCTACATAGTTCCGTAAATCTATGGCCTGATTCATTCTGTCTTGAATATAATTTGCATGGTTAATCGCGATGTCTATATTCATCAATAGCAACAATAACACTCGCTTCGCTCGTTCTACATTTTCAATGTCGCATAGACATCGTATCAACATTGCTATATTGTCTCTTCTAGTCTCTTAAACTCAAGCAAAGCGAATTGTCGCAAAGTATATTTAGTGCAAAAGTGCAATTTGATAAAAAGAGAAATTGATGCATCGTTCTCATCGTACCCTAGGGTACCCACTGATGAGAGATCATTTCAGAAATATCTTTTTCAAATCTAAGCCTATTCATATAAAAATATTTGTTCTTCATGACATGACTTCAATATAAAGGAAATAGCGATCGCTCGTGTGTATCATGTTGCATGACTATTAAAGACAGATAAAGAAAAACACTGCAATCTCGAAAGATGCTTTGCAAGAGTGAAGATTGTGAATGAGAATTTGAAGTCAAAGATTCAAAATGTGCGGATTAAGAGACAGAAAATTGGGAAATCAAATGAAGACAACACTGGTAGAACTGACATCAGATGATCATGTTGCTAATCAAGCTACATCTAATGAAGATGAAACCTGTAACAATATCCTGTCTACAATGATAAGGTCAAAGAAATATGAGAACAGAACTGGTAATAAAATCTCACTCCTCGACGTTTTTGACAAAAAAGAGAATCTGAAATTCGGCTCATTAATGATGTTGAAGTTCTCCATAAAAATATGATCTCACCCTCCGAACACGCCCCACTGAGGGGGCGGGCGACTGCTGATCGCCTACACTGTCTTATAAATTTTGCCAAACAGCATCAGTTTTATTTTTAAGGTCATTCCTGGACTGAGGTGATTGGTGAAGGTCAAGCGTAAGAAACACCAATTTTACAAAAATTTACATTAGATCACTATTTGAAATGGAAAGTGACAACAGAAACAAATAAACTATATTAATCGATGAATCTGGTTAGGTGGTTAATAAAACGATGATAATAATTAATCATTATAAGATTGCATCATTGTATTTTTTGAGGTCAAAGGTCAAATAATTTAAACTTTTAGTTCACCTCAAATATCACCAAAATCGCATATTTTTAGTGTTTAGTTTCTGCAGGTGAAGAAGCAACCTAATTCGGTGAACTTTGGGCTCGAGACACTGAGACTAAAAGCAACATGATTCTGAAAATGTTCAATAATTGTTGATCAGATGCAGAGCTAAAAAGTACAAAAATAGTAAAAAAATCCTATCTGAACTTTGAATTTCAAATTCAAACATCCATACACTAAATGCAGACAGTTTCAAATTCAAATATTTTGCATTTGTGAATATCTTTTTATATTGATAGGAAGAATCCTATATTTAATCTCAACTTACTTCAACAAGAGCTAATACCGCAATACACGTATACCGGTACATTAGAAGTGAGTGAATATACCGAAATATTCCAAGCACTCAAATTTTAAAATAGGCCTGACGCCTGGAATATACTGCCAACATTATTTTCCTTCATTCAAATAGGGCATAATAGGTATAAAGCAAGATATTTGAAATCTGGTGGACATAGGTAGCCTGGTTTAAGCCCATCAGTCAGGCAGAAGTTTAATTTTTTGTGACTTTTAGTTTGTATGTATGTTGAAGCTTCATTAAAAATTTGGGCAAAATTGACTTTCTGCAAAGTACTTTTTGAAAATTGATGGGTTACATTTAGAGTACCATTGACTATTGATATAATGCTTCTGTATTCTATCTGCATCATATGTATGCATATGCAATTCAAGACTGTTAATATACACATTCATCTTATCTCCCAAAATGATTAATGCACATCGTACATGCATAATTGTACATGTAATGTACATCCATATGAATAATATACACACATAGTATTGGCCTACATGTTCATGCAGATACGATTCCGGAGTTGTTGTGATATTTTTGGGCTACACCAACATAACTACATGCAAGTTTCTATCATGTATCATAAACCTTGTCTTTGTAGCGAATAAGTCATTAGAACGAGACATTTGTAAATTCAACGTAGCAAAGTGCGTCAAGGTAACAAAATTAAAAAAAAAATAAGCTAACGACTAGTTAATTTTTAGTAGGTTCAAAATATGATTTAAAAGAAATTTTTTATATCCTAAAATGTCTAAAAATTTTAAAAATACTTACTAGAAGGACAAACAACGGTTCTCCTCTCCTAATGTGTAATGAATTGGGGAGGGTATTCATTAAAACATCGTAATATGAAAATTATCGTATATGAAAACATCGTAAATGAAAAACATCGTAGATGAAAAATATCGTAAATGTACTTGAAAACATCGTATTGGTCTTACAAAGGCATAGTCTCCTTCATGGCTCCTAGTAATCTGAAGCCTAGCGTCACTTCCAGCGGATATCTATTTAGGATTCTATGGATGGACATAAGTTAGATATCTTTTCCATTTGATACCGGATATGTTGATTTTTATACCAACGATAAAAATGATACTTAAATAACTTAATTAACAGTCGAAGTTTAGGGGTGACGGATACTATGTTTTTTCAAGTGTAATATTATCATACTCTATTTTCTATATTTTTCATTTACGATGTTATTAAATTACGATACTATTGTTACGATGTTTTCATATAACCTTGGGGAGTAAGTCGTTCTGTTCAAAATTATGTTTATCACATATATATTGAAAAGATTCTATTTAACAGTTTGCCCATTCAGATGATAGGAGGACAGGTCTGTTTCCAATCAAAATACCAGATCTAGCTAACACCAGCGGGATTGCGCTATCTAAAATCTACCAGGTGTGTAAGAGAATTAATATTAGCTCCTGTTAAGATAAAACGTGAAATGAAATTCTACAAAATATCCATACAAATTATTTGACTATTTTTAATGAGGTCATCAACAGGAACTTCGTCAGGACGATCGCGTTTCGACCGCTTAATTCTGGACGCTCAAACCCGACCAAGCGCGGTCCTGTACATTTAAGATGCACAGATTCAAAAATGAAATTTATAGTAGAGAAAAATTAGCATCTATCAAAATATATCTATCAAAGATAGAAAATGCAATACCACATGAAAAGACATTACTTGCGTTCAAATTTCAAATTGCTATTTATGGTACTAAAATTAACGTATAATATCAAACTTATTACACCACAAAGATATGCTTGAGTAAAAGTTTGCAGAAATACTTTAAGTTATAATGAGCAATTTTTGAAGATTCAGAAAAAATGAAAAAAATTGAAAATACAAATTAAAATTTTTGGTCTGAAGGTCTTGAATCATGCAAAATAGGTAATACCATTCGAAAGAGGAGACTCGAAATAAACAGTTAACCTGTTCTCCATTAGCTTTATCCAAAAATTTGGAGAAAATTTGAGACGCTAAAAATCGGCCGGTCCTGACAGGGTTCAAAGATATTCAAAATTTCGCCAGGGGGGAAATCGCTAGGGAAATCTCTTTTCAGTGCTTGTCACTATATGTATGGTCGATGACAAATAGGTAGTTTGTTATTACGTACAATATTGCATTCCACCTGCCAGAACGAGCTTCTGCATGGAATGAGGCCGCATATGAGGCACAAATTCTACCCGGTTCCTTTTTCATCTGACAAGATCAAAAAATGCATGTAAATGCAATAGGATGCAGATTCAATCTTTAGGCATAAATGAAATTTTCTATATTTTCTTCAATGAGATGAGAGGCATTAAATCTAGAACCGTATTTTTTATGAAATATCTTCAAATCATGATCACATTGTGTTCACATAACTTTGTCTATGAAGCTAGACACATACAGATTTAGTAAGCACCCTAAAGTCCGCAAACAAATTATTTTTGCCAATTTTAGCCACGTTGCCCCGTTCTAGCATAAAATGCATCAAGATATTTGCGCATGATACATGACGACATCACATGTCAAAAGATATGTCTATAGACATTTTCACTCAATCAGATAAGTCACTGAGAAAGTTCCTTTCTACCAAAAAAAAACTTCTGACTGATTCGCTTTTTTTACGTAGGCTTTATTTGATGCTGTCTTACATGAAGAGGAACCGAGTAGAAGTATTGAGAGTTGTCCGTGCATTCTCCACGTTGAGCGTCTGTTTTCAGCAGTATGTTTTTATTTGCATTGAATCACTTAATCAATTAATTCATCGGTCTATGTCTAATTTCATGTACACGTGATGTATATTATACTCAGCTGCACAGTGATTAAGTGACTCAATGGTGATGCTCACTCAACAGCTCACTGACCAAAAAGCTCCTATGGGCATATGGAAGATAGTCTGGGAGCTATCACCAAGTTGAGCAGGGAACAAAGTCATGCCTGAAACCATTATACCAGCACCTTCTGGCTACCATAGCAGAATACAAAGTTTTGTATACAAAACTGCATATCTGCTGTATCAGATTGTTTGTCTTTCATCAACAACTTGGATTGGAAAACATATTGGTTGGAGCATCATTTGAAATATTTAGCTATCGACAAGGCAAGGAAAGGGCTTGTTGAAATAGTAACTCCACACCTAATGTCCAATGGTGCACAGATTTAACACATGGCGCAAATAGCAGTTTTGAACACGAAGTAAATTCACAGCAGCAAATTTCGCTTGCAAGCGATGAATTTCCTGTTCGCCTCAAAACAGATGCTTCATTAGCCTTGAGTGAATTCCTACGTGACACAAGTAGGGTCATCGACTCATCATAAGATAAGATAAGAAACGTATATTTCAATAACTGAAAATCGAAATGATGCATAGTTAAAAGTTACACAAAATGAGCAAGCAATGGAGCTACATGTTCATTAATGCAGGCGGTTCGATAAGCCTATCATGTAAAGGAATGAAGGAGTCGGCGCTTAGTGCGAATACAAGGCACTACAAGTTTCACTGAATGTCGATGCGTAGTTAGATATAAGCTGTGAAGAATATGTGAAGGGTCCTTCATTTTATGAAATGCATTGAGACCATGGTTGTATCGCCTTATCCAAACTGGAGTGAAGTCAATGCAGTGGCAATCGGTCTGCCACGATGGTGGCATTTTTATATTTTTCTTTCATTTCGGTCATTCCTGGTCTGTACCTGTACTGTAGCTCAATTACAGAATATGACTGCACTTAATATGAATTTAATGTTTCTTCGTGATTGAACTTCGCTCTTTAAGCTGTAATCGTCTAGACATGCTCATCTATATTGTACATACACAAGCGAAGTCCAGAGAAGTTCGTCATGTAGCTCGGTTCAAGATTTCCAAATTGTTCACGAAATTAATATTTGAGGAGACAGCGAGCATGATAATACTATCATAATTAATCATATATGTATAAAATGTATATTAATCATAATACTTTTATAAATAGATTGTGAAAAAGATATGGTTACTGTGAAGTCGCCAGTGTAAAGATCGGGAAGTGGAAGTTATCACATCCGAAGCTCCCCAATCTTACACTTTTAACAACCACAAAAACTTGCTGTGCGCATACCTGATGGTGCGTGCTAGCTTCTGATTTATATTTCCTCAAACGCGCATAATTCCTGAAAAATAGTCGTCTGATTCTCGAACTAAATATCTGAGATGAAATTCTCACAATATGAGAACAATATGAGAATCATTTCAGCGAACAAATATTGCGAACGCCATTCCTCAAGTTTCAATTATTGCAAATAAACATTGTTTTTATTTGATAGCTTGCTGGTCATGGCAAACAATCGTGTGATCTACTTTGGAGAAAATAAACTCAAACTGCGTTGGGATTGAAACATTCAAAATCAGAACATCGCAATATCTTAAGCTAACTTAGAAGTGCAGATACGCAGCTTCAAATAACTTTTTCCATAGGAAAATGCTCCAGAATGATTCATTTATTATATATTCTTGCTTTCTAATTTTTATCATCACGTTTTTTTATATTCGTGCATCCGTAAGTCAGTCATTGAAATGTGTGTGGCAATTATTTGATCTTCGTTCAACAATTGATCGAAATCAACTGAACCAAGATAAAATTTCGTTGAAAAACCATTGATATAAAGACATATTAAAATGAATGGCCTTCATGTATTATTCGCAGTCACACAGTCTGGTACATACTTGGAGATGTTACATAATTCAATAAGAAGTAAATTTAAATTCAATATGGGGGATTTATGTATTTCTGTAACAGAGTTCAATAAGAAGTTGTGATATTGAAATGAAATAATCAGAATGAGGTCAGATATCAATTTGCAATCACTGAATAAAAAGCTGTGAAATTATGAGAACTGAACACTTATTCTCTAAATTCAAAAGGTCTTCAGAAATTCTAGTGGTTTGACGAGGAGTCGGCGGTATTGCAAGTATTTTCTATAAGCCACAAGCAATTGATATCACGGAAAATCCAAGAATAGTAAGAGCTCATTTACATGACGCAAATAATGATGCATGATTGAATAACTAACTAAATTTTGCAAGATCAAGGGTCGGCAGTAGGGTGCAACTTTGTTTGATATTATTGCGTTATATATTCGAGCCTATTACGTTAATGGCGTCACTGCTACGTTCACTCAAACTTGATGTATCTCCAGAGAATGTTCATGAGACATCCTTAGTTTGTCCTCTACAAACATCTACACAAAATTCCTCTCTAAAATAGCATTCTTCTTTTGTTCTACCGCATTGAAATTAATTATTCCATTTTGATAGTCTGCTCAAGCTTTCCATTCAACAGATTCCCACAAGTCTGATAGAATTTTTTCACATGATGAAAGCTATACATAAAACATTGTTTATCTGGCGCTTTATGACAACGTCAGCAACAGTCTGAACGGGCATAAAGATGCCATCTATCTAATTATTCCATAAAATCGGTGCATAATACAAAAAAGACAGGAATCAGATTCAGAAATTTTTAGATGCACTTGGTGATATCACATCGCTATTGCCGTGGTAATGCTGCATATTACTGTCACCATGGAGTAAGTATCGTAGGAAGAGTAGCAATTCAATATTAATTAAATCTCCGATGTGTAAGCAATTTCGATTTTATTGAATGAACTCGAGTTGAGACCAAGTACCAAATGTAAGATATGCATATTTTTTGCAGATTTGAAGAAATTACTGCGGAATTGACTGATCGTGATTGCAATACAGAAGGAATAATAGTATTTTACATAATTTATATATTTCATATAATAGTATTTTACAAATCCTCAGTGACATGACAATTTTAGGGCAATGTTTGTAAAATTAGCAATTTGGGTTTCTATTACTTTCATGCTCAGCCTTATTAATAAGAGTATTACCTTAAGCGTGATCAAAACACAAACTACCTGCCACTGAATGAGAAAAACCGATCTGTCTTAAGAAGAAAATCTTCAACCAATGCATGCTCCCATCAGTGACATGCGGATGTGAAACGTGTACGCTTACTAAGAAAATGGAGCAAAAGCTATTGGTGACATAAAGAGCCATGCAAAGACTGATGTTGGGAATAACAAAAAGATACCGAAAAACAAACATATGGATTCGAAGTCAAACAAAAGTTCGTGACATTATAAGAACAACTAAGGAATCGGAATAGGGGCTGGTCACGTGATGAGACTCAATGACGAAAGATGGACTAAGACGCTGACGGAGTGGACACCTCGAGAAGAAACAAGGAAAAGGGGCCGAACTTCCGGTATAAACTTCCGGTTTTATTGAATGAACTCGTGGGGAATACAGATGTCATATGACAGGCGTTATTGTTACCAAATGTTAGATTGCAAATTTTTGTAGTTTTGCAGAAATCACAATGGAATTGACTGATCATGATAGTAATGCAGAAGGAATGATCACAGATTCTCCGAGTCATGACAGCATTGGAGATTTAATGTTTGCTAAATTAGCAATTCGATGGGTTCCTATTACTTTCATGCTCGACCTCAAGAGTATTTTCTTAAGCGTGATCATATTACATGCAACCTGCCACTGGTAGAGCAAAATCACATAATCAAAGACAATGATTTCAATCAACTTTGAAAGATGCAAATGCTTCCACATCACTATTCAGATTCAAGAAATGAAACATGAATTTGGTGAATCATAAATGCCGGTGAAAATTGAATTAAAAACTTGAAATTTCAGCCAAGAAGCAGAGAAAGGTATCAATTTTTCCATGAAGACCTGCATTATAATGCGGTTCATGAAATTTCCTTGATAATCAACTTAATTTCCATTAGATTAAGTTAAATTTTCGTAAATATTCATTCCCTTTGATATCTAAGAAGTTTCATACTACTTAAATCGAAGTACGAAATCGCTAGTATATTAACATAGGAATAATCTACAAAATTATAAAAATTTTGACCGCAAGAACGCAATCTCCGCAAAAAACTGAATTTTTTGATAAATAATTCATTGTGTGCCGACATTTTTTCTGAATCAACAATGATATATCGATACTCTGTTGTCACTGTATCAATGCAATAAAAGTTCATGGAATTGAATGCGACCCTTATTTTCATCCTCAAAACATCATGTGTATGTGATTATAGGGATTACGTGCATTTTTTACAGTTGTCGTTTTTTCTATGGAAGTTGCATTAATTGTTATATGTTTACCCGACTCCTGTGTCAAAATTTCATCAGCTAAATCAACTAAAATTTCGGAGAAGAGTTCACCTTAAATTTTTGTCACTTGAATGCTATCAAGCAATATCCTACATGTGAATTGATAATAATAACTATACTCAATCACAGCTCCCTCGTCGATTCAACTGATGCCTAAAAATATGTGCTCGAAAGTAGAAGGATGCTTAAAGGTACATGCTAACGTTGTTCCCGTTTTTCGATGTATTCAGAGTTTTTTAATCTGACAAATTTGCTATCTGACTCATACCGGTAGTAATTGTTAGCTAAATAGTAGCTAGCAATTATAGTAACTATTTGCATGTATGAAATTCAGCCATTTATTGCTGATTTGCATAATGCTCGCAATGTGTGTTTTGCAAAGAAGAACACGGATGCGAGCCTGTTGCCCTTGCGGTTGATGGGGATGTGACTGACTGGTCCGCATGGACAACTCGGTATCAAATCATGTTCAATATGACAGTTATCTCTGTATATTCATAGCTATAAACCAAAGATAGAAGATTATTAACCATGGTTTCCTTATATTGCAAGAGAGACCTAATGATGAATTTGTTTTTACATAATCATTTTTTAGAGTAAATAATTAAGAGTAAATGATTTTTAGAGTTAAATAAGCCCGATGGATATTAGCGATTTTTAATCATTGAGCATCCGTAATAGTTTCGTAACAGACGATTAATTAATTTCATTTTCCAAGGATTCCGCCACATCGAGGAAGCTCGATATACATTTTTGCAGCAAGCAATGTAACAAAATAACCACTTTTCATGCGTAAATTATAATGTGATCTTGCTGCAATATACAAGATCCAAGACTTTTTGCTCTCCGAACATCCTACCGTAACCATGGAAATAATCTAATTGAGAAACATAAATTCACATGAATTTTTACCTGCTGCTTGTTTAGATGTCGGCAGTCACAGTTGTGACGAGGTATCTATTCATTGATCATAATTGTCATGTGCGGTGGTGTGGGTTTGATCATGCCAATGGACACAGTCGAATGTAAGCTGCTTGTGCCTCAGTTGGTAGAACACAGGTCTGGTTAACCTGGGGTCGAGGTTCGAATCTTGCCAGCCACTCATCCATCATTTATTTCATTTCATTCTATTATTGATGCTCAAGATAATGAACTTCAATATGGATAACCATCTGCGTCTTCGCTTAAGCAGCAGATATCTTGAAACTACTTCCTATACATATAATACAACTTAATACAACTCAATCTCGCACCTAATTGTACTTTTTTCGGTTGGAACTTCCCTCGACAATTATGCAGGAACTAAATACGCATTGTGCTTCCTAAAGGATATGAAGTTGAAAATTTAGCAGTTTCGAATACAAGACTTTGTTTGATGAATTGTCACTGATATGTAGAACACTTAGTGAACCGACCCATGGATGGATGAGAAATATCATTCAGCAATCATCACATGAGATGATCTTTGTTGCATCGTCAAATTTCAATTTAGCTCGCATGTTTGTGATGTCAATTAATAGAAGCTAAATAATTGAGAGAGTCAAATATCTGATTATATCAAAATATGATGCCGGCAGCAATAGCTTTGAATCATGATAATGAGAAGGAGATAAACAGAACCGATTTCTAACAAAAAGTGACAGCGATAAAAGCAATTTACTCATCAGATATAATGCATATGAGCTAAAAATGCAGTTCAAGCAGTGACGTGTCGTGATTCAAACCGTTTCCGGGGCTAAAGTCAGTCTTGACATCGGTATACCGTATAGCATGCAGCCGTTGGGTTTAAATCTAGAAGTCACTTTGATGTTTTCAAATAATATGAAATAATGAAAAAGTTAAGGTATGCATGTGTAAATAATTAGCTTTAGCTTATTATAATACTTCGCCCGGGTTGAATCACAGAGATGGATTGCTTCTCCGTGGGTTGCATGCATTGGCCACGACGAGCTGAAAGAACTGCTCGTGTGAACTGCTGATGAGGTGCGCGTGTGAACTGCACATTGATAGTTTGGCTGAAATGTCGTTGACATCAACAAGCCATTGCTTGTCACGTGCGGCTCGTGTTAGATTTTGGCCAATCGGTGCAATCTCGGCGACAGTCCGGCGACTGCCCCTGAGAGAGGAAGAGGTAAAACCACCGATAGTTATACATGCATCCGTTGGTCGTTGGAAAGATGAATAAAGACTTAAGATAAGATGTAGCGTTTGGTCACTGATGGACATTGTACTTGTACATGATTAAAATATGTTGTGGAATTTATTTAAATATACATTCGGGGAACTACTCCCAATGCCCCAATGGACGCTACGCCCCTGAACTCAGCCCATTGAGTGAGCACATTTAGGTAGAGTAACTCAGTGTCAGTTACATTGCAAATGTCATGGCAGCCTCGATTTCATAAAATGAACTCTTTTTGTTATCTACATGTGCTTACTAAATGTGAGATATGAAGTTTTCAATGTTTTGAAGAAATTGCCAAGGAATTGACTAGGCTTCTTATGGTAGCAATACAATAGAATAACGTCTTCATCAAGTCACTGACAACATTTTAGTAAACTCGTCTGTGTGGGAGGTCGTTCATATTGAAACGAAAAATAGAAAATCTCTCTCAAGATTATGACGACTTGTATTAGGCAAAACAGCAATGCTGTCTATTACAGACAGCATCAAGGGCTGACATGTCTATGTACAAGCGGGTGTTTATTAGGGTTAAAACGATATCGATACCGATAAGATAATATCGATATTATCGTTATTTTTCCGATACCAATAATATCGATATTTCTAAAAATAATACCGATAAAACACCGATAAAAATATCGATAATAATATCGATAATAGTATCGATAATAATTTCGATAAAAATATCGATAATAGTATCGATAATAATATCGATAAAAATATCGATAATAATATCGATAATAGTATCGATAATAGTATCGATAATAATATCGATAACAATATCGATAATAATATCGATGATAATATAAGTAAGCAAGTAAGTAAGTAAGCGTATATTCACATAAATGATAATCAGCCATTTTCATAAAGAAGAGAAAAGTAGTCAAAAATTATCAAGCACATTACACTTCAACGTAAGCAACTTGTTGCAAAAAAAATAAAGTCAACTTTTGTTCTCTTATGTTATCGATATTAATCGATATTAATATCGATAGTATCGATAAAGAGTTTTGAAATATCGATAGTATCGATAAAGAGTTTTGAAATATCGATAATATCGATAATTAAAGTTTCACTATCATTTTAACCCTAGTGTTTATACAACAGGTGCAGGACATAAAAATTCAAAGAGAGCATCCGGTCAATTGTTGAAGGCTGTTTATTTTAGACTTGCTGATCGCAATGTAGCGGGATGCAGCATCCAAGTAGCGATCAGCGGACTCTTTTGAAGCAAGACAGTTTATCTGTAGTCTCGTCTCCGTCTGACAAATGTAATCCGATCGCTATCTGCGATGAAGAAGGTATGGAGAAACACACCGAAAGTATTTTGCAAGACAGTAATTCCCATGAACCTCGAGCTTTCTTGAAAATTCAGAAAATTGAAAACCAAGCCAATTGTCTAATGAGGTCAAAATGAAGTGAAATAAATGGCATCGATCATGAAAGGCTTCTCGTGAAGGGTAGCCACCCAACTAAATTTCAGACTAACGTAAAAGATTGCAAAGAAAAGAATGCATGGTTTCCTTTGCGATAGCTTTGGCCAAGGAAAATCCGACTGAAAAAATCGATTGGTTGGTTGGCACTCTACTTATTCAATTAGTCAAATTTGCACCATCACCCATCTCTTGTTAATGAAACACAAAAATGAAATGAAAGGAAAAAGTAAATTTTCATGTCTTTAGACATCATAAATCTTTGGCCCAATATACACATCGACAACGAGCCTCGTTTTATTGAAGATTTCACTACTCAACATTGGAATAAAATAGATGATTATGGATAAAGATAATTATTATTGATAATTATAATTAAAGAGTCAATTCGCTTTCTAAAATTTGCATCTAAAGAGTTGCATAAAAAGTTGCATCGAAAAGTTTGCCATAGAAAAAATTAGAATACAACATCAGTTAAAACTTAGTATTTATAAAAGGGACATTGATGATATCATCAAGGGTTCTAGATACTTTCAACACAAAAGATAAAAATATAAAATTCACATTAGAAAATCCAAATACCGAGTTCCTTCATTTCTTGGATGTCAGTATATCTGTAAATAATAATTTGACATATTGTTGGTAAAGTTAGCCATGTCATTTTGGGATAACCTTGCGAAAAGGCAGTTGGCCACCAAACTATGTAAAAGACAATTTTGAAAAAATGTAGAGTATGTCGAAGCTACGGTAGATCCTCAGAAAAAAATTAATCAACCTTATGAAGCAAAGATTTAGAAAAAATGGTTTTCACAAAACTGAAATGTACCGGAAAAATAAATAGCTGAAAATGATAAAGAAAATTCAATCTTTCTACCCTTGATTTTGTCGGTGATTGTATCCATAGAAAATCAATAAGATATAAAACAAATGTAAAACGTCCACAAGTGATGACTATTGATGATTTTAGTGGCGAGATTCTCGATCAGCAGAGAACGGTGATTGTTATAAGGACGGCTGAATACCGCCACATTGCGATCAACAGACCAAAAATAGATCACTGATAAGTAGACGTAATTAGTCCTAATTTTCATTAAGAATAGCGCAGTGCGCAAAACGATGAACTTTGTCTCTCGGGCGCAGATACGTAAGTCATCTGGGCCTCCGCGGGCCTGATATTTTGGAGTTCATGCGGGCACATTGGAGTTCATTTTCAACCTCGGTTCCTGCAGAAACTCGTTCTGGAGGTCGGACTATTTACCTGGATTCAATTCTGGATCTTATTGAGCTTCAAAATGACTGTTTTGTAACACTTATAATTCATACGCAAAATGCATTGTCTTTCTTAGTTGACATTGAGAGCGGTGGTATTTCGAAATGTGTTTTGAAACTAAATAATAGGTTTAGCGCAGAGAAATCATGAAATTTCACAATGTGTACAAAGTATTACGTAGACGAACATACATCAATCCAAACATTGTGTAATAAGTTGAGATGTCAAGATTCAGTCACCACAATTAGCTGCATTCTTCGTCACTATTTCATTATCAAATACGCTACCGACCCATTTGCCAAAGCAAATTGAACTTATTGTAGACGACAGGATAACTTGATTCCTCAATTTGATTTCCTATGACTCAGTGATCTAGGAGGAAAGTTTATTTACCGAGCAAAAGTTTCCATCAACTTCACCCAATATTCGATCAAAGAAATTGCTCTGCCAATTCAATAAACTAAAAATAATCTATAACATGGCATGTGATATTCATCAGTGAACAAGGCGTTTCGATGTTATGAGTAGCAGTTGTTCAGTTATCTTTACTGGTACTGTTGCACTCTGACCATGCATATGCATTGACTGTGGCAGTTTCGGTTACATCCACATGAAGTTCTAAATTGCTTGCATTGCGCTCTCGTGTTAAGTACAGTTGATGCATATTAGTCCGGCAGCCAGAACGAGTTTCTGCAGGGAACGAGGCCGAAAGTGAGACTTTCACAGAATGACGTACACCCTATGACTACTGCGAATCGGCACGTCTGCCGAGTTCTAGTGAGTTCCTCTTCTTGTCAGACAGGATCAAAGAAAAACACATGTGTAAATCCAATTGGACGCAGATTGCAGTTTTTGGCGAAAATGACATTTTGCATGTTTTCTCTGATTAAACCAAAAGTACTAAGCCCAGAGTCATAATTTTTGGCATGGAATGTCTTCAGGTCATTTCCTTTCATATTTATGGATCCTTGTCAATAAAACTAAACACATTTAGATTTGGCGAGCCTCTTTATGTCGGCAAACGCAAACATTTTGAGTAACTATATCTACATTGAACCACATTATCACATACATTGTCGATCAGAAGCATGATAAAAGCACATGCACATCATAGGAAATGACCTGTAGACATTTCATGTCAAAAATTATGACTCTGGGCTTAGTACCTTTCGCTTAATCAGAGAAAACATACAAAATTTGATTTCAGCCAAAAACTGCAATCTGCGTCCCATTAGATTTACATGTGTTTTTCTTTGATCCTGTCTGACAAGAAGAGGAACTCACTAGAACTAGGCAGGAACTAGGCAGACGCGCAGATTCGTAGTAGGCATAGGGTGTACATCATTCTGTGAAAGTCTCACTTTCTACCTTGTTCCCTGCAGAAACTCGTTCTGGCTGCCGGACTATATCTCCTTTTTCAACTCCTGAAGATGAAATCATAGAAATCAGATCAGAGAGCGTCAGGCTCTTTGACGAATGTATGAGTTGTATGAATCACAGGTGTCGCACTGTGAGGTCAGATAATTTTTTATTTGCGTCACACGCAAACATTTCTTATGTTCTGTATGAACTGTTCTCTTTCGACGCTATGTTCAGATGATAGAGTTTGACTAATAGGGCAATAATAATACAACAATGCGACATCTGACAAAAACTTTATCATGGTTAGGAAACATTCATCTAGAATCTATACGAATTTCGGCTTTCTATGTTGTTTTCATATTGTGACGTCATGGTCAGCTAAAAGTTGCTATTGTTAAGATCATGAAATCGAAGCGATTGATATGAAACCAATGACTATTTTCGCTAGTATACCTTTTTCCATAGCTGTTGTCAAACTTCCCATACTTAATGTCAATTCCTCATTTATGCAATGTTAAACAAAGATTACATTGAAATGAAGATATCTGCATCCATTGTTCCACGGTTGATGACAAAATTTGCATATTTGATGTCAATGTGCAGATATCTATGGTATTTCTAACCAATAACATCAATGAATCTTTTTGCATGATGGGTAATCGAATATTCAATTTTGCTATTCTTGCCAATGTTTTGATAACTAACCCCAAACTCTTCAGATTTCTATATATAGCATACCTATACCAATTTTTTTTCTTGCCTTCAAGTGGACAGTCGAGAATATTGTTTCATCAGGAATAGTTCTATCTTCTCTGTGTAGGCCTACATTCGTTACCATAAAAGAATTACGAATTAAAGGGATCATTAAACAAGTCAAAGCATTTTATGTATGGACCTATTCGTAGGATAGTGCTTTAAAGTCTCATACAAGAATGCAACCTTTCAAAATGAATTTAATGTATTCAAAAAACTAACTCAAAATATCCTCATATGTGTCCGTGAATGTGCGAACCATCTAGAACATTTTGCCGGAGTGATAACATGGAAATTATGCTTGATCATTTCCCTCAGGCGAAGTCCCTGCAATGTAATGCCTTGCTGTCGTGCCACATCGTAGTTTGTAATTGACCTTTGGACGTCCGTAGATGAAAGTTGGCGTTTTACTGCACTTTTGAGGCAAGAAATGGCATTTTCTGTGATGTTCAAGAACGGTGAATATCGCAGAAGAGAGATACGGTACGGCATCTTTGAGATGGGCATTGTCTTAAATAATCACAATGTCATCATCCTCCAATAATGAGGAAACTTCACTGATGAAAAATTGAGTATGCATCCTTAGTCATTCCACCCTCAATGAAGGAGAAATGAACGCGGACGAATTGTGAAGATACAGCGAGATAGCAGTCGAATTCTGACCTCACTGTCCCTCCACCATTCTCACCGCTCGTGTTCCACCTGCCGATCGTCTCTGTGTTCTGGCTGTCCACAGATTGAAACTGCACTCGTCGGTGCAGACTATTTGGAGACCTGGTGTAGGCTAAGAGACTAGATAGTGTCTTTTCAACACCTAAGCCCATCATCCACTCAGCGTATTCCCTGCGCTCAATTTTTACAAGATCAGAGACTTTCTTTATGCGTCAGATACAACAGGAATGCGACTTACATACAGAAAAAATTTTGATTTCACAAGTACCATAGATATTCTCACTTTGACATCAAGTATGCAAATTTTGTCATCAACTGTGGAAAAATGGATAAAGATGTCTTCATTCCAATGTATTCTTTGTTTAACACTGCTTGAATGGAAAACTGACATCAAGTATGGAAAGCTGTGGGGAAAGGTATATTATCTGGAGTTCATTATGACAGTGGTACTGTTTGAAACACCTTCTTTATGTGACGACGCTCTCTAAACAATTCCAATCCAGGCCACAACGACAGGCAGTTGGTAAGCCTAAATCGTTGTTGATAGATATCTATGTTTGAAAGACGATTTCTATGCCATTGATTGCGGAACAATTAAGTGTAGATTCCTAGTATAGTGTGGGCAATTACATGCTAATCTGCTAACTGTGGTGACAAATCGCTTGCATCACTATTGCAAAGAAAAAGAGTGTAACAATTCTCGGGCTTCGCCGTCGATCAGCACTCGTGATGCAACCTTCAATTGTATTTTCATGTACAATTTACTCATATACAAATCTATGCTTGAAAAAACTGATTATCAGACAGGCCTGTCGGAGGGAACATAGAAATCTGACACTCTAGAGGACCAGAGCGACCATAGATACTAGAAACAATAGAACGTCGTGAATATGCATTCTCATGACAACAGTATCTAAGCGATGGCGGCTTCCAGTGGGTGACAAAAGAAAGTTACCGGCAGATTATCGGTGCAGATCCTGTGTAAATATTCAAGATTGCTACAGTCCGTTTCATAAAAGATAAAAGTCATTTCTAAAAAGTGATAATACTAATAAATATACTTAAATAATTTTCATTTCATATTATGACCCTATATATTTAGATGTATTCATATAATGTCTGATGATAGTTGAATAACTTAATACAGAATATATTGATACAGAAATCACTTAGATAGAATAGTGGACTTAGAAATAGACGAAGTGGACTTAGAAATATTTTAAGCGAAGTGCCCATTTTCTCACAACGAAATCTCATCAACTCAAAACAAACAAATCTCATGCGCGTAGGCGGGTTACACCCAGAGACGTTTTGGGGAACGGGCCAGATTTATGCTTGACGCATGAGTCGAAAAACATCATTATGCCATGCTTGCTGCTTGCACGTAAGGGACATGCTTGTAGCCTATTAATCAACCAAAGAATTTCTTGTTTTTTGGCTGAAGGCTTCCTCATTTGCTTTGTTTCTCGTTTTGTTTTCATTGTTATATGTGCTTTGTATTACAAAAAACGCGCAGAGATAGATGCAAACAACACAATCGGTAGTGCTGCAACTCCACGCAACATCAAAAGGAGCTCCATGACATGAACATTGAGCAGTATACATGATGTTGATGATTATTGGTGCTGATTTCTGCTGGGTGCTTTCGATTTTCTTTATTTTTTTTTTTTATTTTTGCTTTTGCTTGATAGCTTTAGCAAACATAATACATAATAACAACAAAGGAAACAAAATTTATGATTTTTTATTTGATGATAAGATTTAAAATGAAGATCAAAAGATCAATACTTTTACTACTATTTTTTATTAACTATAAAAAAAACACTCAATAAAATGCTTGAAATTTGAAACAATGAATCAGTAATGACACTGACATAATATTTTCCATTCAAGAGAAATTCGTTCAAGTTTGGCGGAGTTAGACAAAGTTGAAGTTAAGGCGATGTTTAAGGGTGATCCATTTTTTATGCAACAATCTGTATCATTTCTCTTCATGTATAACAGCATGTTGATAAAATAACTTGCAATCACAGAATTAGACAGGTCGTCTCTTCTTCTGTTTGACTAGAAAGGAAACACTGGAACATGTAACGTTAATGAAATGGAACAATCTGCTGACTTAATACCATAGCAATCGAACAATGAGAAGCCAGTTCAACGTTGAACACGCCAAATTGTGCAAAGTTTCAGTGACTGTTATCACACAGCAAAGAGACACAGACGATAGAAAGTTCAGTAGAGAAGTTTGTGAACCTTTTTTCGTGTGTCTGCTACATTTTTTAATAAGGATCGAAAAGACCAACATTATCGAGAAAACTTTTGCGCAATGATTTGAATTTTTCGAATCTGAAGGAATCGTGTCGATAAACATTTTGAAGGAATTCACAGCAATCCGCAAGCGACGTAGGACTATTTTTCCTATCTCTGCAAGGTTTTGGGAATTTCTTTTTGCCCACTTAGAAAGTTCCTGCATGTGCCATCGTTTTCAATCAGTTTGCACTTCTAGCAAAGTGATGTGCTTGAACAATCTAATTCTGTGCGTATAACATTGCCGAAAATACCCATGACGTACAACACGCGTCATCGCTTTATTTTCCCATTGTTCACTCAGCATCTGGAGAGCTGCTTTTGTGAGCAAGTCAGTAGATTGATCCAACAACATAGACCTAGATCGGTGCCTAAATGTGCAACGAAAAGGTATTGTCTTTTCTAGTCTCTCTAACTCAAGCGGTGCGAATGCCTCAAAGCTGTTGCATCAAAGCAATTATATTCACATTTTGTACAAAAGTGCAATTTGATAAAAAGAGAAATTGATGCATCACTCTCATCGTTCCCTAGGGTACCCACTGATGAGAGATCATTTCAGAAATATCTTTTTCAAATCTAAGCCTATTCATATAAAAATATTTGTTCTTCATGACATGCCTTCAATATAAAGGAAATAGCGATCGCTCGTGAGCATCATGTGTCATCGTTTTGAATCAGTTTGCACTTCCAGCAAAGTAATGCGGCTAAACAGTCCAATTCTGTGCTTACAAGACATCGCCTTGCGGTAAGAATCTACAACTGCTGCATGTTTCAGTAATTTGCTTCTTCTAAAGATCTAGCAATCAGCGCATAGACCGGCGGCTGAAATTGCCATCAATAAACAGCTGTTGTCCATTCTAGTATCACTGACAAAGCGAAGAGGTGGGATTTCTATGGAAGAGAAAATGAATCCAATGGGAAATGGGAACGGGATTGCGTGCTCAGATTCGTTTCAATGGAATGGTCCTGAGAAAGATTGTCAGTATACCTGTGTGATCAGTTTTAAGTGATCGGCGACGATGAAAGTCAGTCCTGAACGAATTCGATCATGTGCACACAAGCGTTCATTTCTAGGTGGTTAGTCATCATTCTCTCAGACGA
Organism: Prostheceraeus crozeri; assembly: GCA_907163375.1. Taxonomy (NCBI): domain Eukaryota; kingdom Metazoa; phylum Platyhelminthes; order Polycladida; family Euryleptidae; genus Prostheceraeus; species Prostheceraeus crozeri. The sequence continues at coordinate 22,587 of CAJQUW010012278.1, read as the reverse complement.
AGCATCGCTTCCTTCCGCGGTATTCATTCAGCTACTGTACGTTGCTCTAGTGGTGTGGAATGGTCTTCCTCAAACAATTCGTGATGCTCAGTCACTCAATTCTTTTGACGTCTTACATCAACTTTCCTTTGGTCACTTTCTGTCGCTTGTTAGCATTGTTTCTATGCGCTGTGAGCTAATTGGGTACAGGTCAATATAAATGTAGTGAATAAATAAATAACTTAACTTCCAGTGGGCGAAATCAAATAATTTTCGGTGAAATGTTCGAAAATATGCTAAAACTAAGGGTCATTAGAGCAGAGGAATGCCATAAAAAGGGAGCCAAATCGCCACGGCTAAGGTTAACACAAATTTTGTGATTCACAATCGTATATTAATGCCATCTTACAAGATCTTATCAATTTTTGAATCTGCATTTTATGAATGCTATTATCACTCTTCTTATTGCATTTTTTGTGTCTCTTCGGGCTTTCTTGTAGTCAGGCATCAATCATATAATCTTAACATTTGGACTTTCATCTGCTGTAATTAGTTATTCAATCGTGCTCCTCAGCTTGTCTGATCTGTATGTCTAGACAATAGACTTGTTAAAATATCTGCGATGTCTCCTACTGTCTGTCTTAAAGAATGTGTAACTAAAAGCTCAATTTGCGCAGATATTGATGATGTCTGCATATTCCGGTCTCTCAAAGTTCTTTATCTGATAACGCAGTTGTATTATACAATATCCAAAAAATTTCAATAAATGTGCAAAAATAGGAATAATATCCGTCTAAAGATGGCTTTAATGACGATTATCTGTCAGCGCCCAGACTTTGTCATTAAAGGCCGATTCTGATGGGAACATGTAATCATTCGCATTATGACCTGAATGAATGCGTGTTCCACCGGGTAAAAATTCGCTAAATCCACCCTCGTCCATGGTGAATAGAATTTGTGGGCATCCATGTTTTGTTTTCAATGTATTCTCCTGAGGACATAAAAATCTTAAATTGTCTTCATTATTGAGAAAGAAAGAGCTTTTGAAAGCGTGATAGATTAGCTGATGGGAGGAAAATGCCATGATTTATTCTATAAACAATCATAATAGGACGGGAGCTACTGACACTATCTTCCTCAATTCCCACACAAAGGATTTAATAGTATGGATTTGTAGATATTGAAACGCTGAAAACAAAAACCAAATTCTTGAGTGTCACAGCCAGTCGTTTTCGGTAATAGGTAAGGTTAAAGGATTACCACTGGAATCCAATGGTAAAATTCAAGAAATATCTATGGATTGTGAAACACTTGGCAATTTTCGTACATTTTCTTTTGCAGAAAATAAACTATTAATCAAAATGCCATGAAATTTGAAACATGATTGAGTTCAGAGCATCGACTTGAGACGATCCAATTCATTTTTCCCACATGCATGTTCTCTAGCCAATTCAAAACTGTAAAATGCATGTTATCTCAGTTGCTCATTCTTGTAACTTTCTATTTTTTGTAACTTATCGAATAACTTTCATGTCTTAGCTGAATCGTCATTACTCTCATGTTTTCGTAAATATTTGTGATGTCATTTTACTTGATATGTGAATACCATTGTACTTTTGTGATTTTCATTCCTCGAGAAATATATACCTATTATTATTATTATTACCTATTATAACCGAAAGCGACTGGCTTTGACACTAAAGAATTTGATTTTTGTTTTCAGCGTTTCAAGTTCTACAAATCCATGCTTTTAAACCCTTTGTGTGGGAATTGAGGAAGAAAGTGTCAGCAGCTCCCGGACTATAATTATGGTATACAATTCAGTTGATAACTTTTGCATTGATTAAAAAAATTGATTTGACATATTATTATATTTCTGAGGTATCAGTATTCGAATGTCAATTCATCTATCAATCAGTGCAGCTTTTTGACTGGGATGCTGGGAGACTCTAAAGCAATGTTTAAGTCTGTGCTTCAGATTTCAGAATGACTTTTTTGTTTCGAGATAAAAAAAGCACAAAAATTTTACGTTAATTCCATGGATTGAAATATTGATGTAAGCTGTGGCGGTTGTGAAAAGTACAATTGACTGTCTAATGTAATCATTCTTAATGTTAAACTTTAAGTCAAACAACTTGAGTCAAAACTAACTCATCAAAGTTTACAGAATGTTTAGGCATTCACAGTTTTAATATTTTCTTGGAAATGGCATTTACCTCAAGCAAATTTTGTTGATAGACTATGACAGCTCAGCGCTGAATACGAATCCACTAGCCAACTGAATGGAGCCGTAAAATATTCAGTTGAATGACAACACATTTACTTTCCAGGAACGCGACAATAGTGCTGAGTGCTATAAAAAAATATTCTCAAGAGCCTGGTAGGAAATAGATCAAATACTCAATCAAGCATTCAATTAAAAAACGACAATATGCTCGATTACTCTTAATTCATAATTCATTATTTGAATGGATCGTTTCCGCTCTAAATATGCCATATTGGTTATCTTTTAATAAAGCAAGAGTCGCAAACAAATATCCAGCAACTATAGTACATATTAGAATTCGCAAAAATGATGCTCATGAATTCTGTAGTTGGCATCCGACGAACTTCGGTTTTGCAATAAATACAGATGGAATCGCGTTTGAATGAATATCTCATTCCTCAAATTGAAAAATATGTCATTGATACGGCATGCTTCATTCTGGATTTGGGAACACTTCCTCGATTAACAACAAGAGCTGAATTTTCAAACTCACGAAAAAAACGGAATCACGTCAGTTTTAAATATTGGTGTAACTTTTGCTTAAATGGAGTCGCTTCTCTTGCTCCTGGTAAAAGTTTATGACCTACAAGGAAATTTGTCCAGAGACCACTGATGGTTGTTAATATTGAAAAGGTGTGGTGGCTGCACGTAGAGTGCATGAATAAATACACAAATCATGCATATACTGTACAGTATAAACTAATAACACACGTATAAAAACGGAATATAATAGTGTGATGTAAAATGCGCTTGTCTATGTTTAACATGGGAATAAGAAGTGTCATATTTTTGTGTTGTAGAACTCTCACGGAAATTTGCAATGCAATGTGAGCACGCATAAGTTCGGCATGCGCACAGTTGTCTTGGTATACGCACTATTTCGGTAGAGTATAGTAAAAATGATATAGTGCCAATTGGAGGCCTACATGGCTTGCAAATTCTATGAGAATAGCATAACTTCGTCATAGCCCTCAGATTTCTATATACATTCATCATGTTTACTCAGCTGCTCTCTGTTGGTAAAATATTAAGTTTCTGAATCTTGATGAATATAGGTCTTCAAAAAAGCTTGAAGCATCTCATAGCTTGAAATTATCAATAATGCAACATGAAAAGTGAGATAAAAAGTCAGTTGAAGGCAGTAACCTAGAGATTGTAAACCAACATATGGTAATGCAGTCAGGACTGATCAACCTTTTAACTGTCGTAAGAGACAGAGCTTCGATGACAACAGGCAGATTCCTAGTTATAGATATTAGTCTAGCAGCCAGAACGAGTTTCTGCAGGGAACGAGGCCGAAAGTGAGACTTTTACAGAATGATGTACACCCTATGCCTACTACGAATCGACACGTCTGCCGAGTTCTAGTGAGTTCCTCTTCTTGTCAGACAGGATCAAAGAAAAACACATGTTAATCCAATTGGACGCAGATTGCAGTTTTTGCCGAAAATGAAATTTTGTATGCTTTCTCTGATTAAACAAAAAGTACTAAGCCCAGAGTCATAATTTTTGGCATCAAATGCCTTCAGGTCATTTCCTTTCATTTTCATGCACCCCTGTCTATAAAGCTAAACGCATTTCGACTTGGCGAGCCTCTTAATGTCGGCAAACAAAAACATTTTCAGCTACTTCATCCACATTCAACCACATTCTCACATACATTGCCGATTAGATGCATGATAAAAGCACATGCATATCATAGAAAATGACCTGAAGACATTACATGCCAAAAATTATGACTCTGGGCTTAGTACTTTTTGTCTAATCAGAGAAAACATACAAAGTTTCATTTTCGCCAAAAACTGCAATCTTCGTCCCATTGGATTTACATGTGTTTTTTTTATCCTGTCTGACAAGAAGAGGGACTCACTAGAACTCGGCAGACGCGCAGATTCGTAGTAGGCATAGGGTGTACATCATTCTGTAAAAGTCTCACTTTAGGCCTCGTTCCCTGCAGAAACTCGTTCTGGCTGCCAGACTATATGAACCAATATCGAAATAGATTCAATCGCAACTACAGCAGATACATAATCGAAATAATCATGAGCAAGACATGCTTTATGAAAATCCAGAAAAAGTAACAGAACAGTGAATATTTTTTAATACTAAATAGTGCATCTGCTTTTAATTCATCATCAGTCACCTCAGATATAAAATGTCAGAAACCTATAAGTAGATGCTATGAATTCACTTTATATCCGAAGCATAATATGGATCAAGTGATAATAGATAGAAAAGATTTTTGTCGCAAATTACTCATCACTGATTACTTAAATAATGGATATTAGAATGGATCTTGATAAATACGATAGACGTAATTTTGGTCATCCAAAAGGACTAAAATAATAATGAGATACTGTAGATACATTAATGGAAAACAAAGCTAAAACTGAAAATATAACATGAAGAAAATATATGATTATAAGTAGCTTGAGATGATAAAGTGGGAATATTCGTTATCCTGAACACTTTTTTAATCAAAATCGTATTGAGGAAAAATATTCGTTCCGTGAAATTTATTCCACTCTTCTCTTGAGGTATTTCATTAAAGGATAGAAGATTCTGAGCGCATAATCTACTGGTAGATCTCATTTCTCCATAAATCTAAGAAAGCAAACATGCATCTACAAAATCAGACTATGGAATCATGAAATATGTCTCATCGCACTGATTTTATGGAAGTAATAAATTACCCAATCAACTCGTATCGAAGGCTATGTATTTAATTCGTGTCCGCCTCTTAAGATTTATCTGCCGAAATCAGCAGGACAATATATCAATCATGCCTAGATTTTGAGAGCATCAATGAAGATATATTACCTTTCAAATGACAGTCTAAATCGTCGGCGCCGCGCAGCGCCGATTAGGCTGATCATTTGAAAGGTAATAGATGCATTGTTACTGAACCTAAAATCTATGATATCAAAAATCAAAGATTTTGATCTGCAAAAGACTCAAATCTATAATAATTTTATACATAGCCCATGCAGCTGAGAACATTGAAGTATGTAAAGCATCAGATATCTACGAGTCCAAATTGTAAACCATAGAATCACTTCAATGTCATTTTCACTGGGAATGCGAAGATGGATGGTGAAATGCTCCTACCTCAATGGTATTCCATAGCAAATTCGACGGCCTTAATTATGCAACAAACGAATTTCATAGAAAAAGGACAGGTGAAATATCTGCTAACAACCCTACTTACTCAGTAACAATGAGTCGTACAGCCGAGGCCGCGGCATGATCACTATTGTAGAGAATGCGTGCTATGATTCATGCACATGTAGATGTAGAAGTTTCTGGTTGTACACATAGATAGTGGCCTTTAATTCAGTAGCCGGCAGCGACGACGATTGTTGCCGGCTCTGGGACGGCATCAACGATATAATGCCGCGTAGCATTCAATAGACATCTATAACTCACAAAGTGAAAAGCTACATTCTATATGTACGCCATGGGCGTCTAGATATCTATAATCTGTGATGGTTGTCATAGTTATTTAGAAGTCCATGATGTATGCTGTACATGACGTCATCAAGCGAGCTACTCTCGCATCCGATCATCCTTACTTGGACGGTGACACAAAGCTTCCGTCGTTCTCGCTCCGAGCGCTCACCCTTCGCGGGGTAGTGACTACAGGACTTCCTCGTTCCCCAAAGCATTTTCTCTGGTATCACAAACCTCCGGCGGCCTAGGGCGATGTGTTACTGATTTTTCCACTCAAATTTCCATTATGTGCATCAACATCAAGAATCTAACGGCCAAAACGAATCTTACGCAATTATCCTCAAACGAGTGAAGAAACAACGCTCCCCCGATCCGCTGTGCACAACAAATACGTTAGACTAACCGTCCTCAAATTCCTCTGATCTCTAATAAAGTTTTTAATATTGGTCTGTTGTTGTTGTAATCATGATCTGGGTATCTAGAGTAGTTATCTTTGATCCTGATTTCATTGTAATCACGAAACAGCCCTACGAGAACAAGACCGTAATTGCAATATTTTCTATGGTGGGTTACAGCCTAACGAGACAGACCGTTTCGATGTTGGCGGTTTTTAAATTTTTTATTGCCGCTTTAGTTTACTGTTTCGATTGTTTTTACCATATTTTATCTGGCGTTAAGTTTATTCTGTTGTGCTGCAACATTGCGAGGTCTTAATGTCTGTTTGCTCTTAATGTTATCATACGTTTGGGGCAAAGTCTCGCCTCACTCTTAATTCTCGAATGTGTCAGTCCTTATGGCTGATTCTAAACCCTTCATTTTATCATTTTCTGGTAGTGAATACGATCTGAGACATGAACTAGGCCCAGATGTAGGTAGTGAATACCTTTTCAACAGCTTCGCTATACTAGTACAGAGGCAAATAAACATACTCGACATGATTTCTAATAATGTCGTTTTGACCCCAAATTTTGTTAAATGTATTTTCTCTTGGTCAGAAGAGTGTGTCATTGTCCAAATCAAACCTAATAAGCCGAAATCTGCTGTGTCTATTGTCAAAGTAAGTTGCGATACTTTCAAATCTCTTGTTTTCTTCGTTGTCTTGACTGATGTTGCGTACTCAATAGGTTTGACTGCTGTCAAGGTTTTTCTTTTGTAAACTGATTGTTTTCTGCTTGTTGCGTTCTTTGTTTTGTTTACATTTTCGGATCCACCCTTGGTTTAACCGTGAGAACGTCGGATCACCTTGGTTCGAGCCTTCTTCTCATGCGCTGTCGGATTATCGAGGACAAGGGCTTTTTCTCAACCAATGGTTAAACTATTCTCTTAACTTTAACCTAGAGAAAAGTTTATTCCATTTTACAACTTCTTTCAACGCATTTGAGCTGAGAAATACTTTTCTCATTCTGAATGCTGGAGAATCATCAATCTCAAGTCAAAAATCACAGTTTTGTAATGCACTATCACAGAAAATACTGTTTAGCTTTCAATGATCATGATTTGTCTGCACGTCAAGTCCGGATTTGCATTTTGTTTTTGAGGATCGTTCCACCGACTTCTTCAAGATTAAGGTTTAGTATGTCCGTGGCAGGGTGCTCTCATGATCCCAGGATTCTTCTTTGAACTCCATTGGTCTCAGATGGAATTGCCGATTCTTCTTTCGTTCGTTTTTGACGACAACTTGTGAGCTTTGACGACATTTATAAATCGTTGCCTTTCTTCTTCGACCCAACCCAAATTTTTGGAAATCGGCCAACATTCTTCCATTTCCAATCCAAGTTCGACTATCGACCATCTGTTTCCTTGACAGGCCTTGAGCAAATCCCCTCAATCTTGTTTTAGAGGACAAGCTTCTTGGAATTCCCTCATTCACGTTTGAATGGGTGTGGTTTGGTTTCATCCCTAAGAATTTCCATGGTGGTAAACTCTCGCCTCACCTAGCCTCTCGCCTTACAAATACCGAACATATTTTGCCGACCCTCTTACCTCCGGTTGACTCCTCGCAGCGTTCACTTAGAAAGGCGTTCGACTCTGTGAGTTTCACTGATTTCGTCTTAATTCACTGCTGAAGAACTTGGTGGCAAATCCGCTGGTAACTGTGAAAATCGTGTGCAGCGTTGATCATCGTTTGCAGCGTGTGTATTTTGAATGCATATCTACGCCTGGGGTTCCTCAGGGTTTGGGGTTCCAGGGTTCATCTCGGGCTCTTCTTTTCGTTATTTTACTTGATGATCATCCGACCTCCTATGCACTAAGATAATCGCTAATCACCGATGATGTCACCCTAATGTTGAATGGTAATGTGAATGTTGTGACAATTTTTAATCTCCGTCGTAGTTTTCAAAGAAAAAACCGAATGTAAAAATTGTTGTAAAGTTGATAAGACGAAATTGGTTTACTATTCTTCTTGCCATTTCTTTGTCCATTTTGTTGAAAATTTTTTATTGATAATTGTGCTATTGAGAAAAATTTTTTTAGGTTCTTTTTTCGGTGTTCTTTTGAGTTTGAGTTAGCAGTTTGTGTAGCTTGTATAATCGCTGTTGCCGTGCTATGTCGTTTGTGTCGTTTGTAAAGTTTATGTTGACGTATCGTGGTCCCGTTATTTGGCAGTCATACATGGCTTTTGTCTTCTGTCTATGGTTTTTTGTTGGCCAGTCATGTGCGACATCAGCAAAGGGAAATCAGACAAGCTTGATTACATGTCCTCCTTGCTAGGCGTTGGGCTGACGTTAACTGACAAGACCAGCCTTGAGAATTAACTCAAGAAGCATTTGTGAAAAAACTGATACAAAAGATAGCCACGAAAGTGCATGTGCATCCTTTGGGCTGAGTTTTTTGAAATTCGCCAGAATAACTGATATATACTACGTCAAGAGTCTACGTCCCTTCCACAGAAGAATGGCTCTTTACAACAATTCGTTTGTCAAATTTTCCATCATATCGTGATTTTGTTCCTGTGTATATTTCTTTGTAATACCGCTTGTTGTATTCACAAATACAGAATTATTATTATTATTATGCATTACATATGTACAGTGTACACAATTTTCAAAAATAGAAATCAATTTCCATGAGATCACTGGGATAATTGTTATTTATTCCACGATTTCATAGCTGGGCATTGTCACATCGAGTGAGTCTGTAGTAGGTAGTGTCGACTAAAAAAAAAAGTCAGCATTCAGTGAAAATTTGCATATCAGAGGATTCAGGTTCTTGGGGTGATAACGTTCCTGAGGTCACTTTTTAAGAAACTAAAGTTTTGCAAATTATTACTGTTTATATACTAGCCATGTGGTACTACCTCTCTAGAGGTAGCACGAAATTTATTGGATATCAAAGGAATGAAAATTTGCTAACAAGTGTCCTAATTAAACGTAAATTAAGCTGATTATCAAAGAAATTACATGAACCACATTACAATGCAAGTCATCAAGGAAAGGTTGATATATTTCTTTGTTTCTTGGCTGAGATTTCAAGTTTTTAATTCAATTTTCATCGGCATTTTTTTCTGATTCACTAAATTTGTGTTTCATTTCTTGAATCCGAATAGTATTGTGGACCCATTTACATCTTCTAGCGTTATTTGAAATCATTGTCTTTGATTATGATGTTTTGCTCTACCAGTGGCAGGTCAATTGCTTGTGATCAGGAAGTGTGATATGATCACGCTTAAGAAAATACCCTTATAAGGCTGAACATTAAAGTAATTAACACATCGAATTGCTAATTTAACAAACACTTCCTCTTCAAAGTTGTCATGACACGGAGGATTTGTAAATTACTATTATTCCTTCTGCATTGCAATTATGATCAGTTAATTCCTTGGTATTTTCTCTAAAAAGTGCAAAATAATTGCATATCCCACATGTGGTACTGAGTCACAACTCGAGTTCATTCAATAAAATCGAAACTGTATACACATTGTGGATTTAGTAAATGCTGAGTTGCTACTCTGCTTAATATACTTACTCTACGCATTGTCAAGTGTTCTTAGTTTAGACAATAAATAAAATCTACTGTCAAATTACCATCCATCAGCAAAATAAATGCTCAGAATCTACCATACAGGCAGACAAATGACTTTATCCCCTGGAAAGAGTGGAATAAGTGACAAACACAAATGTATCCTGCAGTTACATATGAGTGGAATCCTTTTGGAACTACCGGTAACCTACGAGTATCAGCCTTGTCTGTTAACAGTTCGACCTTATGTGACCGGAATGGATAAATATTGAAATAAAGGTCAAAACAAGTTTACTTTGAAATAATCACTCACCCAGAAACACTGGAACAGATAAACAAGGCATGGAAACCCGTGGAATATGATAAAAGTTGCAAACAAAAACAATTCATTTTTTTTCAGTTTGGCAGAAGAGAAACATTTCCTGCTTTTGTTTTATAACTGAAATCTCTAGAGCAAACAAAGTCAAGAAATATTCAGAAAAAGAGTTTCACCATCTAGTGCCATTGTGGAAAGGGTTTAACTGGTGAATGATCAGTTTGATCTAAACATCTGAAGAAGTAAGAATTATGTGGATTTGAGGCATAGTTTGACAAAATTATATTTCATTCTCTTATTTGTCTTTTATCAATCCCCATGACTATCAAGTCATTGGGAAAAAACAATAAGTGAAAAATAAACTAACTGTGTAGCTTGTTTGTTGAAAAATGAAACCTGGAATAGTATTGATAGAGGTTGCTTGGACGAGTGCACTTTTATCGGATGTGCTTCTCGTGAAGACGTGCTCTTTATATAGTGATCTTATAATCAAAAATATAATTTCGAAGTTCAAATGCTTTAATTGTTAGATTTTAAATGATATCGCCGTTCCGTTTCAGTGTTCAGTGAGCTATAATATCCAAATTTCAATTGAATTCGTCAAATCATGGAGATCACTGAATACAGAATATGTAAAGATAATTCCAATAGAATTCGTTGAAATAAATTAAAATTTTGTCCTACTGGATATCTTATGCACAATATTTTCCTTATATAATCTATTTTAGGGTCATGGCAGCGGCGGAGGAGTACGGACTACCTCTGAGTCCGCATAACTAAAAGTTTATGTCGACAGATAAGCAATCAACTAATTTTGCAGTAAATGGAAGCCAGCTCTTTTGTGTAAGTCCCTTTACTTACGTACATTGGCAGTATCACTGTTGACCCACAAACCACGACTGACATCTGTTTGAGAATACTTGACAACTTGACCCCTATTTTCAGGTCACACTCATTTTTTAATTTCGCTGAAGAAGAGACTAGTGAAGTCCTCGTATGACCGGTGGCTATCTATGGTTCCGAGGAGTGGACCATGCTGAAATGGAGCGAGGGGAGACTGAAGGCATTCGAGATAAGGGAGTAAATTCATTTTATATAACAACTTTTGTGCAATTTCTGTCTTTTCAACTTTGCAACTTGGTTTTCTTTGAAAATTTGCGTACATAGTCAATGTTTCATGCTGATCTCGAAAATCATAGTGGTGGCGACAACAAATGAGTAATTGTACAAGTTGGTATATTTTTGCTATATAATTGCCTTGTTATATGATAGTCTTCTGACCGATAATTTTGTGGTCTGGGTCAGATGAACATTTTGGCCGTTTCACGAGATTTTGAAAATTATAATTATTGTCTTATAAAAGGGAATTTTGCATGCATGATTACATTATGGTTCCAGTTAATTCCGTGAGTTTTCATGAAATTCTGACAAAAAGCGTGGTTTCAGCAACAAATTGAAATTTTGAGAAAAATCAGAACAGTCTGGTCGACAGAATACGGGATATTTTTTAAAATTCACAATTTCTCTGTTGTGATGATCCACAATTGATCTTTCTTTTTGGTGTGACAATAGACTCACAAATGATGCATTTCGTCTTACAAAGAAAGTAAAAAACATAATTTCTAAGTTGCGAAATGTGCATCGGTCAGAAGACAAATTTTGCGGGACAAAGACTAATTGAAAACAGTCCCAAATCACTGTAAATACAGTCCGAATTATAGTCTGGTTGAAAGTACGGCTCATACGCTTTCTGATGATACATTGCTTGATTTGTATAATTCAAAGATACGCAACGAAATTTCTTGCCGAAGATAGAATACCTGTGCTTGGCACTTTTTCTGCTTTGAGCTAAAATTTTCATGAAGAAAACTTAAATAGATTGATTTGAATTTATGATGACCAAATAGAGGAGATCCCAAGGATTCAGATGAAAAATATTATCAGATTAAAATATTACGAAAATCGGCACAGAAATAAGGATTTTACAGACGAAAGACACGTTTTTTTGACAAATGTTGTTATATACATAACATGGACGTTGAGAAGAGTGCTAGTCATCACACATCAAATGCGCAGGTGTTACAGATGGCCGGAGCCAGGATAAAATTATTGCCTTCCATCAAGAAAAGGAAGATTCAATACTTGGAACATACCTTGCGTAGAGAAGCATCACTGGAGAAGACAATTGTAACCGACATGCTGCCAGGACTGATGAGACAATAAGCCACACGAAGATCAATTGGCACTCAGGATGTACGTGCTTGATGGAGCAATCGTTCGTCGATTTGACTCGACATGCGAGCAACAGTTCGACTTGAAGGCGACTGTCTCAGTGATCTCACCCAACCCCCGAAGCGAGGATGGTACAGAGAGGAGAAAGAACTAGATGATCCATGGTCATAGAGTAAGTATATTAGGTAGAGTAGCAACTCAGCATTTATCAATTCCCCGATCAATTCCCCACAGTTTCGATTTTATTAAATGAACTCGGGGGAGATACAGGTGGCATTGTTACCAAATGTGGGATATGCAAATTTTTGCAGCTTTGAAGAAATTATACCATGGAATTGACTGATATAATGCAGGAAGAATAATTATTTTGCAGATTCTGCGGGCTCCGTGTCATGACAGCCTTGGAGAGGTAATTTTTGTTAAATTAGCAATTCGATAGGTTGCCATTACTTTCATGCCTAACCTCAAGAGTACTATTTTCTTAAGCGTGATCATATCACAAGTAAGCAACCTGCCACTGGTAGAGCAAAATGACAGAATCAAAGACAATTGCTTCAATTGACTTTGGAAGATGTAAATGGGTCCACATCATTTTGCAGATTCAAGAAATGAGACATGAATTTAGTGAATCATAAAATCATACCGATGAAATCAGAAATAAAAACTTGAAATTTCAACCCAGAAAGCACAATAAGATCTCATATTTTTCATGAAGACATGCACTGTAATGCGGTTCATGAAATTCCCTCTATAATCAGGTTAATTTCCGTTTAGTTAGATGCTTATTAGCAAATATTCATTCCTTTCGATATCCAACTTGTTTCATACTACGTACTTATAAAGTGGCTTCATGTCGGTAATAGGCCTGTATAATTTTTTATAAACTTTGTTAAAATAATGTTTTGAACCACAGGAACGTTATCTCTGCAAAAAAGTGAATCCTTTGACATAAAAATTTTCACTGTATGCAGATACTTTTCAGTAGACTCTCTACCTGCTATATGGCCTACTTACTTTATGGTCATAGTGTTTTGCTTTGAATGTCATCGGGTCATGCAATCATGCCTTTATGTGCAGTTCCGTCGTCTATGTAACTTTCAGATTTAGCAAGCGCTTTAATGTCGGCAGTCTCAACAGTCATTAAATTTTTTAGACGCAACTTCATGCATTTAAAGAAGTTCTCGAAGTTATCAACGATCAGAAGTTGCTGTTGACATTATTATAACGCAAACACATGATAGAAAATGATCAAAATTTGGAGAAATATGATAGAAAAATAACAGTTTTTGAATATATTTATTGATCATCAGTCATATTCATGCCTGAAGTCCTCATTCTCAAACTTCTTACACGCTCTACAGAAGTTTCATCCCACTCTTATACATAGGGTACTAAATAGATAAGCTGTTGAAAATGCATTAGATTTCTCAATAAAAGAAAAAAAAGAATGCTCCAAAATTGATCACAAAACATGACGTGAGATAAGCTTCCAAATATTTAAGTCTTTAGTAAATTAATTCTAATTCCACAAATTTGAAAAGGAATGATTGAGAGGCACGTGCACCTCGAGCATCGAAAAATAATATTTTTTAATAACCGCAGGCACTCATGCAAAGGAGATATTCATTAAATTTATCGCTTTAAAGCGATAGATCAAAGGATATTTTTCAAAAGAAGCGCCGGTTCAAATCCTTTTATATTGCAAGATGTAATCTTTAATATTCTTTTCAATTTTACGGCTTTAAGAGTCACTCTTTGTTCTTCGAGTTCACTTTCTTTGTTGCGAAGGTCATTGGAAATAAGTACTTCATCAGCGATTATTCAAAACTCAAATATACATCGTCTTCATTGAACTTCAACCATCAATTGTGGGAAATTGTCATCATCATCATCATCCAAGGTTGCAATGAATACACTGTAAACTGTACACCGCTAAAAACAGCTAAAATAACCGCTAAACGTCACAGAAAATATCCGTAAATATCTGTGAAAATGATGACGTCACAACGCGATGAGTGATGACGCAACAGTTAAAATCGGCTCATATCAGATAGAAAAACGTCTGTTTTTACGGATATTTACAGTTCAGACTGTAAAAAAACTGTGAAACTAATTTTAGTAGTGAATTTTAACGGATATTTGCGGTTTACAGTTAACAGTGCAGACTTGCAACTTTCATCCCAAAGTATGAAAAGGTATTCTTACGTAAGTGTTTCATAACTTGTGCAATGTGCAATGGAAAAATGTTTTTAGTAAAATAGCGATTTAGTATGTTGAAACAAGTCAAAATGTTCTTATTGTTTCATGCTACTTATTATGTTACATACTCATGCCAGATATGATACGAATATACTGAATATACTGAAGTTTCACTTTTTTGAAAGAAGTAAGCAAATCAAAGACTTAAAACAGCATTTTCTTCCACTGAATTTTAGCAAGGAAAATAAAACTAAACTCATAATAATAATTTTTTTCTTGAGTGATTTCGATGACTCTAGTCATAATATACGTCACTTATAAGAGGATTCTAAATAATCTTGCACTGAAAGTTATAGACATTCAAAATAGATAGCCATGAAAAGAGATTACGTAAAAAATTATGCATAGGTACGTACTAAAATCGAGACATTGGACTATCGGAAATTAACATAGATAAGATGAAAGCAAAAATAGGCTAAGACCAAGGCAGGAGCACGTCTATGTAAGTAAGCTAACGGATGTGCATGCATAATAAAAAACATTATTTCAACAAGTTATGAACCTGAAAAGTAACCCATTGTAAAATTCTTTGGTGGCATAATGATATTTCAGTGCGCAAGCTGCTTATAACGTAAGTAGTATAGGATACTAGTACTTTCCGCAACGAAAAGTTTGTCATTAAAGTTTCTTAGAATAAAACTTTTAATAATATGATATAAAATATAAATAACATATATAATAATATATATAAGTTATAAATAATAACGTTTGACGTTAATATGTTTTATATGAACACAAATATATCTTTTTGACTATCGACCGTAAGATGGCGCTGGGCACCGAAGGCCCGTCACGCTGTGCCAAAGTCAATTTTACTTTTACTTTTGATCAATAAACTTGAAACTTCGAGTCAGAACCTCCTTTTAACTTGCTCCTGGTATACAAATATACGCACAAAGATATCAATATCTACTTATCTGTTCCATAAAGTACTTTGAAAAATAATTGAAAATAGATGTTTTTGAGCATTAATATAAATAAATAGTGAAAAAACTTTTGTTATTTTTCGTGCGTATTTTACTTGTTAATAAAAATTTTATATGATAACAACTATACTAAATTAATGAAGTTAAAGATAATGCCTAATATTTATACATAGGAAACAAATTTGACATTTAGAAACCTCCATATTGATCTTCACCTGAGAATGAGAGCAGTTGTCGCTTGAAACATCATGTATCAACTCATCTAATCTTATGTAATCGTAAATGAAATCAATTGATATTTACCGGTAGACTGCAAATGTCAAGAATATTTTCAACAGTGCGGATGTAATGTTAGGATATTTGATTTCACTCACCTAACATTTTTGAATTTGCCATCACTTCTTCTGGAATCTAAAGAATACTCCGGTGTATCTCAGCATAGCTGCTTTGATGTCGTCATTAACTGCGTTTCAAAAAGTGCTGTTCATTGTTTTGAGATTCAAAAGTAATAAGAACAACATTTCCGAATTATAAATAGGGAGATGACGCTGTGAAGAAAGCCGTCTGCAGCAATTATTCTATAGTGGAAGCTTCAAATTGTTGAGTGCACCAAGAACTCGCTTATTGCATTTTTATAGCACATTCCAAATTAGAGGCTGAATTATTCACATGATGGCACTGTGAGAATCAATCATTTGGATAAATTATCACTGTGGCTTTATGTAAAGTAGGATGCAGGCCTCAGTCGCCCATGCAAAATCACATAGATTTCGAGTCGTACAGCGCAAGATTCAAGTTTAAAAACTAAGAAAAATTATCCATTATATAGCAATGTTGAACGACATCGGAAATGTAAAACGTGTGAAGTTACAATCAGAGTCATAACTACAGCCCCACGAGGAGGCCCGCGCTAAAATGCGATGTAGTTAAACCCGCCCTTATGAATACAAGTACACTTAGCCAATTGAATGTGTTCGTCGGAGGAAGAGATTCCGTCATTCTCTAGCACTCAGCACCACAATCAGCTCTGAAGAAAATATGCAGTGATCTGTCTTTGAAATAAATAAAATGAATTATCGTTGTTAAAACTCAGAAGCACATTAGGCACGGAGCCTTTCTTCCATGTGGCCGAGCTGTTATTTATCCCACTCTCGTTCTTTTTGTGTTGAGTGCTTAGCAAGAATGCAGAGTGTACCTTTTTTTAAAAGTCTTCGGTTTGACCCATAGAAATAGATTGTTTATCTGAAGTTGACTAGAATGGAAATTGACTCAAGGTCGCGGCACATCCGGGGGAATTAAGTTGGGGCATGAACCACCAATTAAAAGCTTCGATTTACACATGTGACTGATTCTAACCCAATGATACAGCCGTTGGCAGGTGCATCTAAGTGAAAATGCGTGCGATTTATGTGCCGTTATTGTGCATTACATGAAGCTTAATTTCCATTCTAGAGGTTTTATTGTTGTCAATTTCTATGGTTTGACCCGACCAAGGTTTGAACCAAGGTCTCCCGGACGCAGAGCGAACACTCTACCACAAGGCCACAGCGCCGGTTTGGAAGAAATGAAAGGAACGGTTAAGTGTAAAACAACTCGGAAGTGTTGTCCTTCCAGATGATATCGTTATTCATTGGCCATTAAGAAAACAAAGGACGCGCATAGATAAATGCCAACCGGAGACGCACTCGCACATAAACATCACACATGCGTCTGCACTAACAATTCTTTTACACGTGAATGTGAGGCAATGGCGTATCAAAGCTCGGCTGCACGCATTTGATAAAAAAATCTATCAATCAAAAGCAGACAGCTTCTTGTCATTAAAATGATACATTACTTACTGCGTGTGTGGGTGGGGGCCGATTTGCAGTTACGGCACTGGTTGCAATGTAATTCTACATTTTCAATCAGCATAGAGTCCTGAGGTTCTCAACCTTCCATGGTCTGTGGCCTCCTTCCCAAAACCATTCGACTTTCCGTGCCCCCAGTTTAATGTCTGATAGCAATTCATTTCCCAGTCAACTTCTTTGTTGCTTCTTTCTCCAAGTTTCTTCAACACTTACGATTACATAAATTTACTTGAATTTTGTCGTTATAAATTAAGCACCGAGAACCGATATTCTGAACAAACTGGGGTTGAAGCAAAAAATCATATACGAATTTGATTTGTTTCTGTCTTCATTATTGATTTCAGCTATTGATTTGTAGCAGATAAATAGTAAAATGTAATACGTGTACGCAATTAGAAATAACCAACAATATGGTGAATTAAGCATAATAAATCAAATACACCGCAAAATACCCTCGACCGGAGATTCAGTGCAACATGTATTCTTGCCTTACTAGCAGGAATTTTTCGATGTTCGGCTATGTACTCGAAGCAGACAAATGCCCCCCAAAGCAAAAAGTTTCTAATTGCTTTTTTACCCAATGGTGCTCAAGCAACATCCTTATTCTATTTATATAAGTGTCCCATCCGCTTCTCTGACGAGGAGTAGCCTAGCCTGGCAATTATCCATGGATTAACTGACACACACAGCAACTTCGGCGTTCAGCGTACTTTATGTGCTCTTCCTGTGGCCCCAGTCAATGGTCTCGTGGTTCCGATTGAGGGCCACTGGCACAGGCAGAGGCCGGATTGTCACCTATCTTTGAGACATGAGATATCTCCATCCAACAAGAACGATTACTAGCTGAATTCAAATCATAGTCGTATGTGAATGTGACAGTAATGGTGAACATTTTTGGCAAACATGCTAGAGGATTCACTAGAGAAGGAATGAAGGCCTGAAATATCTAGCATCCGCGCCAATGTTTAGTTTGTCTGAAATCTATAACATTTCCCTCATTCAATCATTTGAATTCTATGAATTAGTTTATGTGATGACTTACTATTTATCAACATGACTTTTAGGCAATAATATGGAAGAACACAATCAATTGGCGATAATCAAGTGACATTTCTCTGGAAATTTGTTCACAAGAGTCGATTCAATTCATTACTTAGTCTAACTTTTGACTTAGTGACTTCAGTTTTTTAATACATGCCTTCAGTGTTTTCATTTTCATTGCTTTAACAAACCTGAATGCAGCTTACAATGATGTCATCAATAATCAGCTTTTTAGAATGTTTTTTAAGGCGGTTGCACTCAACCAGCGCGATCGATATATTCACTCAGGATGGTAAAGTGTGCTAAACGATATATAATGTCACCCGGGTCCAGATAAAAATTTATCAGAGCCGGGATGGGCCTGGGCCTGACACTTTGTAGTCAATGTGGACCATGCCCGGTTCCAACTCTGTGGATAGATGCTTGACTCACCGCAGACATATAGTTGGAGGTCATATTAAAAAAGTAATAATATTAAATAACTAATGTTAAGCGGCTTGTGTTCACTCACTGTCAAAATCTAGGAGTATATTTACACTGAAAATTCGAAAATTTCAGCCGCATTGACTAGATAGTGTTGACAAAGTCGCAAATCCATCCAAAAAGAGACATTTACATTAAGACGACAAGACTATCCTAAACCGGACGTGTGAAGCATTTTCAGTTTGTCTACACATTCCCAAATCCAGGCGACTTCCGTGCTATTGTTCAATCAAATTTTTCCTTAGTTTACTTCAGGATATTAAAGTAGTAAAGAATGTGACTGAGTATTGCAGTGAAATAATGAAAAAAAGTAAATGACCATTTTTACACCGGACAGAAAATAATTCGAATGCCTTCTTCAATGTAGTTAGGTTTCCACTCTAATTCTTTTGAGCTGAGCTGAGCTAGGCTTGAACCTAGGTCTCCCGGATGCAGAGCGACCAGAAGGCCACAGCGGTGGGGGAATGGTCACATCTGATCCCTGTAGAATTACCGTATACTCGTGCGGATAAGCGAAAACGGCTATTTCAATTGAATATTTCAAGGCTAATTCTTTATCCTGTAAGCATGACTTTTGGCGACTATGCGAGCGATGATGTGATAGTTTAGATAGATAGCCCTTTCCACAGTAATTCACGATTTTCATGAATCATTTAATGAATAAGAAGTCACAGATAATTTTGCGTCCAAAATGCCAACCAAGTATACAAGGAAGGATGCAGTTCTCAGCATCATGCAATAGCATGTTTCTATCAATTTTATGTAGCATACTCAGAAATAATTATTCAAACTTAAGAATTATGACTGACTCATTGAATAAACCTTGTTTAGACATATCTGCGTCTCGTCGCCATGTCTGCTTCAAGATTTCAGGTTAGCATCGCTATCTGCATCTCAAAAGCATGGCTTATACAAGAAGAGTGTACTAATACATGTACATGTAGAGTGGTGTCGTTATAATAGGTGAAAGGAATGAAGACTGCAGTACTCACAGTACATAATCCCATCATAACCACACTGATACTTATAATTCTCTGGACTCACAAAATATTGATTTCAGTCCTTTTGATGTCTAGCAAGAAACCTCAAGCAAGAAGATTCCCAAGAAACTTACCCAAGTCTTGCACGCTCCTTCATCCGCAGTTGAAAGTCATTCTCCAATACGTTCAAGATCTTCACACTTTCTTCTTCGTCTAGAAATCCTAAGTCGAATCTCTTTCCCATTCTTTCACGCGATGGCCTTCTACAGATATTATAACACAAGATAAACGACCGCTGTCACACTTGTACAACTCGCATCTGTTGATTTCTCTACGGCGAGTCACTTCACTGTTGCTGCTGTGTGCATAATACAATACACTGAATTTAGCGCGCGCGTGTTTCTACAGATAGAAAGCAAGGCGGGTCTCCAAAGAACAATGAAGCCCTCTACAACCAATATGTGTCAGTGTTGCGTGCAGGCTATTGATGAACTGTTCGATCAGTTCGTTGTTATTCTGAGGTTACGGATCTGTGGGTCGATGGAGCAGACTTTTAGGAGATCAGAGACGTGTCAACGTAATGGCCGGAAGTACATGCAAAACTGAGTGCTAGCTGTGGTAAATTAAATGGAAGCAAAGAGTGTAGATGAAAATTAGTTGATGAGAGAGATGCAAGGATGTGTGTTAATGAAATGACCGGTTTGGTTATTAGTCTAATGGCCTTGGAAGTTGCCAATGTTCTTTTTCTACACTACATGTGATTGATATAAGCAAATCATCTTCTAAAGAAAACAACAGACATGATGCTATTTTCTGGAACTTGCATTTTACTCTAATACAAACAAGTTGGAGTTTCGACAAAATAAGCATGTAAATTCTATTTCGCATGACTATCTTACAGAAAAATACTAAGTAAGTTTCCCAAAGCACTCTCATGTCACACTGTTACACTTTACTTGGTTTACTATGAAAGTTATAATTTATTCAAGTCAGTTGTTCTGTTTGGCGTGAGCACGACAGCGAAGAAAAGCATCGGAATAACCGATATTACGATGCTTCGAAGGCAAAGGTTCACCGGCGATAACCGATATTACGATACACCGATGTTCGACACTATTTTCGGTTTTTCCTTTTATATTGACAATACGATGTGGCTACAGAAGACTATTATTTTCAACCTATTCTGACTAGGGAATTTTTTAAAACATGTCATATTTTGTCATATTTTTAGAGTAAGGCAATATTGCCATATTTTCTGTGTCTCATCATATTTAGTCACACTTTGGTCATTTTTCTGTAGTTTTAGACTGCTAGAGTTATCAGGAAGTAGATATAGAAATGACCGATGCTTGCAGAATGACGCAATATTGGTCTTCTCTGCAGCACGATGCAGTCTGAGGACAGTTCCAATGCATGCATTGCCTACAGATATGAATGTTAACGACGGCGCCAGGATTGGCTCGTCTGTCGTCTGCCTTTCCTTGCCAGCCAACCGCTGCTTCAGTAGAGCGTTCTTCTCCATGCTGAAGAGGATGCTATGCAAATAGAAGCTTTTTAACATCAAATGAAGTAAATTGCATTACTGTTTTGTACAACAAGCTGTGAATGGGCACACCGTGGTAAAAGTTTGAAATAAATCATTCCATTTGTCGTAAATTGAACATTTTACCTTTTGCTTGAAAATGGAAACAGAAATTTTGCTATATTTAGGATTTTTAAATCTTGCCAAACTACAATTTACGATTTTCAGGTTTTGAGTTTGACTCAAAATTCAAATTTTGAGTTTTTTAGGTCATATTTGTTTATATTTTAAGCTTATTATGTCAAATCTGGTCATATTTTAAACTTTCTTAGGTCATATTCTTTCGACTTTTGCGTCATAAAAAATTGTTCTAATTATGACAAAAAATGAGGAAAGATGTTTCCTATGACTGTCCCAGTGGAAAATATATTGACGGGACGACAACGGCCCAATGCCTGCATGATGGGAACGTGTCGTCCGCGGTAAGCGACGAATGGACGATTCTGCGAAGGGTACATACTCGCCGAGCATGGGGATATTAGTCTGCTTAACTGCAATGGAATTAAAATTGCTCCACTTTCATGTTTTCAGAGCATGGATTCGAAAGCTGTAGATCTATTTTCGTTTCCCTTCTCTGCTTCTGTAGCAGTGAATCGGGTTTTTTTAGTCGACTGGCGACTGAATAGGTGCTAAAACAGAAACGCACAGCCAGCGGCTGATCTAACGTGGCGACATTACTGTAAATTCGCCAGCAGGTGACGACGCATCCCTGCCGGCCGGCATACGAGACACTGTCGTAAGTGAGACGTCTAGCACCAACGCTTACGGCTCGCTGTCTTTTTTCCATGGGGATCTCATGTTTGGATGCTTTGATCACATTTCACCTGTTTTTTGTAATTTTCAAAGTTAACATGCTTCCATTGATCTCATCTCGAAGCGAGTCAATATCCTATTGTGGGGATTCAGGCCCCGTCTAACTTCTAAAGTATTGCTCAAAATTACATGAACAAATCCACTGTTTCCACTTTTCCCATTGTCTTTGATTGAAGCTTCCTTTTTGATACGAATTGTTTGTGCTATTTACGCATTATGCAAATTCTTCATTACGCACTCGCTTGCACACCGCAAAGCATTGCCATTGTTGACTGTATTTATTCATTCATCTGCAAGCAGTGTAAATGATTGTTGGATTGCAAGCTAAAATTAGATTAACCTTGCAGTGTGTCATTACACACTTCTCCTGAATAATACAATTGTGATTGATGAGAATGATCAAGATTTGTCAATGAAGTAAATTATCATGATTTGTCAATGAAGCTGCTG